>JAHWFO010029581.1:835748-852830 GCA_023313115.1 Rhysida immarginata
ACCCTTCCCGACATCGTCAATGAAGTCATAATATACCCGCCGGATGCAACAGAATCTCCTGCCCGATCTTCCAAGATTATTAATGTGTAAAATTGCATACGCGAACTTAGACTTTCATGTGTAACGAATTTGGCAATTTATGATTGACTTAAAATTATTCCTAAAGTGATTTTGTTTAATTCAGAAATAATTTATGCAAAAGAACTCTAATTTATATTTCTTTAATTAATTGATGTCAACAAGTAATCAACATCATCTTTGTAAGCTTGTCATTTCAAGAACGAAGAGAAGCTTTAATTAAATAGTTCATCTATAATTCACTCTGCCTGATTTGACCCTCTCTATCATTTTCTTAATTAATTAAGCAATTATCCATGGCAATTTATTGAAAATCTTTAAAAAGTGATCAGTAACTGGAGATAATGGAGAGTTAGCAGACTATTGAGAAAGAGTGGAAAGACAGAGGAAGCACTCCTTTAGCTTCGTGCTGTATTGAGCAAATGGTAAGCAAGTAAATAGAAGAATCGGCGACCGCTAGACTACACAAAGTGATGAATGGCCAATTTTTGCTTCAAGACATCGAAAGAAGAAAGGAAATTGCAACAACATCAAGTGTACATCTAAAGTAAGATTACGTGAGTAAAAAATTATTTAGACTAGAAGGCATCCTTGGAGAGGTCCATCCATTGTGAGCCTTTAAAAAATTATTTTTCGGTAAATCAATCCCGGTATATCACCTAGAATGGATTTTTTCAGTGAAGAGATAAATTCCTGTCTTTCGGATTTTTCTTAGAATGGATAGTCCCTTCGCTCTGTGTTGTGTTGATTGAGTTATTATTTAACCAATTTGGAGTTACAATGTAACTTCTTGAAATTGTTCTGCTTACCTACAAGTGTAATTATCCAGGGCAATGCCGGGTCCTCTGCTAGTAAAAAATAAAAATAAAAGAAGAAAAAAGCAACGCATTCTCTGTTTAAAGATAAAGTAATGGCACTCTTTCTGTTCGCAGTTTTACTTCAGTGAAACCTTAATTTGGCTTTGTAATATTGTAATGAAGGAATAATAGAGGAATGAAGTCAGTTGGTGACAACATTTGTATGTCCGTTTTTCGTGATAATGTTGCCGATAATATCTCCAAAAGAATTACGCTTAATTGATGTACAGACACTCAGATTTTTAATGTACAGATTTTTTTTATCTATACTTAAATTGGTTTTATTACTCTGTAATATATATGATATTTTTATGCAGTAAATATTTTTACACGGAATTGTGAAACGTCGGCTGATATCGTTATTGTCTTCGTATAGTAAAATCAGTTTCAAAAATATATGCTGCTCGTAGATAAGTATCTGATGACTTATTCAGTCGTCCTGAGAGCCCTATTAAGTTAGCTTCTGTATACAAAACGGCACTTGCTAATTATTTTCCTAGAAAAAGATTTGCTTTTAGCAGTGGCTTTTCTAGAAAACAAAAACAACATTCTTTGATAAAGCAGGCTATTTTTATTAAAAGATTTATAGGCGTAGGTTGGGAAAGTTTACATTCTTGGGATTTATTATGGATTTTGTTATATCTTTAAGTAACGTAGAAACCAAATTATTTCATGAAAAATATGTATTTCAAACTTCACTTGAAAATAAATCGGTGCTTCGTACAGTGAAAAAATTTCTAATAATCTCAGTAGTTTACACCCGAAGCTCGGCGTTTCTTTATTGATTTGCGAAAAAATCGATAGCAAAATTAGTTCTAAGTAAACAATTTTTTTCTCTTGAACAGTTTAAATAAGCTTAGGTCAAAATATTCAAAAGTTTTTATATCGACTGCTAGTTGGTAATTGCTTTTTAAATGATGATGTCAATGGGTAATCAAAAATTAGAATCTGAATTGCATATTGACTTTTAGGTTAATAAGAAAGACGCTTAGGGGTTGAGTAAATGGATTATTCCCGGGAGTTGTCTTATGAGGACGAAAATAAAGGAAGGAAAAATTGGAGTATAAATTAATTAAAAATTGCAACATTAAAGTAATTATTTAAATTACCTTCTGTGTGGCCTGCAGTGAAGCCGTCCGAAGTTGTAGCTGAGTATCGCAGAGAAGTTATGAAAAAAACATTCGAAGCTTTTAAATTGCACTGGTGGAAAAAAAAATCCCAACACCACGAAGGATTTGTGCTAGATGAATGAAATTTGGACAGTATATTCAGCTATGGTATTTATTCAATTGATTCAAGTTTCAAGGTTACAACTTATAGGGGGCGCCACCAGCATACTGGCCCCACCCCTGGCGTTATGGTATGGGGAGGGATTTTCTACGACAGCAGGACCCTCCCTGGTGGTTATCCCAGTCACCATGACGGCAAATGTTTATATTCGGATGGAACCCATTGTGCTGCCATTCATGGCTGGTATGCCAGGGGGGCTGTTCCAACAGGATAACGCTCGACCCCACACAGCCGCTGCAACCCAACGTGCCCTTCAGGGTGTCCACATCCTACCATGGCCAGCACGATCACCAGGTCTGTTGCCCATCGAGAACGTCTGGGACATGGTCGGACGCCGTGTCAGGGCTCTTCCACAACCAGCAACAACTGTCACTGATCTGACCGTCCAGGTACAACAAGCATGGAATGCCATACCACAAAATGACATTCGGCATCTCTACGACCGTATGCATGCACATGTGCAGGCCTGCATAGACCAGCACGGCGACTACAGCGGGTACTAAAGTCCGTGCTTTTCACCATGTACAGGTGTCGCCCCCTATAAGTTGTAACCTTGAAACTTGAATCAATTGAATAAATACCGTAGCTGAATATACTGTCCAAATTTCATTCATCCAGCACAAGTCCTTCGTGGTGTTGGGATTTTTTTTTCCGCAAGTGTATAATGATAAGAAGTAAAAGGCCACCATGCACTTCAAGTAATAAGAGAGGGATCCACCCATTTATGTGCTGGTTCAACACCCTCCTTTTGCTTTCATTTTAAATTATGGTTTAGCCATATGGTCCTCTGTCCATAAATGTGCCTTGAAGAGACTATACCACGATCATTCGAGTAGCAATCTTTCTAAAAGTAAACAAATCCATCACACGAACTTGCAAAGAATGTTGACTTGGGACTCGATCAGAACTCAATCAGAATTAATTATTATCGAAGATTAGCGATAATAATTTATAAAAATAATAAAACCTTACCCGATGATTTGACCTACCATTTATAAATTGAAGATGATTCTTGAACCTTGAACTTTGTTAATACAAGGTGAGACCGGGAAGTTCGGTGAATGACTCGGAAAAACAAACAGGGACAGGCATTTTAAAGTCCCCACGGCCACAATACACTTTTAACACCATTCGTACAACTGTTGTGTGGCGTGTGAAAAATCCTCTTTCGGTACTGCTTGAAGTTCTCTCGTCCAGCCGTTACGGGAAATCTGTGTCATTTCATTGTTGATTTCAAATGGAGATCCTCGGGTCCGGCCGCAGTTTGTTGAACCGGGATCCTGGTGCCTCTGCATGATATTGCGAGGCCGCACATCGCTACAAAGGTGAAGCAATTCCTCACACGAAAACAGATTCCGGCACACAGATTTCTCGATGTTCCGGATATTCAAACGGCTGTGACGAGGGAACTTCAAGCAGCACCGAAAGAGGTAGAAAAATAAAAATTTGGAGAAAGCTTCGTATCGTTTATTTTTGAGAGCAACTGAATTTTTGAGAGCAATTCAACTTTTTCTATCGGCGATATCTTTCTGAATTTTCACGATATTTGCTTGGGCTTTTTAAGAAAGTAGCCCTATACATTTGGCTAATAAATTATGCAAAAAACGCATGCGCAGTTAAACATTATTTAGTAAAAATGCTCATATTTCATCAAATATTTAATATTTTAATATTCTGATTGTAGGGTGTTGTCTCTACTGTAGTTTGTCAAGTTTCCAGAAAATGGGTTGCATTGGGTTGAAAACCCTGCATGGTATAAACAAAAAACTTACAAAAAAATTCTATTTTTTTAAAGAAACTTTTATATCTCCATGACTATACGCGCTATTCTCATACAAATGAACACATATAAGTAAAAGAAGCCTCCTAATCATACGCTACAGATACAACGCATTTCAAACATTATTTTTTACAGGGTGATCCAAAACATTGTTTTTTTGTTCAATTTGTTACTGGTCCCCTATTTGCCTTTGGAACAAAACCTTCACTGAAATATAGGAGATGTAACATGCTCTTTACACCCTTGAAGTTTCAGGATAATTCCTCAAGTATTTTTCTAGATATTCGACAAAACGTCTAAATCGAAAGGTGTTCCTATTATTCTGAACTCTCTATGCCGGTAGTAAACGGGATATCTGTTTTGGGAAGCTTCAAAGTTAAATTTTACCTCAAAGTTTTTCAAGAACTGATTTATCTCAACTTCACTGAAACTGTCGTAGGAATTTCTGGTCTGAATTGCTATCTATCCGATGGCGTGGAAGACTTTGCTGATTAGTCAGACTCCGATGAAGACCGTTAATTCCGTTTAGGAATTCTCCAGGCTTAAATTTTTGCTATTTGCAATACTTACCTAATTCGGCTAAAATTCAATTTCATGGGCCATTGTTATTTGTTATTCAACGTGAGTTGCTGCAACTTTTTATACAATTTATTGGTTTGTTGTTTTGAGTATCCACAAGGGTCAGAATTTCTTATTGGGACCCTTTTCAATTAATGCTAACATATGAATTGCTTAATTGACTGTCTGCTAGTTAAACTACCCGATATCTGTTCCTTTGATTTTACTCTGCTTGATATTTGTTAATTACGTCACTCTGCTAATGAAAATATTCTGTTTATCATTTTCTTCATGTAGCAGTGCCGGAAGCTCCGTCGCAGCATTACTTAAGTCAGGGCCGTCCAAGATTTCTGTGCAATCTTCCCCCCCCCCCCCTCCCCCTATTGCACATTACGTTGATCAGTTCCTTAAAGTCGACGTGTGCAGCTTTTAGTAAAGTTAGCTTCTCTGCATAGCGCAAATACACTCCCTATTCTTTAACATGGAGTACAAATATAGAATTGCGATTGTAAATGTAATTAATATTGAAATGAGAAAGCATGCCAAAAGGACTTAGAAATTATTGTACTCTTTCTATTGATACCAATTAATTTAATGGGCATAAAATAGTTTTTTTTAATGGTTCCCTTTGATACAAAAAAACACAGGGAACCGATTTAAAGGAAAACTATTTAACGCACATTGTTTTAATTGGTACCATTAGAAAGAGCAGAATAATTTCTAGGTCCTTTTTGCTTGTTTTATCATTTCAATAATAATTACATTTACAATCGCAATTCTATTTTTGTACTCCATGTTAAAGAATAGGGAGTGTATTTACGCTATGCAGAGAAGCAAACCTCTAAAAGCTTTACTAAAAAAACAAAACAGTTGCTGTAAAAAAAAAAACAAAAAAAAAAAAAACCAAGTCAGTTTACCATTTTATTTCCTTCGTTTCTTGATATCAGTTAGAATTGTCCTACTGACGGACAAGCGTATTACATTTTTAAGATTCATGTCTGCTAGGCTTGATCGGAGTCTAGGTTTTATAAGCTTTAACATTAAAAAAATCTTTCGCAGACATAGGTAGATCAAAACATGGATATTATTTTTGGCTGCTTCGTGATGAAGGCGAGGAAAGTTTGCCTAAAAGACAGAACGAAAATGGAATAAAAGGCAAATGACAGGAAAAAAAAAAGAAAAAAACTACCTTTGGAAAATTCTTGTAAAATTCCGTCAAACTTCGCGCTGCGTAGAATCTGCCCCGCTGCCAAGTGTTACAACGCAAGTCTATTAGTTCCAACTGCAAATCTACTAGAACTTGATCAACACTGACGGAAAATGGCTTGACGAATAGATCGAACATTGGACGCAGGTTGGTGATATCTTGAAAACGCTTGGCGAATTCGATGCGAATATTTTGAACGGTTTCTACGCATGCGGAAAATTGAGCATTTTCACATACAGATTGCATTTCTTTGAAGTGCGCTGGGTTTTCTTGAGATAGTTGTGTTTCCCACAATGACAGCTTCATCACGAACGCGTCGATTTTATTTGACATGTCATTTATTAGGGTATTACAGCTTTGTTTCTCATTGTTTCTCACCTTGCATACTCAAATTTAGGGTATTACAGCTTTTTGCAATGACTTTACGGCAATTTTCATTTAGATTAAGGCAATTTTCACTTGGATTAAGGCAATTTTCATTCCATTAAGGCAGTTTGCATTTAGAAAACGGCAGTTTTCTTAAACATTAAGGCAAAGAAAATACTAATTAATCGACGTGTTTACTTTTTACAGTATGATATATAAAAAAATACGATAATACAGTAAACGATTATGAAATGTCGGCATGTAACAACGCAGATTCGTTCCCTGTATGCCTCGCACAAGTATAGTGGCTAGAAGAGGAGACGTAAACGGTTAAATTTAAAATACGTAAAGTTATGTATTTTGCAGCCATGAGAAAAAATGACAGTAATTTTTAACGTTTTTAAAAATTTTCCATGACCTCCTGTATTATCGGAAATTACATATGACCAGTAAAATGTAATATCACGGTTATCTCCTCCGACGTGGTAAAACGAAAAGGAGGTCATGGAAAAGGCGGAATCCCTTCGATTCGAAACGAAGTTTTGTAAAGGCGGAAAATTTTATGTTGCTTTGTTTTCAAATGGAGTGTATATTTAACTGATGCAACAATATATAATTCTACAGAATATAATTTGCTAGAATATACATAATTTCTACAGCTCTGTTGAAGGTTCAACATCTCTGCTAATTTGTTTTATTTCATCTCTGCCATCGTTTTAAATGAATCCCTTCTTACACTATTTGTAATTTTTCTACAGCGCTTTGTTAAAGCGCCTTGCTAACTACTTGCTAGACCTGCTAGCACCTTTCATCATGGTTTTTTAACACGGGAATTGTCAAGAAACACTTGCGTAATTTGTTTTTCCTTTTTAAAGCAAATTACATTTTCTTCGTAAATATTTGCAGTAATATTAATGAAAATTGCCTTAATCTAAATGAAATCTGCCTTAATCTAAATGATAATTGCGCTAAAGTTATTGAAAACTGCCGTCTTCTAAGTGGAAACTGCCGTAAAGTCATTGCAAAAAGCTGTAAGATGTCCAGTAATGTCGACTAAGAATGCGAGAGCCGCAATCCAAACAGGGTCTCGTAATTTTGATTCAGGATGTCCTTTCTGCTCCAAAAATTCTGAAATTGCGATCCTTAAGTTAAGGAATCTCTTCAAAACATTCCCCCGACTCAGCCACCTCACTTCGCAATGATACGGAATATCGGTGTAATGCTCTTCGATAGATGCCAAAAATTTTTTGAATTGACGATGGTTCAGCCCGTGAGCTTGGACGTAATTTACAATTCTCACAACAGTATCCACAACATCATCGAATTTCGCAATTTTGCCACAAAGCGCTTCTTGGTGGATCATGCAATGAATTGAAGTTAATGCTCGATTACCGATCTTCTCTCTCAGTAGCCCAACAAATCCCTTTCGATCACCGCGCATTGCTGGAGCACCATCAGTTGTGACGGATACCAGTTTCTCCAACATCAAATCTAAACCGTCGAGTGCCTCCTCCTCTGCCTGCAAAATGTCTTCACCTTTCGTTGTACAGTCATCAAAGAGAAATAATCCACACTTGAATTTTACTCTAAGTTTTACCATTTCAATATTAATTTATTTTTAATAATTTAATGTTACATTCAGAGTTAACATTATTAAGATTATTAAATTTAAATAATTATAATTAAAAAAGCTATTAAAACAACACATTAGCATGAAATGTAATATTAAGTATTAAACTCGTGTGGATTATTTCCTTTGGTTGACTGTACCTTTCATAGGCATAAGATCTAAAAATTCTTCCGTTACGTTTAAGTCGTTGTCAACACCACACAGATACAAGACCAACTGCGCAGTATCAGATATGTCAGTGGATTCATCGATTGCGATTAAAAATGCTACAGAAGTTTTCGGTTTTCCCTCAACTGTAAGTGCACGTCATCAGCCATGTCAGAAATCCTTCGCGAAATTGTGTTGCGGGATAATGAAAGTTTTTGGTATGCCGGAACATCCGAAGGGCTCAACAGTCCGGCGACATCTATCAAACAGGTCTTAATGAATTCTCCGTCAGAGAACGATTTCCCAGATCGTGCAATGTTAAATGCCACTTTATAACTGGCTCGAAAACACAGTTCTGGCTCATTTCCCTGTCGCAAATAAACAACGATTTCCATAAGCAAAGGGTGTATTAAAAAAAATTAGTTAAACATGCATCACTTTAATACGGATGGGGATGAATAGCAGCCTACCTCGTTACCACATTCACCATCGTGCTGTGCTAACTTCAATTCATTCAGTTTGGACTGTCGACTTTCGCCTTCCAAGTTTTCAAATTCTCCTTTATGGAAAACGTTGTAATGCCGCTCAATGGTGTATTTTCTTTTTCCCGATAGGACACGATTGCATATTAAGCATTTAGAATCCGATCCGTGAACAATGAAAAAAACAAAACAGATTCTCCCACTCCGGTCTAAATACTGGTTCAGTGATTTTATGCTTTTTCGGAATGTGAGCCATGTTATGCGAGAGACGAAAAACAAACAAGTATTAGTAGCAAAAGAAATAATGCCTCATTTATTTTAATCGTCCCCTGAAGTCTGGCAACACTGTATAGGTAAACTATACCCAATCCCCTCCTGAGTTTTGGACTCTCTCCTCGGCTTTGCCCGTGTGTTTTGCCGGCGAGCATTTTATGTTGCACGCGGGCGACGTGCACGATTTGGACGGCCCTGACTTAAGTGATTAGTGCCAGGTGATATCGTGAAGAGAATTCCTCCTCAACAGTGTTTCTCGTGCTTGGTGCTTCGAAAGTGTCTACCTTTCCAAGTGAATTCGACGCATTGCTAAAATTTCTTTGTGTTGTAATCCATACACGCTTCCACAAATTATTTATCGATGTACTCAATTATGATTAATTGTTTGCATATCTGTTTACTTTTGCAAGCTGACTAGGACTCTTTGTTCAGCAATATACTCTTTATTAATTTTGAATCGTCAGTTTCATTAAAATTGTTAAAAGATTTATCAGCACCTATCTTAAGTTCATTCCAATTTTTATTTATTTATTTATTTATTTATTTATTTATTTATTTATTTATTTATTTTTTTGCATGTGACACCCTGTTTGTTTTTCCGAGTCATTCACCGAACTTTCTGGTCTCACCTTGTATATCAATAAAAGATTACAGAAATTAATAAAAAAATTCATGACACTAACATTGAACGACGTGAAGCACAAAAACCAACACGGTATCAACGCAGTGGCTGAACATCACCACGGCAAAATCAAAAAAATATCAGGAGTTTGTTGAAAAGCTTGACGTGGAACCGATACAGGGCTACTTCCAGCAGCATTTGCTGATAAGCGAGAGTTCTTCAATACCGTGTAATATCGAGGAATTTATAGCTACTGAGACCGTCCGACTTTTCGAACCCAAATTTCTTTTTATGGGGACATATGAAAGAAAAAAAGGTTTACGGTAACAAACCCCATACGATTGAAACCTTACAGAAAAACATTACCGGTGCTATTCAAAAGAATGATGATGCAATCTTGAGACGCTCATGCAAGAATAAACCGAAAGTGAACATATTATATTTAATTAAAGTGAAAGTAAACATGTAAAAAGCAACTAAAGGTAAACATGTAAATGTAGTTTGTGAACGTTTTTCATTGCTATGGTAGCATTATTGTGCCTGGCGAATTGTTCTTTCATCGAAAGCAATTTATATTTCTTCAACGAAAACGAAATGGCAACAATGCATTAGAGACATTCTAAGGAAAAAATTCATTCCTTTTAATGGAGAAAAATCATCATTGGACAGCGTCAAAATCGGTGTTTACCTGAAATTTTATTTAAATATTACTACATTGCACATGCAGATATCTTCAAGCAAATGACTAATACTACGTTCGCACTAGCGCATCGGATCTAGATCGGCAGCTTGAACTAGATTCGAATTTTGAAGTGCGAACGCTAGCGATCTGGATTCGAACTAAATCGACTGTCTCCAAACTCGATTCACTGAATCCTCTTCGGAGAACTCGATCGATGCTGCCAATCTAGATTCGTTCCTTCCCACAATCCCATGCACCATTAAGTTTTCACAAAATGGCGTCCAAGCAATCGATCGACTCGTGATTAGGCTTGCCAACTCTCAGACGGGAGACGTATTCCAGTCGCGCTTATTCCTTTCGTGCTTTTTCCAGTCTGGCAAAGAACGAAAGTTAGATGTTGTCAAGTTGCAGACATCAGTTTATGCAAATTTTCAGATAGTAGAATTCTTAATTCTTAATTAACTATCGGCTTACAAATATTCAATGTGCTGCTCTTTTTACACAGTCTGAAAATTTGCATAAACTGATGTCTGTAACTTGACAATGTCATCTGTTGGTCAAATACCGAACAATTCTAGCATAATTTTTTTCCTCGAAAAAAGCAGACTTCATTTCAATCGCTTCTCTGCAAACAGAATTTTTTTTATCTGCATTCATGTGCGAATTATTGAGTTTTAAGGTTTTTTCCTGACTTTAGGATCACCCAGTATTTGTACAAAGTCAAGAAACCTGCATCCAGTATTAATGTTTAATGACCATAAAAAAAGTTTACTGTAGTCTACAGTAATAGACAAATAGGTCATTACTTACAATCATTTATAACAAACTTTAAAGTTTAGTGTTTTACCTTAGCTTGAAACATGAAAAGTGTCACGGAATTTGAGCGTCCATCAAAATTCCGATGACGTCATCGCCCCTTTCCACATTCGTTACTTCTACCATTCCCTTCTAATATTATGCTTCTACTCATCGAGCTGGAAAGGGAGGTGTGGCGATGCTCGACGTCAAAAGTGTCACGAATTCCCGACCAATCGGGAGAGAGAGCGGGAGTTTCGTCACGAGAGGAAAAATTCAAGAGATCGAGAGAGAAGAAGAGTAGGAGCCTTATGGAGAGGTCGTGTAAATCGCAGTGAGCGGAATTGCAGCCCATATAGAAAATTATCCGGTTATGGCAGCGTGGGAGGTTGCCTAAATACGGTGGAGAGAAGGACTGTGATATCCGAACTGGCATCAGCGACGTTTAGCTACGGAGAACTGGCAGGTTCGACGGGTAATGAAGAAGAAGAGAACTCCGTTTGTACGAAGCCGTCGGGGTGCCAACGTGGCAAAGTGTTCTCCAAAGGTTTGTCGATAGAGGACGAGGGCGAAGGAAATAACGTTCCTCGTTGGACTTTCGGTCACCGGATTGAATACCTGGTAAGCGTGAGAGTTCAGTTGTTCCTAAACGCCAACTTTGTGTTATCGATTTTTAAAGAGCTGAAATCATATAGACTTACCTATGCGTCATATTTAAGAGGTCTGTGGCCGTGCGGACTGGTCGCCTATCTGAGGGATGGATTAGGCTTTGTGCTTATTTAGTGTCTCTTTAATCCTGCAGATATATTTATTTTGCTTTATTGTTAAACCAAGCTTTAAGGAATGACTATTTCGTTAATCCATCGGGCCAAATGCAACCAGTAATTGTCGGCGACGCACGTCTCCTATTCTCGATTATGCGCAGACCTAATTAAGTGTTTATTCTCTGCTTACTTTAGGAGTGTGCGACAGCATCTAGTCATTAAAATTTTTTTACCTGAATTTTCAACCTCACCGGCCAGCATTATTCGTGTGTGTGCTATCCTGGATGTGTATCTTGTTAACGTTGCCAGAGCCTATTCTCAGGTTTAATGCGTGAAATATTTTTACACCCTAAAGTGCTTCGGAAAAGAGCTTTATTCTGTGTTTAGCTCGCAGAATTTAGTGTGGTGCATCTATGTGTAAAAATTATGAGTGTTAGTGCCGGCAACAACTTCAACAGTGTGTAATATTCTTTTGTTCATTCTTTATACATTTTCAAGCTGATATTGAATTTGGAATCCCAGTGTGGATCCGAAAGTGTTGGTGAAAAATGTGTGTTAAGTGCTCTTCTTAGTTTAGATGGTAGACTAAAGTTTGTCGCCATTTGGTATTTGTTTAGTTACTTTTGCTAATTCTTATTTTTGATTTATGCTAGACTTATTTTTAGTTTTAAGGTGCTATTACTCATTTATTTATTCAGTTGGTAAATAAATTCTTGATTTGACTTTCACGCCCTCTGTTTACGTGTCAATTATTTCCACTGCGTACTCTACTTTCATTAACCTTTAATTTTTAGCACGTTACAAAAAGTATTTTTAAGGGCTGAGTGCTAATACAAATTATAGTTATTAATGATGCTGTGTAGAATATCATTTAGAATAAACAAAAGTTGCAAAACGTCAAAGGATCGTGTGACAATCTTGATCTGTGCAAATATGACTGGTAATAATGAAGGGTTATTAGTGATTGGAAAAAGCAAGAATCCAAGATGTTTTAAAGGTAACTTCTAAAAATGCAATCTGAAAGCTATCATTTACAATTTCCAAAGATTCCATTAACATTTTTCTCTTTGTTATTTTTTAAGAGTAAACTGTTACCAATCGACTACTAAGCAAACACCAATGCTTTATTGTAGAGTTTTACAATCAATATTATAAGTTTCACTGTCATCATCTTCGGGAAAGAAGTACTGCATTGAGGGTAGAAGATGGTCACTCAATAAGCTCGGAGACTCTGGAGACTTCATTTTATTGCTGCACAATGTTGCTGAGCGTACTCCAGCCCAGCAGAAGCAAACCCGGATCATAACACTTCCTCCAGAGGCTTGAGCAATAGAGCTTTTTCACTACGCGTCATTGTGATGTCATCGACGCGACGCCGCCATATTGGATAACAAGCAAACAGGTACTCGCTTTCTTCGCTATCAGTTCGCTACTCGCACACGCTCTGGAATTCATTATACAATGTCTTTTTGCTGCATCTTAGGATGTTCTAATTTCTAGAGATAGATTAAAATATTTTTACAGAATACCTGTAGTTCAGAGGCACTAAGATAAGCTAATCTTCGAAATAACACAGAGGAGAAGAAGAGCTTGGCTCGCCGCGATTAAAGAGTTGTACTCCACAACTGCGACAGTATAAAATACTGGCGTGTCTACTCCAATCATTTCTTAGAATGAAATTCAATCTGGATACTACATACAGAAAACGCTTGTTTAATTAAATAAAGGCTGTTCGTCGTAATTTTCCTAAAGGAGTCTGGTGTATCAGAAATTGATGAAGTTCAGATTAGCGGCCCCCAATTTTCTCGGCTGACATCGATCAGCCTCATCGAGTTTATGCTCTGAATTTATTATCGTAACATATCTGATAAATATGTAAATGATTTATCATACTATGGAAGTTATATTTTAAGAAATTTATGTAGGAAAAAAAATCACGAAAATTCCATGAAGGTGTACGTTAAATGATGGGCGGCCATGCCGGCATAGCTCCCTAAACAGTAAATGGGGGCTATGCCAGTGGTCACCCGTTAGCCGAAGTTCATCGCCACGGAACTTTCGTGATTTTTTTCCTGCATATATTTCTTTAAATTTAATTTCTATAACACTATAAATCATTTACATATTAATTAGATATTCTACGATAATAAATTCAGAGCATAAACGCGACGGGGCTGTTCGATGTTAGCTGAGAAAATTAGGGGATGCTGCGCTGAACTTTTATCCTGAAATTTTACTTTTGGTGTCTCATTTATGACATACCTTGCTATAAACGAGTGTATTAACGTTAATTTGTTTGTAGCCGACTTCGAGGATCAGCCACACTAAAAAATTCTTGTATGCATTGAGTGATTTGTTTGCGTGTGATCCGGCTGTGCTTGTGGACGACGTAGCTTGAAATTAAGATGAGATCCAACGAAGGCAAACTTCTTTTCTCTAAAGTAAACTCCTGATTTAATAGGGTATAAGGATCAATACTATCAACATCAGCAATTTTTTGTTCATATCTCAGTTGTGCATATCCATGGGAGATTCGTGTAATATGCTATCTTGCCATAGCGACTAGCGTGTGCGAAGCGTGCTTGTTATCCAAGATGGCTGACCTAGTTCTGCGTCCTGAGTTGCTAAGCAACCTAAACCCAGAATGCCTTACGCGGTCACGTGCTGTAAAAGCTCTATGGGTACGGTACATGAAGGGTGCTTTGCTTCATGTGCTTCCCTTCTAACTCTGATGCGACCATCATGTTGGAAGAGAGTTAATCGGTTTTCATCGGACCACATAATCCTCCGTCATTGCTCAGGATCCAATTTTTATATTCCTTTGGAGTCTCTTTTTTCCGAATAGTCGCAGTAACTAAAGGCTTTCTTGTCGCAACACAACCGTTTAAGCCTTATTGTCCGGGTGGAAATGGTTTTTAATTCCTTATTGAAGGTTTATGTAAGTTCTAGGGTGGTTTTTTACGATTACATTTCACCAATGATCAGCGGTCACGATTGTTGAGGATCGTTTTTCGACCACACTTTTTCCGCGAGGATGTTTGTTCGTCCACCTCTTTCCACGATTTAATAATACGCTGGACGGTTTGTATTCCGATGCCTGTGGTTTCAACAATCTCCTTGCAGGATTTCTGCTCTTGATACAGTCCAATAATTTGGCCCTTCTTGAACTCCGAAACGTCTTTTCCGCGACCGCGTGTAACTTCGTCAGACATGGTGGCTTTCAAATGATTAGTTGCAAACTGCTTCTTCAGTATCTGAAGGTTGTCGTGTGCGCTAACATCCAAAGTTTCTACCTACGTCAGCTCCCGTTTCAGAATTTTCATGTGTTAATTGACATCGAGGCTTTTTTTGGCAAGCCAGTGTATATCAAACGTAAATTTATTTCAATTTTGAAACTCAATTCCCAAAGATTTCTACCTCCCGGGCAGGGGTTGCCCGGGAGACGCGGAGATTGTCTCTCATTCCGGGAGATTCCCGGGCAATCCGGGAGGGTTGGCAAGCCTACTCGTGATCCGAATTAAAAACAAAATTTTATTCTGCCTGTGGCTTGAAAACTTGGATGGATTGAACCGACAAAAAAGTAATTCGTCCATATACGTACAATCCCTTGCACCTGTTGACTATAATGAACAACTGGAGTTGTAAAGCTGAATGGAGATTGATGTACGAGTTCGCTAACTGGATAGCAGCGCTGAAGTGCGAACACTCTGTGGATCTGTAATGAATCCAATTTCTTAATGAATCTAGTTTGTATTTGACTCGATCTAGTTCTGTAGTGCGAATGAGGTATTACGCTTCCTGCTCACGTAGCCGAAGTGGTGCGTTTGAATTTAAAGCAATCAAACATTTGAAATTAGAACAAGATCATGACCACCAAAAAGGGAAACCCTCTAATCCGGTATTTCATTTTTATTCCTTGTGGATTAGAGGTTTTCCCTTTTTGGTTGTTCCATTCCACAGTAATTATTTAATTTTTGATATGATCTTGACCAAGAGAATGAACCTGACTTTACTGTGTCTTAGGATCTGTAATGGACAATTTCCAAATTCTGCTTAGTTGTCTTTGCAAAACCTTTTCCTTACGCAGGTGGTAATGTTTTCTAAAAGCACTTAAAGCCAGACCATGGATGAATGGAAAATTTGAACGTTTATTCTTTTTACGTTAACTTTTATCATTAAAATCTTTTCGTTCATTGCGAATTACTTATTTATTTTCTTTAATTCTTTTTAAGTATAAAATTGAAAGACAAAACACCTTATGCGTTCCTGTTCATTTGTTTTTATTTACAACTTCACATATAAACATTTCATCGTATTACTTCTTATAGCAGAAGGAAATATTATTTTAGAGTTAGTTCAATCAAAACATTCAACAGTTAAATAACAGTTACAATGGAATTAGCATATGACTGTTAGACAGAAAAGAAAACCAGGTTGTGATCAATAATGCAAGGCCTTAATTGTGTCGTTTCAGAAAGCGTTGAAGCGAAGAAACGAGAAAGGTAGAAGAGAGAGAGAAAACGAATTTTTGGCTTAAAATTTATGATGTCTGCAACAACGCTCTTATCTAAATGATTCTTCCTTCCTCCTCCTTCCTTCTTTCCATTATTTCCCATCCCACAGTGGAAATGATTCGTTTTCAAATCCAACCGGCGAAACGGAGTTTATTTGGCAAATAGATGTTAGTCAGGAAATCGACGCCCAGGCACTCCAAGCACTGAATCTCAGACTTCTTGTCCAGTTGCAGAAGGGTTTCTATCTACGTTAAAAGTGAAATGGTAAAATGTTTTACTTTCAGGTTAAATAAAATAAAGAGCAATGAAAATTTCTCTCGTCTGTTCAATATGTTCTTAAACATATAGGAGTGTTCTTAAAGTACAATTGGAGTTTGAGTTGACTGACATCACTGGTCGGTTAACCAACCAACTCTTGCTTTATTATCAATCGAAAATAGCGGACTGAATGCTTCCATTCTTTGCACTGAATATACTGGAATTTTCTATTTGTAATAATAAAATAAAATTTGTTAATAAAGGAAACGAAATATTGATTTTTATTTCATGATGTTTAGTTAGAAAGATTTCTAAACATTTTCTTTTTTGCTGGCGCATTTTAAAAATGTTTTGTCAATATACAGGGTATCCAAAATGTCTGGTAACCTGGCAGATATGTATCTTAAAGCTGCCAGGGAGGCGAGATTTTAAAGTGTGGTTTATAGGTTATAGAGGGGGGGGGGGAATTCATTGCCGCGCTCAAATTTGACTTTAACCCCCAAATTTAGGTCATTCATTTGCTAAATCGAAAACTATTAAAGATAGAGAAAATTTTCCGATTGCTACCCTGTAGAGCAACACCACATTAGTCTAAAAACAATTTTTAATCACACCCTTCCCCTTGAAAGATTTTGAGAAAATGGGCGAGAAAGTGTCACTCAAGGTCAGGTTGGACTGGCCAGGTTGGCTGAGATTTCTAATACATTTGAATTGCAGTGAAGCGCACCTCAGCCAACCTGACCTTGAGTGGCTCTTTCTCGTCCATTTTCTCAAAATCT
>JAHWFO010029581.1:852930-873746 GCA_023313115.1 Rhysida immarginata
CACTCATCAGATCTCGCCTACCTGGCAGCTTTGAGATATTTGCCATGTTACCAGACTTTTTTGGACAACCTGTATATAAAATTGTAAAAATTCCAAATGCATCCCTGAAACTTAATATTTTTAAAGGTTGAATAGCTTAGAAATTAAATATCATAATTTTCATTTATTCAAACAAGGTAAACTAGCAATTGCACATGAATAGCATTCAGCATTCACCATCGAAGCAGCGATTAAAATCAATAAATTACGGTATTATTCATAGTAAATTAAATGAACCTTATAATTTGTGCTACACTCTTCTTGTTTTCAGAGAAGAAACATGGGATTTGAAAGCTTTGATCTTTTATAAAAAGAAATCTGCATTGGTCGCTTTCGATTGCTTGTCAGACCGACTTGCAAACTGAACCGATTACTGTAGTCGGTCAACTCGGCTAGTTATGTGTTCACTAATTCGACCGGCACTTACGGACAACCAGTCGCCGATTGCGCCGACCAATTGGAATTTATGAACACAACCAAATTTGCAAATTTTTTTTAAAGCTTTTTATATGGTTTATTGATTTAAGGAGTTTAAATGATTAGTTTAAATTTAAAATGAATTTAGTCTCTTTATAATGGGGAAAATCGTGAAATAATAAAAAAAAAATTAAAATTTTTTCAAGATTGGTGACTTTAATTTTAATTTTGTTTTTATTATTTCACGATTTTCCCCATTATAAGGAGACTAAATTCATTTTAAATTTAAACTTTTTATATGGTGTTTCCCAAATGAAAAGGAGATTTTCACTGTAGCGCCGTTGTATCTAATCGAAGTTGGTAGATATGTTTGTCAATAGATGTAGCGTCATTCCGGCTCCCCACGTCCCAAAACAGCTCACTCTGCCATGAAGGCCGGAAAAGTGATGCTCAGTTTCTTTTTCGACGAAGAAGGATCCATACTCCTCGACTGGCTAGAACGGGGTGAAACAGTTAATGCTGAACGGTACTGCAGCACGTTGCTGAAGCCGAAACGGGCCGCGCAGAGAGAAATGGACAGTGTTGTTCCAGGACAACGCTAAGCCACTTGTGGCCAAGAAGACCCTCCACCTGCTGGAAACATTTCGATGGGGAAATCCTCAAACATCCTCCGTACAGCCCCGACATCTCCCCATGTGACTCCCATATTGGCCCCTTAAAAAAATCACTGACAGGTCACCGGTTCACTTGCGACAAGGAAGTGCAGAACACCTTGGGAAAAGGATCCGTATGCATCCCAGGAGTTTCAACACTGAAGTCATCATTCGCTTCTTACGCTCTGAGATCAGTGCATCATTATCAAAGGCAATTATGTATAGGCATCAAGTTATACATTAACTGTACGTCAAATATTCTGTAATTAAAATATTCGTTAGATATAACCGTAGTCTCCTTTTCATTTGGGCACACTTTATAGAAAAGGTATTCAAATGAAAGTGAGAATATCACTGGCGAAGCGCGCTGTGTCTCCCCATCTTCATTATACGTATAGTCAACAGTTTTGATCTTTGTCATCTTGCCTACAATCCAAGTCTTTCACTAAGCGACCACCATAATATTCGGTCTCCTTCAAAGTTAACTCCAAGAAAGATAATTCGAATAAGATGATACAAAGCGTAACAAAGCTGATACCGAACTGACGCTCTGCCGCCTCATTCATCATCCACATCATTCTTAATGCTTAAAGAGGATTTATTGCTGAATAAAATTAATTATCGCTCGGTAAGTGTATATTGTCACTTGCATTTCATTTTATCGATTCTTTTTAACATTTTTTTTAATTTTCGAGTTTTTAGTATGTTTCACAGCAAGGGCCAAAATACGCATTTACTTCTCTCGAAAGTCCTTTTTGCTGGATCAGTGTAAAATCCTTTCTAAAATCCTTTGTGTATGTATTTTCTTCGAATTTTAAAATGTGCATAAAAGCGCTCTACACATTTGAGCTTTACATATAATAGACTCGAAATACGTAGCGAAGGTGAATAAGGAGACAGGTGGCTAGAAGTTTAGAAGCTCTTTATAAAATACTTTTGAATGTTATAATTATTCATAACATTTCTCCTCGCAATTTTATAAGGGGTGGGGATTATAATAAAGATAAAGCCACTCCATATACAGGACTAATTAATTTTGCACAAAAATGAAATGAAAACTTTTGAAAAATATAAACATATCTTCACGTTATGCTTCAATTGCAAGATTTTAATTTCCTCTTCTAAGTTTAATTTTGAGCGTATATAGTTCAGATGCCGCCTACTTGTTAAAATTTAAGGAGAAAATGAATAAATAAATTAATGCAAATTTAAAAATTCATTCAGACTATTTTTATAATAAAACCTTATACCGGAAAGGATTTTCAAAACTTGATTGTGCACCTCCTCTATAAGACATTACATTTAATTAAGCATAATCTCATTCAATGCCCACGAGTAAAACCGAAAACGCTGATACGCAACTTCTCTTCTTTAATGATTTTCTTTTTTTTTTTTTTGTCTTATTTAAAGTTTTATTTAACTGCCTTGCTTTCTTTAGTCTGATTATTGCAAATCCCTTCTCGAAAATTAATTAATTAATTATTTGTATGCTACAATTTTATCCCTCTTTCCCTCTCCCTCCGAGTCGTTTTTGTTAAAGGTAGCGAAGTTGTTTACGCTAGTGTAAGTTGCCAACTTCTTCTCACGCGAACCTCTGTTTAACTTGAATCTCGAGTCTCGAGTGGCTTCTGTTTTCGCATTGGGAGGGATGTGCGTGTGCATTGCCAATATTCACTCACCTGGTGGCGAACGAGAGATACCGCGCACCGTTCGTCCTGTAGGTAAGGGCGCGACAAGAGGGCTCTCAGTTTGTTTCTGTCCGAGGTGGTCAATGATTGTACCCTCTCCTCCTTCAGTCCTAGGCTTGAAACAAATAACAATTAAAAAATAGAGGATATAATCTTTGATAACACTGTCCAACAACAAAAAAATTACTGAACAGAGAAGCACCGTTTCTAAGGTAATTTTTTGCGTAGATTACAAAAATGACGCTCGTTTTTGCCTATCAGGTCTCAATTTTTCGTAAATCGTGAATGAAATTTTTATATTTTTATGTAAATTTGACACTTGCACGTAAGTTTCAAAATTACTTAATATATTTTAAATATATATATTTTCTTTATTTTCAGCTACATATAATACTTAAATAAATGAAAATGCCTAGAGGAACTTGTAAAAACAATCCAGATAATTTTTGTTATATTTGTGGATGTGTTTATAGGGGAAAAATGGTAAATTACGTCAAAAAACTTTATAATCTATATTTCGATTCATTTTAATTAATTAAGTGAAACTATAGTGTTTGGTCTAAAATGCCTTAATTTACAGAAATTATAAAATTTTAGTATGAGATTTACCAAACATTGAGACCCGCTAGAGAAAAACGGTTTGCAGATTCGGAATCAGCGCACCCAAATTACCAAAAGTCAACTACTCTTCGCCTAGTAATTTTTTGAAAGTTAAAAATTGTTGGACAGTGTAATTAAACAATAATATTTTTATTAAGGTAATTAATTATATTGACACCATCACCAAGCTTCATGGTCGCAGCTTGATTTTTTCAAAGTGATAATTAAAACTTTATGACTACCCCTCATATGCTACAGCTACAACGCATTCAAGCATTATTTTTTACAAAGTGATCCCAAACATTATTTTTTTTGTTCAATTTGTTGAACAGAATCTTCGCTGAAATATATGAGGTGTATAACATGCTCTTTACACCCCTGAAGTTTCAGGATAATTCGTCAAGTATTTTCTAGATATTCGACAAAACGTCTAAACTCGAAAGTGTCCACTTTCAATTGAGCAGTCAGTGTAACTGAACAGAAATGAGGTACAACTGAAAAGTAGACAGGAAATATGAGAAATCGAGATGATGTCAAGGCGGAAGGAACCAAACACATATGATGCAATAAACGAGGCACGGGGAGGATAATAATTCACCTATCTAGCTGAAACGCATAGGTGAATAAAGGTTCAATTAAACTATTTATTTATTTTTTATTTGTTTATTTAAAGAAAGATTTAATGTACAAATTACCGGTCGGGGCCTATATGGCCAATTAGGCCGACAAACAATATAATCCACTTAATACGAAATTTCGGTTCATATGAAATCATTTCCTGTTCCAACCCCCCTCAGTGAATTTTACATATAAAATCATCTTATTAATACGAAACGTTTTTATGTAAATTTCGGATAATACGAAATAATTTTTAATAAAAATCTGAGAAAAGTTCAATTTTGACAAAGGATAGGCTCTGTTAGCCTTTTTACCGACTTCAAAAAAAGAGGTTCTCTGTTTGACCCGTATATACAGGGTGAAAATTAATTCCACTGCCAAACTTGGAGAGGTAGTAGGGAATGTCGAAACAAACAACTTTTCTTTATACCTGTTTTGCGAGAAAAATTTATTTACCAACACAGAACAGTTACAGCAGTTGTTCAAAGTGGAAACACATGGCGGTTGTGGCAAGGAAGAGACCATCCTTGGTGAACTGTGCTTCATCAGAAAACAAAACAAGTTCACCAAACGCGGGATTGACGGCAACATTCCGAAGATACCAGTCAGAAAAGTGCACACATAGTTGGTAGTCGTTGGGTCGCAAAGCCTGCACAGTCTGTTCATGGTATGGATGTTGCCCATTGCCATGCATGACGTTCCAGACAATTGTTTCACTGGTCCTCACACGGGTGCTTGTTGAGGGTTCCTCTGCAAATCGTTCAGTATCTCCTCTTCCATGCGCCCTGTTCTCACATGTCTTGGAGTTCTTCTGTAACTGTTCTGCTTTGGTAAAAAAAAAAATTCTCCCAAAACTGGTATAAAGAAAAGTTTTTTGTTCCGACTATCCCGACTACCTCTCCAAGCTTAGCAGTAGAATTAATTTTCACCCTGTATATATACACTGAACGATCAATTTATTAGAGACACCTCTTAAAGAAAATGGATCGGCCTCCCAGTGCACCCAAATAATGGAACAGGCCGAAGTGGTGTATAAAAGGGATGCATTGGATCACAAGTTGCAGTCAGCAGCAGAAATGGACTGAATATGGGTAAATCCAAGAATTTGACCGACTTTGAACGAGGCATGATCGCTGGAGCTCGACAGGCGCAGTTGAGCATTTCGCAAACCGCGAACCACCTCAGGTTTTCCCCTGCAACAGTGTCAAGGGTATTCCGTGAATGGCAGTTATGCCAAAAAACAACCTCCAACAAACACCGGACGAAACAGGGCCGTGGATGAACCAGGCCAACGGCGACTGGCACGAATCATCCACAGCAACAGGACGGGAACAGCCCAACAAATTGCAGCGCAGTTCAATGAGGGAGCATCCCAACCTATTCGGAGCACACGGTGCGGCGCACCTTGCACCGAGCTGGGTTTAACAACAGGCGGCCAGTACGGGTACCGTCGCTGTCACCGCAAAATAGGAAAGCGCGCCTACTGTGGGCATACAGGCATCGCCACTGGACACGGGATGAGTGGAAGAAGGTCGCCTGGTCCGACGAATCGCGGTTCCTACTTCTTCATACGTACGGCAGACTGCGCATCTGGCGCAGACAGCACGAGGCCATGGACCTGTCAGCAGACAACCGTACAGGCGGGTGGAGGAGGAGTGCTGGTCTGGGGTGTCTTCTCTTGGGACACACTGGGTCCTCTGATATCCGTAGACACATCCCTGAATGCGACACACTACCTGAACATTGTTGCCGATCAGGTGCACCCATTCATGATGACTGTGTTCCCTGGTGGTGACGGACAGTTTCAGTAGGATAGTGCTCCCTGTCACCGTGCTCGAATGGTCTTGGACTGGTTCGAGGAACATGACGCGGACTTCCACCTGCTTCAGCGGCCAGCTCGGTCGCCCGATCTCAGCCCGATCGAGCATTTATGGGATGAAGTGGAGACAACCATCCGTCCAACCTGCACCAATTACGGGACGCTGTGATGTCAGTCTGGGCTGCTATTCCTCCGCAACAGTTTCAACACCTTGTTGAATCCATGCCAGCATGTATTAGTCGGGTCTTAGACAGACACTCAAGAGGTAAATCGTAAAGCTGGGAAAAAGTACAAGAAGGGGTAAACCAGTATACTAATCGAAACCCGAAAACACCTGCTCCGGAGGGAGAGGGAGATTCGGAAGCCATGGAAGAAATATATGGGGCGGCAAGGTGAGTCGAAGCGAGAAGGGAAAAGAAATATAAGTTTTGAAGCAAAGTTACATAGATTGGATCTATGATGGGGAAGTTCAGCAGAGGAGAGGAGGGAAAACAATTTCCTTGGCCTCAAAACAAATGAGGCAATGTACCAAGAACGCTACAGTATGTATGTATGTATGTATGTATGTATGTATGTATGTATGTAGGTATGTATGTATGTTCGCGATTTTCTCAAAAACTACTGATCCGATTTGGATGGGGTTTTCGCTATTCCACTGAATATTTTTCTGGGAAGGTTTTTGAGCCATGAACTCGACTCATTTTTGCTAAAAAAGTTCTTGTTACAAGATCTTACCATCCTGTGTTCAATTTTGGTTTTATTCCAGCGTTCTTGTGTCTCGTCCTTCTTTTCTTCTACATCCGTTATTTATTTTAAAATCAATAATTTTATAAATAAGAAATTGATAACTAGGTCAAAAGAAATCAACTATTCTTGACTTTTTGTAAGTAATTATCAATAAAGTTTTTATTATTGTATAAGCTTGTCAAATTTAATATTTGGTATAAAATTTTTATGGTATAAAATTTACACACAGTATACGATAGTACGAATTTCGGATATTACGAAATAACATCTTGTCCCTTGGATTTCGTATTAAGCGGTTTAGGGTATACAGAATTTCCATCTTATTTTCACAGCAATACTAGACAACATGAACTTTAATCTTTAAAACCATTAACACAAAAACAAAAAATATGACTGTCAAAATTGCGAGTACAACATTTAAAATAACCTATTTTCGATGGTCAACTATGTATTTTCTAATTTTTATATTAAAATGCCGTTATGCCTAGAACACATAAAAATATGAGATCTTAAGGAATAAGGCAAGAAATTGCTCATTACCAGAAAAGGGAAATCTCCACTTACAGGAATTAAGTACAATGAGATGTAATTCGAACTTAAATCTCCTAGATGTATGGTAATATACGTCTACACAAAACCAATCGTAAATTTCATGATATGGATGATGATTATTGCGTAAAGCATTTGCAATCCCAGTAAGTAAACAAATCTGAATAGTCGTAATTAGTCTGGCAATATTCATTTTTTTCACAAAATACCTGTATTATATTTTTACTAAACTTAAAAGCACTACGCAAAATATTAATGTAAATATACGATATAAAAATAGGAGAGATGAAGAAGAACGCATTCAAGCTTGCTTAGCTTCTGAGCCATAAATTTGAAATCGATTTTCTTATTACGCAAGACGGCTTATAACTACGTAACCTATTCAGAAGAGCATTGACAACCTCACTCAAGAGATACTTACAGAAATTAGTATCATTAAGAAAACACTGTTCTATTAAAGTAGCAGTAAATTGCATTAACGCTTGCTTTCAATTATCGTTGAGGCTAACAATAATTCTATATAAATTTGAAGACGTTGGAAGGCATTGCCATAAGACGAATGCAACAAATGGGGCTGTGCTGCTGAAGAAAACCGAATAGCTTCACCTTAAGCCCACTTGCTAACCGAAACGCGAGCTTAATGCGACCACTAGGCGTCATTTGGTATAAACTATTTATAAGTCCATATTGCTGAAGCTGAAGACCCTCGTCTTGAAGCCGGTGAGGCGAGAATAGATTTGAAGATTGATTGCAAGATGGCGATCTATTATAAGACAGCTGCAGGATCTTCGAAGGAGTATACTCGAAGGATCTCAAGAACCGAGTATGTGATTACATCCTAGAAGAAGACGTAGTTCAAGTAAGATTACAGCTAATAAAAACTATTAAGGATGTATGTTTCACCAGTTTTTTCAATATATGTATGCGTATATGGATTTCTAAATATTTGAGCTCAATATTTTTTATTTTGCTTTGGCGTTCGTGTCAGCTCTGTCTCTCAGTTGCACTTTTAAGTGAAAGATTTGCTATGATAAGGTTTTTGTGGCCTGAAGAAATGATCACATAAGGAGAATTCTACGAAATTTTAGAGCAATGTGTTTTAGGGCAACCCATTCAAGTCATTCAGTAAATTCGACGACAGCAAGCACTGTTGATCTACATTAAATAGACAGGTTGCTGGCGCCATGCTTTTATTTGTGGCCCTTTGAAGAGATCATTGCGTAGGCATCAGTTTTCACATGACAACGAAGATCAAAGGAGCGATGCTCATAAGTGGTTACCGTGAACAGTCAAAACATTTTTATTGGAGAAAGGTTGAAGCGATGCAATAATGCTATGTTTGAAAAATAATAGGTTGCTGCGTGAATTTTTATTACAAGGTTGGCAAAAAAGAAAGTGCTACAATGTATTTTGGCTGTCCTATAGATTTTTAAATTATGATTCATGCACTCTATCAAGAAAATATAAACTCACTCAGAATGATAATATAATGTCTGTTTAGCATCTCAATTTTTTTTCTCAAGTTCATAAACACAAAAAAATGCTGGTAACGTTTAAACAACTCACAAATTTTGAGTAGTTTTTTAATTAAATAAAAAGTTCACTTTCCACGTATAAAGAAATATGCTCAATATTGAAATAATTAAAAAAAAATTCGAAACTAATATGTTAGCACTCCTTTATTCTCCACAACCTCTATTATTCTGTCAGACATCGTATTGATCAGTTTGTTTTTTTTAAATCTTTTATTGGTATTTTGTCCCGAGCATTCACAATTGCGACTTTCAGATCATTCACATGATAGTATTATTTATTTTTGCCATATAAAATCTTCACCATCATATTCCACATATTTTTTCAATGGGATAGAGATCAAGTGAACGCGAGGACCATGAAATCACACCGAACTTTTCTTTTTTGAACCAGTTCATGGTGGATGCCGAAACGTGTACTGGAGCAATGTCCTGCTATTTCCAGTTTGGCCTAATATGATTAGTCCAAAGGGGATTAAATGTTCGTAAATCATTTTTGATATCTTTCGGAATTCATTCCACAAACACAAGACCAGCCTTCTGCTCCAGGCCATAACTCCACCCCACCTGATGTCTCCTCAGGCTTTCTTCAGTTGAGTTCGTAAATTATGCCAATATGAAGAATATCCATCAGGACCACCAAAACATAAACATTTTTCGTCAGCAAATTCTATTTCATTTCACTCTTGTTTCCATTTCACCCACGCAAGTCGAGCAAGAGTGAGCTTGGGATTCGCCTCCACTTTTTTAAAACTTCATATGGGTATTTGAATTTAAGCTTTTCCACACAGTTTAATGGGGCACAAATTATTATTATTTAAATATTATTTATTAGTACTGATAATCCAATACGTCCATTGTTATTGTCCAGGGCCTGTGTGGTTAGAAGACGACGAGTTGGGTCCCTGGATGAACCTGGATTAACGACTGCTGTATGATGGTCACAGTAGCCGGGGAGGTGAAGATCGTGAATCACGGATGGTCACCTATCCGGTGACTAGCCGTGCCTGATGTTGCTTAACTTCACAGAAGTTGTGTTTCAGTGAAAGCCCACCAGGCCCAGACTCCCCCCCCCTCCCCACTGGTATGACACTAGTATTTGCAATTCAAGTGCAATTTCACGCGTTGACATTTGTTCACGAGAAGCAAGAACTTGAATTCGCCCATCGTCCCTGGGCGTAACTTTTTGGTCTCGACATGGTCTTTTTTGGTTCCATATTTATCACCTTTTTTGATGAAATTTTGAACAACAGTTTGTGAACGGTGTACCTCGTCAGTAATTTGTTTTATTGATTTTCCCTTGTCATGAAGAAAATACGAGGGTTGGGGCATAAGTCATGTCAACTATTTTTTTTTCTCAGAGCTAAGGGATGGTATCACAAAATGTCATATGTCTCAAGGAAGCCGTGCATTCGTAGTGTTTCCGCAACACAAGATGGCTCTGTGATTTCCTGTTCTTGCACAGAGAGCAATGTTAAATAAGTTCTTAGTCAACCGCCGTGCAAGATGGATGTAACCCGAGTTGAACAACGCTCGTATATTATGCGGCGCTGGGGATGAGAAGAATTGGAGCACCCACCATACTCTCCGGAACTTTCTCCATGTGATTTTCACCTCATACGGAAGGTAAAGGAATCATTACATGGTAGACGGTTCAGGACACGAATGGACATTTCAAATGCTGTGCAACAGGAGATGACCAGATTCATACATGGTAAGGGAAATGGTGAAGCAGATGGTATTAGGCGCCTCCCACATCGTTGGCAGCGTGTTGCGAACTTTGCAGGGGACTACTTTGAGGCCCTTAGAACGGGTATGTGTGCTGTAATGATACAGGAACACGAAACCTGTAATGTTAGGTCAAGTACCTTAATAAACATGAGGAGCAAAATGTTGGCGTGTTGTTAAATGTCCGTGCATTTCATCCATTCCTTGTCCTTTCTTCTGTATATTTCACATTTTCCACCCACGCTCGAATTCTCTGTTGCCATGACTTATGCCCCAACCCTCGTATATTTTTATTTCTTTCTCTGTTAATGATTTTCCGCGAGGCATGATGCACACAGGACTTTCTTGCGACGACAAACGATTGGAAATACCCAATTAATGGACTTTTCAAAGAAATTTGCATATTCAAGTTGCAATTTTTATTTAAATCTAAAGTTTTCAAAACTGAGTTAATAATTTCTTTACACATGAAAAGTGAACTTTTTATTAAATTAAAAAACTACTCAAAATTTGTGAGCTGTTTAAACGTTATCAGCACTTATTTTTGTTTATTAAATTAAGAAAAAAAAATTGAGATGTTAAACAATCATCTCAATAAAAAGTTTATTGCATTATTCTGAGTGAATTTATATTTTCTTGATAGAGTGTATATCTCAATTTTTGATTTTTTTTTATGTACTTAGAGAGCCTCTCTTGTTCTTATTCTTATGTTCACTCATAATAAAATTACAGTGATAATAACGAGTTTTATGGCTGCTAACCCTAGAAATGTCGGTGTTTGGTATTAATAGTAATCAACCAAAAAATACATTACAAGGCTAGTATGATAAAGTCAATAGCTTTCTGTTCCAGCCAACAAAATTTTGAGAACGCCTTCCGTTTCCTCATCAAAATAACGAAGCAATACTACAATAGAAACTTAAATAGAAGTCCGTTTAAAAACTTAATCAGATTTCTAATAGATGAATCCGTTCCTTTTTATTCTATTACTTTGGGTTTCTTTTCTTTAGTCATTTCTCTTCTTCGTTTGAAAACCCTTTGCCCTTCATCCTTCTCTCACCTTATCTCTTTCACATCCACTTAACCGGTCGATGCAGTACCTCCTCTGTGCGCACGCGTGGCCGAGTGTGTCCTCCGGCAGACAGGGAGGGAGCGGGGGCAGTCGTTTGTTGTAATCGCTGGGGACAACGTCTGCAAGAAGTGTCTCTACTACCCTCGGTTCATTACACCCCCCCTCCCTTTCCATTCGTCTGCCATACCAAAGGCCAAGTTGGGGATGATAAAAGATCTCTGAGCTAGAAACAATTTCTTTTCGTTTTTTTCCTTCTTATTTTCTTTTTCCCTTTGAAACTGTCACGATTGTTGTGTCTGAGTGTTGACGGGCTCCAAGTTGACGGGTGAACAAAACATAAACCAAAGGGAAATGGCATTAAAAGTGGAGCGAGATGGGCTAAAAATTGTTTTTTAAGGATCAAATGTTTAAATTTTTAAATGCCACATTTCTAGAAACAATTTCTCCCGTTAAATGTTTCATGGATTCACGATAGGGACGTTTCAGCGGTGCTTACCAACTCGCAGTGGGAGCCGGAAGCTTATAAAACCGGAAAAAATAAACAAATTTAATTCCACAGATAACCAACCACGGTTAGCGGGTGCAATCGAATAAAATGAGGTTAAAAAAACAAACTCCTGTTATCGTTTTGTTTTTCCTTACTAGAGTCTTCATTCGAGAATTACACGTTCCTTTTAAATGTTACCGAAGGGTTTCCAGAAGAACTTTTTTTCCCTTCTTCTTTGCATGCTTTAAAGCTTACCATTGGAATTAGCCTTCTTTAGGAACATGCGCATTAATTGCCCAGGAGCCGCATTAGTGTCGTTGGAGTCGAATGAAATCAGCAAAATGAGAAACTTCAATTTAATTATGTGTGCTTTTGTTTCAGATTTAAGTAACTCCCGTTTATTGTGTTAATGACTCCATTACTTAATTGTTGGGCGAGATCGGGCCATTTATTTTATCCACTTGCACCTACACGTGTATAACTGTACAATTATACCATCGATCTATTACTACTAATGAAAACTATTAATTAAGAGAGCGTCCTTAATTATAATTGGGTTTATAACGTAATATCCGTGATAGTTCGCTTAGTCGTAAGCATATAGTTATATATTGTAATTCATTCATAAGCTGATCTAATTATAGGTTGGTTGAAAATCGATATACCGCAAACCGGAAATTTACATGGCTTCATAAATCAAAAGGATGCATATCTACGGAAGATTAAGATTTATTTGGCTTATACATAAGGGACCGTTCATAAGCCACGTGGTCATTTTTTTTTGCCTTTTTCCCCCCCCCCCCCCACGTCTGTGGTGATCGGTGGTCATATTTGAACCTCCCCCCCTAAAAATTACGTGCTCAGAGAAATTAATCCCCCCCTCCCCAACAAAGATATTGAAATGCAGAATTTTGAATGATTTTAAAATGAATTTGATCGCATGGTCATTAGTGGTCAAATCCTCATCATCAAAAAATTAACCACGTGGCTTATGAACGTTCTCTAATAAGTGCTCAAAAATATGGATTACATAGTCAGTTGTAGCACAAATTGAGTTATTTGATATTGAAAACTGCCACGGAAATTCCCGATCATCGTAGTTCACGACGGTGGAATCGGGCATTTCCGGACACGATCGTTTGTCCATTCGGAAAGAAAGAAACGACGTCAGAGGTTGTGTCAGCAGGAGACAACCAATGAGGGACAGGAGAGTTTTTCAAGCGCGAAGCTTGGAAAGGAAAATGTCAGAGTGAAATGGAGATCAACAGGAGAGCGTGCACCTGAATTCTCGGAAGGCCGTACAAGGGTACAACGTCGTAGCCGTGGCCAGGCAGTTGGACGGAGGGAAACGAACGCCGCCCGAGTTCCCAGAGCGACAGCCGATAACGACTCCATTGGCGAAGGAAAGTGAGCCGTGCAGTGAAGTTATCGCGGCGGAGATTTCGTCAACGTGGCAGTGCGGCGAAATTAGATCCGTTCAAGGCTCTCCTCGCTGTTTCCTAAGGTCAGTGGCCGAACAGGCTTTTTCTCTTGTTCAGGTTAGCTTCGTGTTTGGTTTAAACGCCATAGCATCACGAGCAGTCTTTATAGATTTGTGGAATCGCGAACTACGCAATTCTTCGCAAATCAAGTGCGTGTGGCCTTATGGCATGTGTAGCTATTTCTCCTATCATTTAGGCTTTGCAATGGTCTTTTACTAATGTGGCAGAAGTCTAATCATATCAATAGTTTTCCGTCCGAGGAAGTGTGGGCTGTTGTGTTGTTAAGTTATTTTATACAGAAGATTTCAGTTCTGTGTAGCCAGCATGGCATATAATTCTGTATTATTCATAAGGTGAAATTTTAGGTTTTAGGATGTGCCTACGATTATGCCATTAGGGATAAAGACTTTTAGTGAAAACTATTTATGCGGACTTTGTGCATTGCTATTTATATCAATCAGTTAATTATTTAATACTGTACTTTTTGAATGAGACAATATCCGACCTTGGACTTGACTTTATTTCTTTGTGTGGACTAAAACTTATATGTATCAAATATATTCTTATTGTCTAAAGTTATTATGAGTATGCGCTTAACGTGTTGTTGCAAGATACCGGAGGTAGCGGAATAAGCTAGTTATGAACTGTGTATGTTTTTTTTCCTAATTACTATTGTGGTATATAATATTTGTTACTGCGGAAGGCAGAAGCCTAGTAGATGCAAAGCTAAAAGATAGAAATTGTGTACCGAGTATTTCTTACCAATTTGAATTTGCCATTTATGTATTGCTGAGTGTCATTTTTGCTATTTCAATCTATGATTGTGTTGATACAAGTGTATTTTTGTGTTGCTCATAAGATAGATAGATTATATTGATTTTTGCATTTTACCCAAATCAATGGCAGATTGTATTCGATTACCGCTTGTTTATGCGTAATACTGTTTATTTCTATAGAGCTATTTAATGTTAATCCATATTGAAGTAATATGTTGATGCTATTGTAACTTTAGATTTGCGCCTTGTTGTAGCAAGGTTTCACATTAATTTGGAAGTTAGAATTAGACTTTGAGTTCACGACCTCCCATCGAGTATTATTCGAGAGGCGTCCATGTTATTTACTTGGTTTGTTTTTATTACTAGGATTTTGCTAATTAATAAACTGTTTGTTATTTATTATAATCCGTTCACTGTACGTGTTTTATTCCACTGCGCATATCTGCTCCCAACCAGATAATATATTGCACGTTACAAAAACAAAGCAGATCCATCTAACTGATCCATCCCTTTAACAATTCAATTGAAGTTCAGTCGTTCTCTTCTTAGGTGATTTGCAAATGTAGTTTTTAATCGAATTGTGATCTCGACTTGAAATTGAATTCGCAAGTCATGCATCTATTAATGTTTAAATACCTGTTACCGTAATGGACTTCCAATTTCTAAATGTAATTATGGCTGATGAACATCCAAAAACTGTGACATCAAATTCTGTTATAAAATTATCAAGATTTCTCTCTAGAATATGAGAGATGAATTGGGTTGCTTTTTCTTTATATGAGAGATGAATTGGGCTTTGTGTTTTATATATACAATGAAATAGCGTTTTGGAAATTGATGAATATATATGTGTATACTAGCAATTTCAAACAAATTTTATTATTTAGCAATAGACAAATTCTGAACATAAGCTATGACATACATTCTCTAAGATTACACACTTGTTCCCCTTCCGTCATCCATCAATCTCAGTCACTCTACCCTCCTTACCAATTTCCCTTAGGTGGTAGAAGCACACTTCCTTTGCCAGTCTGCAATTTACCTAACGATTTCGGTGGGCAGAACTCCTAGCCACTTGACTGATGGAACAGCCAGATTGCAAATTTCGCGAACCATTTTCTAGGATGAAAACCAGACGGATAGAAGAGAAAAGAATGGAAAAATTCTTCTTAAAAAAGAATTGACAAAATTAAAATGAACGAATTTTTCATGAATTCTAAAAGAAAAAAAAATATCAGCTAAAAACCACAAAAACGTTACTCACGACTGCACCAAATCGATAAACACACATGATTTCTATTCCTGAAAATAAAGAAAACAGAAATGTTGGCTTTTGGATTAGCAATATAATTTTATTTAAAGAAGACGTGTTTCTATTAGTATTAAGATAACAGAAATTATATATTTTTTCATAACCGTAAGGGTCTGCGTCGACGAGTATGGCGGTCGGTAGATGGAGGGTTTCCCACAGTATCTTCACCATTAACCGGGTGTTCAAATCAGGAAAGCCTTTGCCCTGGAAACAGAAACAAATTTCCATTTGACTCTATACTAAAAGAATATAAGAAAAGTAGGTTTCGAAATAATGTAAAAAATTAAAAATGTAATCTATGAACATCGAAATTTGGGAACATTTTTGGGGTACTTATTATATAAGGAGGGAAATCAAACTTATTTCATTCGAAAGGTACTGCGCCATAGAAGCGCAGAAACCAAGAAACAAGTCTCTGGGACCAGAATTAGCCGAGATATTAATTAAAAATCAATACCGATAGGATGCTAACAGATACCGAGAGATGGCGATCTATGTCCATCAGAGAGAATTCAATCAACACCACCTAAACAGAAGGCTTGATCACTGAAACGTTATACATTGTTACATCATCATCAGTCGACCGTTGTTAATAGTATTTGGGCGAGGTCAAAAATGCAAACACCGAGTTGGGTTGGTGAAGCAATCATTATTGATCGATTGTTAAGGTATTGTTGACTATCGTAGCAACAATGATTTTCTTCACTAACTCAACTCGGTGTTAGCATTTTTGACCTCGTCCTTTGTCTATAGATATTCATGGTCATCGAGCTCCATTGTTAAAATGAAGCTAAAGTTTCTAGCTCCCAATAGGGCGGGAACTCTATTGAAAAGTGGCGCTGCATGTACATTCGGCCCAAAAACGCCTGCAGCGCCGCCCTATCGACAGACAGAAAATTTACTTTCATTTTCAGTTTCAATGAAAAACCTCTATCGCAGATCACGGTCGGCCCTGATTCGATCTATGCGGCACCTGGCGCGATCTGTTTTCTTTAGCTTCTCGAAACAATGGAAAACGGCCGAAGCTCGATGACCATGAAAATCTATAGACCGTGATTTGTACTAATAATTAGCCCTAAATTTGGTCGACTTATGATGATGTAACAATGTATGACGTTTCAGTGATCAGGCCTTTTGTTTAAGATTTAATTGCATTGTTTATATTTCGAAAAGAAAAAAAATTTCCAATTTCAATATTTAAAGTTTGTTATGCCTCGAAGAAGAACGCTAACGGCTCGGATTTAAAGGCAGAATAGATAGCGTAATAGAAATAATGTCGCACAGGTCGAAATCGATATTAATATTTCTATTGTTGTTTATAAGATGTATTTAAATGTGCATTAAATGTAATTTCAATGTTTTTTGATAGTTATGATTTTGGTTTGACGAATTACACTGCAGAATTTGTAATGCAAACATTTCGCATCTGAAGTTACTTTACGTGATACAACGGCATTCACTTCGTGTTGACATAAGGGTAAAGTTTATTTGCCGCCATTAACACAAAATCTACTTTTAATGCACTGTATAAGGGATTCACTTCAAATGATCAAACCATAAAAGAGAAATCAAAGAATTATTTCAATAATATTCGTAGCTACAATTCATCGTTTGCTATGGTCAGTTTTGAAGCTAAAATTTCAGATACAGTTTTACGTGGAGTGTATCATTTTAAGATACACGATATTTTTATCATAGAGCAATTATCCATGTTATGCGCAGTTATATTTTTATGACATTGATATTGCTGTTAACTATAGCCTGCTTGAACAATCAAATCAATCGTGCTATAACAATTTAATGGGTAGAATGTCTATTGAATTGGAGCGCGTTAATTGTTTTGTGCGATCTTTTACTGCAATGAAACAATATTGTGTAAGAGCTTGAAAATGCATATAGTGAAATATGTATGCTTATTACCGTTAACCAAAATTTAGACCTTCGATGATGGTACAATGATGCAACTCAAAATAATGTTGCTGTTATTTTTAGCACGTTGATAGTGAGCCACCATTCGAACGAAATATACTTTCTATTTTAAAAAGCAATGGTATAGAGCTTATTCATCAGAGTGACGTCGTTCCGCAGCAACCAATCACAGCGTGAAACTGGTATACAACATGGTGGCAGCAGCTTCAGCTGCCAATCAACGGCGGAGCTGAAGCTGCTGTCGCCATATAGTAAGGCTCATGAATAAGCCCTACTGGATCACCTAGCTCTTCCACGTCCTATCGTCAGTCAACAATCAACTTTATCGTCCTGTTAGGAGAGGACTCCTCCATATCCTGTGGATGACTTAACCAGGTTCATCTGGCTTCTTTCCTAATTCAGCGTATTTCTATTGGCTATAATACTGGATGAGTATGGCAGTGGAAGCATAGCTTCCGGACCGCTCGTTTTGGTTTTCTTCCCTGCGCTGTTCGATTGTCGATTGTCGAAGCTCTATAGTCAAAAACATCTTAGTTTCAGATTCATCATTGGATCCATTAGCGTAACCGTTATTTCCTAATGGAAATACTGGGTGGCATGTTAATTTGTTTCAGAACAGACCAAATACATCCACTGCGAGATAGCGCAGAAATAAAGTTACTATGTTGCAATATGCATGCTATCGGCTGGCAATTAGAGATGATTTTAGCCTTTTACATTATTCACAGAAATTATTTTTGCAATGGATTGTTGATATGTATGTACGTATTGAAGGTACAAGACTTCATTTCATAAGACAAAATCAGTCTGTTCTAAGGTCAGAAGTGTATAGCAACTTAACTGATCATTTAGAATTGAACCCGAATGATAATGTAAGTATTGGAAGAAGAAGCTTTAGTTAATGGAACAAGAATGAGTGTTAAATGTATACATAATAATGCTAAGTATTGCGAAGTTTTAACTGCAATCGCACGAAATAAGCGAATTTTGATTCCGCGTATAAATTTAACTTATTTCAGTACTATTTTTTCCGTTTGAGTTTCAAATAAAACTATTCCCAATAATTCCTGCATTTGCAATTACAATTAATAAGTCACAGGGACAAACATTTGAAAAAGTTGGAATTTTATTAGGGCAACCAGTTTTTACGCATGGTCAGTTATATGTCGCATTAAGTAGAGTTCGATCTTTCGATAGTTTGACATTTTATATTTCTGAACATAGCGAACAAGGTCATATAGCGAATGACGAATGAGTATTTACGAAAAATATAGATTATACAGAAGTTTTAAATTGCTAAATCCACTTCATAACTATTCATTTCTTTCAAATGGAATTATCATATATCTTTATTTGTTGTATTATTCTAGCGTTTTATAGTTGATTTGTTTTTTAAGGAATTTTATATGTTTAATAATTTTTGGTCATTAATTCCCTCATGCTTCCTCTTTGCCATTTCCCACTTTTTTCATTTTAGTGTCGAGTTAAGAATTAAGAATTTGCATACAAATAAATTCCAATTAATTATGTGTAAAACAACTTGAATTTCATTACTTTACAGACACAATTGGTCGAATTTCGACCACAGGCGATACTAGTTAAAAATTATTCTCAGACAATCTATTTTGGAACTCAACTTCTGCCTGATGTTATTATTCTTAAAAGGGGAGCATATATATATATGCACTGATTTTGTCGAACTTCTGCAGAAGTAACAAATGCTATTCGGAAATGACACTCGTTTCAACTATTCTCGAGAAATTGTGATATGAATTTTAGTATGCTCTTTTAGTATATGGGATGTGTCGAACCTTTTTTGCGTGGCGCAGCGGTCTAGGAATCGGATTAGAAATCTGGAGATTTCAGTATCACGACCCCTACTTCTTTAATTTTTTTTTTGTTTCCCATTTAATACAGTAAATACGTTTATCACTACGAAGTAAAATATAAAAGGAAGAAACTGTGGAAAAACAAATCAAAGAAGAAAACGATATCTCGTTATATCTCGTATATAACGATATATCTCAAATTGATTCATTTATATTAATCCCATTTGTAAATAACTCGATCTGAGGTATGAAATTGGGCCATTTCGACTTAAAGCAATGAAATAAATCGTATAAACAATTTCCGAAAAGCCATTTTAAAGATTTTTTTATAAACGTTTTGATTGAAATAAATTCGTATTCCACGCAATATGATTCTTCTCACTCTCGGTGCATTTAGATTCCATCGCTTTCCAGATTTGTACAAAAATTCCAACAATTTCAATTCATCAACAAGGTCATCTCCAACGGTTTCCCAAACCTCTTCAACGACGGATTCAGCTGGCCACCGACTAGTCCTGACCTTAACCCCTGTGACTTCTTTCTGTGGGGGTTCCTTAAGGAGAAGGTGTTCAGCACACGATCCCGCACCATGGAAGGGGTCCGTCAGGCAATCACCGAATCTTGTGCACTGGTTGACAATGAAATGCGAGGCGTAGTGCTGCAAAACTTCACCCTCAGGCTTCGTCGTGTTGTACAGATGAATGGAGCACACATCGAGCATGTTGTTCATGAGGTGTGAAATTCCAATGTGTAATGTGTATTGTAAGATCTATATGATATTCCTATGTTCAATAGTTCCTGAGTAATAAACCATTAGAATCGTACGCAATTGACTGAATCACCCTGTACATTCTTTTGATGACTTCCAGAAGGACCATCTCTCAACAAATTAGTAGGAGACTGGAGCTAATTTGCTTCTTTAACACGTAATTTTGCACTGTCGACTTTGCTGGTGATTGCTCTTGGAAGAGCTTTAAGATGACGAATAAGTTATGAAAAATATTTGATGCCAATTCCTAATATTGATTAAGGACGGTAAGATTATTAAATTTTCCCTTATACAGGGTGTAACAAAAAGATCGGGACAGTGGAATATCTCGAGAAAAACACATCAGATCGAAAAACAAAAAACACGTGTTTAATATTTTTCAAAATGCTATCTAATGATACCAAGCTCGACCCCCCCCCACCCCCCCCACCCCCCGAGGGTGGGGGGAGGGGGAAACTTTGAACCCCGAATTTTTGTTAAAGATTAGGATTCTACGAGAAAAATGCACTTCTCATCTAAAGATAAACAAGAAATTAATCCCCCCGAGGAGGGTATAGGAAAGTAGCCGAAGCCCTGAATTCATTTATTTTTACCCCTTTATCTGCACTTTTTAACCGCCCTCAATTTTTTTAAGCGAAAAATTGATTTCCTCGAACATAATATTTAGGAAATGAAAAAGAGCTCTTATCTTCTTTCGTTTCTCATCATTTCCGATCGAATAATATATCACATGCCATGTGATGCCATAGATCTAAAGACGAAGTGACTGCC
>JAHWFO010029581.1:873846-884594 GCA_023313115.1 Rhysida immarginata
CCAAACTTCATAGTAATGTAGATCTTGCCTAGAATGATCTGCATACCGAATTTCACTTTACATACAATCTGCTTTACATATACACTGAACGACCGATTTATTAGAGACACCTCTTACGGAAAATGGATCGGCCTCCCAGTGACACACAAACAATGGAACAGTCCGAAGCGGTGTGTCACTGGGAGGCCGATACATTGGATCATAAGTTGCAATTAGCAGCAGAAGTGGACTGAATATGGGTAAATCCAAGGATTTGACCGACTTTGAACGAGGCATGATCGTTGGAGCTCGACGGGTTTTCCCGTGCAACAGTGTCAAGGCTATTCCGTGAATGGCAGATATGCCAAAAACAATTTCCAACAAATACAACTCGGAACGAAACAGGGCTGTGGATGAACGAGGCCAACGGCGACTGGCACGAATCATCCACAGCAAGAGGACGGGAACAGCCCAACAAATTGCAGCGCAGTTCAATGAGGGAGCATTCCAACCCATTTCGGCGCACCTTCCACGGAGCTGGGTTTAACAACAGGCGGCCAGTACGGATACCGTCGCTGTCACCGCAAAATAGGAAAGCGCGCCTACTGTGGGCACACAGGCATCGCCACTGGATACGGGATGAGTGGAAGAAGGTCGCCTGGTCCGACGAATCGCGGTTCCTACTTCATACGGACGGCAGACTGCGCATCTGGCGCAGACAGCACGAGACCATGGACCCATCCTGTCAGCAGACAACCGTACAGGTGGGTGGAGGAGGAGTGCTGGTCTGGCGTGTCTTCTCTTGGGACACACTGGGTCCTCTGATATCCGTAGACACATCCCTGAATGCGACACACTACCTGAACATTGTTGCCTATCAGGTGCATCCGTTCATGATGACTGTGTTCCCTGGTGGTGACGGACAGTTTCAGCAGGACAATGCTCCCTGTCACCGTTCTCGAATGGTCTTGGACTGGTTCGAGGAACATGAGGCGGACTTCCACCTGCTTCAGTGGCCAGCTCGGTCGCCCGATCTCAACCCGATCGAGCATTTATGGGATGAATTGGAGAGAACCATCCGACGCCTTCCCCCGCCCTACATGCACCAATTACGGGACGCTGTGATGTCAGCCGGGGCTGCTATTCCTTCGCAACGGTTTCAACACTTTGTTGAATCCATACCAGCACGTATTCAGGCAGTTCTCGCCGCTAAAGGAGGCGCAACACATTATTAGCGGGATGTCTCTAATAAATTGGTCGTTCAGTGTATATATACACTACTGTTTATAAAAATCGCAACACCCTGATGGAATGGTCTAATCCATATGCAATTTGCAATATTTGCATACAATGGGTCAGAGTATAAATGATTAGATTTTCAGAGTAATTGCTTGAAAGAACACCATGCCTCGACGACGACGAAGGGTACCATATCAACAGCTGACAGACTTTGAAAGAGGACGCATAATTGGTCTGCGTGAAGCGGGATGGTCGTATCGTGACATTGCTGCTCGTGTAGGACGTAATGCAACGACAATTATGCGTGCATGGAGGCAGTGGAGCGAAGAGAACAGGGCACACCGAAGACCAGGCTCAAGAAGGCCCAGCACGACGACACCGCGAGATGACAGACACCTCTATCGCATGTGTGTAGCAGATCGTACAGCCACTTCCACAGTGTTAGCACAACAGTGGGGTGCTACAGTAGGCAGGACAATGTCTGCTAGCACTGTACGACGCCGTTTGATTTCCAGAGGATTGATGGGACGAGTACCATTGTTGCGGATTCCTTTGACTCAAAACCACCGGCGCCTCAGGTTGCAATGGGCCCATCAACACCAACAGCGGCAAGCTGAATGGCAACAAGTTGTGTTTTCGGATGAGTCAAGGTTTAACTTGCAGCACCATGACGGCAGGATACGAGTCAGAAGACATCGTGGCGAGCGCGACCTTCCAGAATGCATCCTGCAGCGTCATTCAGGACAAACGCCAGGGGTGATGGTGTGGAGTGCAATCAGTTACCATGGCCGTTCCCGTCTGATCAGAATCCATGGCAATCTGAACAGTGACCGGTACATCAGGGAAGTTGTGCAACCCGAGATCATCCCCTTCCTGCAGAACCTTCCAGGCGCTGTATTCCAACAGGACAATGCCCGACCGCATGTGGCCAGAAATGTCCTCGCTTTTTTCCAAGCACATCAGACGCCCTTGTTCCCCTGGCCTGCTCGTTCACCAGGCATGTGCCCAATCGAACATGTGTGGGACAGGGTTGCTCATCGATTGGCTCGTCAGACTCCTGCAGCAGCAACTGTGGATGAACTGTATACCCGTGTAGACAGAGCATGGCAGGACATTCCACAGGCCCTTATTCAGAGCTTGTTTGACTCAATGCCACGACGTTTAGAGGCTGTAATTGCATCCCACGGTGGTTTCACCCGATACTAATGTGACAATAAAACGCATTGTATTGACCTGAAAATCTAATGGTTTCTTTTCTGACTCATGATATGCAAATGCTCCAAATTTAATGCAGATTGGGCTATTCCATCAGGGTGTTGCGATTTTTATAAACAGTAGTGTACTTGTAGGTCTTTTAATCCCCTCTAAATCCCACCCCCAAAACTCAGAAATCAAAACCCTGTGGGCCAATCAGAACCCAGTGGGCCAATCAAAACCCAGTGGGCCAATCAAAACCAAAGTAAATAGTGAAAGTGCACATGCCATAGTAAGCTACATTCCGAATTTCAATCTTCTATCTCAAAAAATGCAGAAATTATGAAGGGGACAGACGGACATTGTAAAACTAATAAAGTAGCCCCATTCTTACTTAATAAGAGACAGTTTGAATAATTCAGAAAATTTGAAAAATTTGAAGAACTTTAAAATTCGAAACACACTTCCAAAGTCTACTTCGGAACGGTTAAAGACGGTCACACATGGGCGAAAATTCGATTTCTTTATTAAGTAGCGGAAGAATGGAGATGTCCGTCTGTCCTCTTCATAATTTCAATTAGAAATGTAGCTTACTATGGGCATATCCACCTTCACTATTTAGTTTGGTTTTGATTGGCCCGCTGGGTTCGGAATTACGGGGGTGGGCGTTAGAGGGGACCAAGTGATCTATGTGGACTGAAGTATGTAAAGGACTGAAATTCGAGATACAGAATCCTCTAGGCAAAATTTACATTACTATGAAGTTTGGACCAAATTGTCCCAGTGGGATCAGAGTTGTTGGGGTGGCGGCTGGCAGTCACTTGGTCTTTAGAACTATGGCAACATATGGCATGTGATATGTCATTCGTTCGAAAATGATGAGAAAGGAAAGAAGGTAGGGTTCTTTTATATTTTCTAAACTAGCAGAGGTACCCGGCGTTGCCCGGGATAATTGCACTTATACGTAAAGAGAACAATCTCAAAAAATTAAATTATAACTTCCAGTTGGTTAAATAATAACTCAATCAATACAACATAGAGCAAAGGGACTATCCATTCTACGAAAAACAGGAAGTCTAGGTGATATACCGGGACTTTATCTAAACACTTCTTGAATTACCTCACCACTGCGGAGCATCACCAGATACTTTAGACTCAAGTTTTTCTTGTCCTTGACTTAGAAGCTCTTATACCCTCTTGCTCTATTCGCCCGTATAGCTTTTGCTGTTTTAGTTGCAGAGTTTCTCTGACCAATACTCGTTCTTTATCTTTCCTTTCCAGACACACAAATTTTTGCCAGTCGTTTGGACGTTTGATAGGGAGCTCAAGGGAGACACGCGTGACTCCTTTGCCTCTATCACTGCATCATCATTTTATGCTCAGTATCAATAATTCTTGGAAACGAACGTTCAGTCATCGCATTATCAGCATCTCAGTTTCCAAAATATACACATTCCCACAGAATATAGTCAAAATGTATTTTTATGAAATGTTTGTATCTGCTGTGCTGCCAAATAAGCTAGGTGATAACCACGGCGTGGCTGGAACTTTTTTTTTTGGACTAAATTTTGTAATATCTTAAAAATAAACACATGAAAACGCAGAATGTTTGTGAATTGCATGTTGATACTATTGTTGATAAGTATTGTTGCACAAACTTTGCCTTGCATTGTTGGTCATGAGATATTTCTCATTAATATGCCTTGCCATAACCATGAATATCGATTTTTTATCAATAATTATTATTTTTTCGAAATCTGAGGTAGACATCCATGCTTTGAAGGTCAACTATGCAAAATTTCATCAAGATCGGAATAAAACTGTAGATTTGTATAAGAAATAAACATATCCACAAACCACAAACATCCTTCTTTATATATATAGAAAGATACTACACTGGTGCTCAAAATTAACAGGACAAACACATTTTCGTGGATTTCTCTAAAACTACTGGACCGATTCCATTGAAATTTGGTAGGGTAAGAGAATAAGCTATCACGAATAATTATTGAACATAACTTTCAAACCATGCTCATGGAACTATGGAATGTCAAAAACAAGATTGCATTAAGGGTCTTTTTAGGAGGCTAATAGGGTGTATGGTCACCTCTAACAGCAATACAGCTCTCACAGCGATTCCTCATGCTGTTTATGAGGCTGTTAATGAGATGTTGAGGCAAGGAACCCCACTCCTCCACCAGGGCAGTTCGTAGCTCCTGGAGGGTTCTGGGAGAAACCTGGCGAGCTGCAATTCTCCTGCCCAGTGCATCCCAAACATGCTCTATCGGGTTCAGGTCTGGAGATCTTGCTGGCCATTCCATCCTTTGAATATCCTCCTCTTCGAGGTATTCGTTGACCAGCCTTGCACTATGTGGACGAGCATTGTCGTCCATAAAAATGAAATGGGGACCAAAGGCACCCCTGAAGAGCCTTACATAGGGTGCTAAGATGTCGTCCCTGTACCTCTGAGCAGTCAGAGAGCCTCTCTCAAAAACGTGGAGGTCTATGCGTCCGTCCAACTTGATGCCGCCCCAGACCATGACACCACCACCACCATAGTGGTCAACTTCCGTGATGTTAGAGGGATTGTAGCGTGCTCCTGGTTCTCTCCAGATGAAAACTCGCCGGGAATCTGTGCTTAGACTGAATCTCGACTCATCACTGAATAAAACACAGGCCCATTATGCTTGGGTCCAGGGCTGGTGTTGTCTGCACCAAGTCAGCCGGGCTCTCCTGTGTCCTGGAGTGAGTGGGATGCAGACCGCTGGTCTCCTGGCATACAGCCCTCTCTCATGAAGCCTCCGGTAAACAGTATGCCTCGAAACAGAGGTTCCAGTAGCAGGCGAGAGCTCGTTTGCGAGCTGAGTGGCCGTCATCTCCCTATGGCGCCTGGCTGTTAGAGCAAGATACCTGTCTTCTTGCCTTGAGGTAGCCCTAGGGCGACTTTGCCCTGGTCGTCTGCATATCTTCCCTGTCTCTTGGAACTATCTCCATAATTCCGAGATGACATTTCTCGAAACATGAAAAAATCTCGCAACTTCTGCTTGGGTCTGTCCAGCCTCCAATCGTCCCACTGCTCTCCATCTTTCGGAATCTTCTAACCTTCGGTGATGTTCCATTTTTCCGTAAAATGGCTAGAATATCCAAAACTTACACGCAGCAGCCTTTTAAAGCGATGTCACAAAGACGGTTATTTCGAAGTAGCTTAATTTACATATGCAAAGAAGGACTTGAACGATTATTATTGGTTAGTAGTAATCCGCGTTGTTAACTTGCTTCAACCCCCAAATTTCAATGGAATCGGTCTAGTAGTTTTAGAGAAATCCACGAAAATGTGTTTGTCCTGTTAATTTTGAGCACCAGTGTACGTTCGAGAAAATAAATTTTTTGATAAAAAAAAATTGCGGGGTTAAAAAGTGTAGATGAAGGGGTAAAAATAGATGAACTTAAGACTTCCGGTACTTTCCTATACCTTCCTGGGGAGGATTAATTTCTTGTTATAAAGTTGAATTTCAGCTATCCCTCATTATTAGTGATGTCCGTTGGATCCGGATCTGGATTTCGGATCTCGGATCTCGGATATCGGATCCGGATCTCGGATCTCGGATCCGGATTTCGGATCTCGGATATCGGATCCGGATTTCGGATCCTTTCGCTGGATGCGTATTAAGACTAATTAGGACTTAAGAGGACTAGGCTATCACTTAATAAAAGCATTTATAAACTGCTTTCAGAAAAAAGTTTGCATATACACAATTTCCTGATATAGGATCCGAATTTCGGATCTCGGATCCAAGATCAGGATCTCAGATCTCGGACCCAAGATCCGGATCTCAGATCTCGGATTTCTGACCAAGATCCGGATCTCGGATCTCGGAGCTATGTCCGAAAAAAAGATCCGGATATCCGGATCTTGAATTATCCGGATCTTGACATCACTACTCATTATCGTAAGTTGTAAATAAAAAATCAGAAATTGTGTTACATCTACTCAAACGCAATGGCCAACCTTTCTGAACAAGAAAAAAAATAAGTATTCTGATGATGCGAGGATGGGGTGATCGATAAAGGTCGCCGAAGTAAGGGCAATATTTAACGAACATTTTTGCGGTCCAAACAATCCTATTTCAAGATCCACTATCGAGCGCACTGTGAGGCGCTTCCAGGAAACGGAAAGTGACAACATCGTAAAACACCTGGTCGACCAAAATCGTTGACTTCTAAGGAAAAACAGCTTGACGTTGCACTGTCGTTCACTGAAGATCCTCACCTCAGTACCCGTAAAGCTGCTCACATACATGACATCAGTCGCATGGCTGTGGACAAAATTTTGAAGAAACTAAAATTTCATCCTTACAAAATTTATCTGATACAGCAGTTGAAAGAAGATAACTTTGGTCGCCGTATGGATTTTTGTGAACAAATGAGGAGACGAATTGAGGACGATCCCACCTTTCTCACCAGCATTGTTTTTTCCGATGGAGTCACTTTTGAACTACCCGGTCACGTCAACAGACATAACTGCAGATTTTGGTCTGACAGCAATCCCCATTGGTCGCTTGAAGTTCATACACAATACGCTAAAATAAGTGAACATCTGGGCGGGAGTGCTGAACAATGCAATAATTGGTCCATAACGAGTAGTCTCCGAGTACTAACCAGCACGTGTTACGATGTTGAATGCGTAACTCGGAAACTACTCGTTGAAATTCGATCAAATTTTAACGGTATATACATTTGTATGTACCCTATTATTCCTCCAAATTTCATCATCCTAGATTTTATAGAACCCGAGTTATTAACTTGTTGATCTTGGTGGCGGCATTTTTATTTCTGTTCATATCTTAGTTATCGTTCAAATTCAGACCCATGTTCAACTTTTTTTGCTTAGAATCACCAGTACTACCATTTACCAGTTTTTCGGACACCCTGTATATAGCAATTTATTGTTTAGAAAATAGTCCCATTTGTCTGTTTTATATATGGATTTCTTTTGAGTATTATAGCCTATTTTAGAACTGCTTTTCCCCTCTCATCAATTTGAATTGAAAAATGAAGTGAATACTATCTACGCACCGTTATTAGAATGCAAGGATGAAGTTTTTGAAGGATGTTTTCGTTGAGGAGTTTTTGAAAAGTGGCTTCCTTCTCCACAATGAGTACGAATTTGGCGTTCGATGCAATACATGAACAAGAGTTGAGAGAAGCACGGAGGTAGAAGAGAAAGAAGAAATTCAATGGAAATGCATCGAATGAAAAGATACCAGGGGGTCATTCTTTGGAGCGAATTCGTTTCAGAAATCTCGCCGACAAAAAAGGATACAAGTAATAACTTCGACGTCTGAAGGAATGGAAATGCCCTGTTTTGGGGAAAAAAAGTAAATATACTGTAAGCATATTCATTCCACAAACGAAAGAAATGGGATTTTGAAATGTTAAATCGTTCTTATTATAATAAAGAAGAGAATTCGTTAAAAAAAGATCGTGATTGTTAATAATAGTGATTGAAAAGATTATTAATTCCGGTAATCGACAAAAATATAAAACAAACAACAATTGCAAAAAAACAGAAAAATATAAAAGGGGAGAAGAGATGTGGATGTGTTCAATATAATAAAAGAAATAAAAGACTCTTTAAACACAACAACTTTTAAAAAAGAAAAATACAACCTTATCCTGTAAGCGGTTTTCGAGGGCGAAGCTCTCATCATTCAGCAGGTAGAATAAGGAGTAACACACCAGATGATACTGACAAGGGAATCCCTCGAACATGTATGTCACAGATTTCCACCAAATTGAAATATGTTACTCAATTGAAGCTACAATAGATGCTTGCAAAATAAGAGAGTGCGGATTTTTGTTTCTTTCAAAATAAACCACGAAAACAAAAAAATTTGAGCCATTGTTAAAGCGGTGCATTAATGCGCTTAACGGGACTTCTTAATTCCACTGCTCACAGCAATAAGCACGAATCCAATTCAGATGAAATAGATAGCAGCAGATGGCAATTGAATGGCTTCTCGAATTTCTAAACAAACTTAGTTTTTAAAATATATTATTATAATTAGCTAATTGCCTTCCAGTAAAAAATGTCTAGAGTAATTAATAACCATTTCCTTAATTTATTATTTCATTTTATTAAATAATTCGGTAATCAAACACGGACTGGCTTCATGTGCAACGTCGAGTAATACGTTGCGTTGGTGAGGGGGTATGTATCGCGGTGCTTTCTAATTTTAAATAAAAATAGTATTCATGGATGCCTACCTCATCTTATAAATTATTTCGAGACGAATTTTGTTATACAGTTCTCTAAATTTTATGTTTAATAACAGTGCTCTAACTGCAATTCTTTGTCGATCGCCGCTAACAAGTTTACTTCCTCTCTTTCCGCCATGTTTTTTGAACTCTGCGCACTTCCGGGGCGCTTCACTGACGCGCAACGCTATCGCTTCCACGGTGTGCTTGCGCGCAAAGAAAGGCTATCTGGGGTTCCCTTGTGAGTGTGAAATCAATAAACAATAAACGACTCCTGGACGCCTTTGAGAGTATGGAGATCCATTCCACCAACAGCAGTGATTTACTTAACTCAAAGGGCCAATCAGCGACTCCCGAATGATGCAGTGATGGACGAACCTAAACAATCGCTGATTTTATTCTTTATCTGTCCTTTGAGTGCTATTTCTATAATTGGTCGCTTCTCACTATAAATACTATTTAGTTTTCTATCACACTCGCTCCCCCAGATTCTCTTGTTCTGTTCAATAAGAAACTGGACTGGGTGGACAACTATAAGTATCTGGGAGTTATCAGTGACTCAAGACTCTCATGGAACCGGCATATGTCCTATGCTCTGAACAAAGCGAAGAGGGATAAGTACAGTCTCATAGCTCTCCTGGGTCGCAACAGCACCCTCAGCATCGACAACAAGTTACTTCTGTACAAGTCGATTATTCGGACCATACTCCTCTATGGCATGCCTGTGTGGGCGACTATCATTAGAAGCAGATGGAGCGAGCTACAGTCGCTCCAGAATGTTACCCTGACGACCACTGCCCAGCTTGGCAGAAGGACTGTGAAAAACCAATCCATCCATTCAGATTTAAACATGGTCCACATCCAAAAGTTTATACAGGACCTCCTTTTGATTATGGTGCAGAAGATGAAGATTCACGACAATGACCTAATGACTGGCATACTGAAGAACTCAATGGATATGAAGTATCGAAAACCGAGGCACATTCTTGAGATCAACTTTGAAGACATCAGTTTCCTTCCTGGACTACTGGAAGATGTGATAATCTTCTTTCTCGTTGTATTTTTATTTCGTTTGTATTTTCTTTCTGACAATCGTCAATCTTATTTTCTTTTATGTATAATATGGAAGACCACTTGGGTTGGTTAGGCTTCTTGACTACCTCAGTGTATTTCATTTGGAATTTATTCTGGTTCGATGAACTTTGTGAAAGCGCTGCTTTCGTTCCATCTGAAGAAATGTACACTTTACTGTTCGATTGTCTATCACACTCAGTATCATCTGGTGTGTTACTCCCTATTCTACCTGCTGAATGATGAGAGCTTCGCCCTCGAAAAGCGCTTACAAGATAAGGTTGTATTTTTCTTTTTTAAAAGTTGTTGTGGTTAAGGAGTCTTTTATTGTAATAATAGTGATTAATTTTTATTACGTATTTTAAAGAGTTTATATCACCGTACGGTAACATGGCTGCAACAGCAGACAAGAGTTCCGTCTTGAGTTTTATACTTTAAATCACCTGCGACGCAGCCCTTGGATGCGGCCACCTGGACGGAGATTAGCGGAATTAGATTTTGGGAGAATGTAAAACATAACAAATGATCAAATGGAAAGAGTACACAAAGGCTGTTTTCAGGAATTTGAACAAAGGGATTCTTTTTTCGATTTTCTAAAATTTCGAAATTCTTTGAAGAGATGAAAAGAGTACATTGCTGACCTAATTAGTATATTAAAAATGTCAACGAAAAATAATAAAATCATTTTTTAAAATTAATAATAAGCGAGCTTATATGATGATTGTATCTGAATTGTCATGCACCTTAAGGAGCAGCGCAAACCAGTCTGTAAGGCGCGTTATGTTCTTTTTAAAATGGGAAGAAATTTAATTTACTCTTCACTAGATCCACAGCATTTACAAATGTACTTGGCAGTAGCGTAGCAAGAAATTACTTTCATTTTCGGAAAGAGTTGCAGTGTTTTTCAACCATTTTTCGGCTTGCACTCCTAGTAAAACTGTAGATAAAATACCGCGCTTCCTACAAAATTTCTCCTACCAAAATAAAAAGAAAATTCCTTATTGAAC
>JAHWFO010029581.1:884694-908913 GCA_023313115.1 Rhysida immarginata
CGTGAAATATTCCAAATATGCCTTGCCAATCCGTACATGTTAAACTCTACGTGAGCATTCGATTTTGAAATGATTCTGTATACTTTAGTCCGGCCAACGAAAGAAAAAAAAGCCGGGCATATTTAATTAAATTTCCAATTCAATTATTAGACAGCGTTAGACATCGCTAATTTTCCTTTGCAACAATGTATAACAGTGGAAATTGGAAATTTAACAGGATACGCCCAATATTTCTTCTGTTGGGTAGACTGTAATAGGAAATCATGAAGAAATATTCCGAACTTCGAGCTATTATAATAAAAATCCTTTTATATTATTGTGGAGCTATGATTGTATGATTTTTAATATTCTAATTAGTAATATCCTAGATTAATCACCACTGAGAATAGATGAAAAGTTGAGCCCAATGTTTAAAACGTTTTTAAATGACGGGGTTAATGAGTCGAATTTTCCCTTTCATGACGGATAAATGAGACAATACAGAATATAATAGCAAATTATATTTTTAGATGCCTACCACATTTAAAGTGCCTCGAGGTACTTGTAACAACTGGGCGATGTAATTTATAACATCATCAACTATAGTTTGGGTTTTGAATAGATTGACATCTTGATAGAACAATTCCCTGTAAGGAAAACAAGCATTTTGTGTACATAAAGTTAATCTGGGAAGAGAGATTTATATACGAGTCTCAAAAATTCGAGGTTAACTTCGTGAAACTGTTAACGGGATTACCATGGTCAGCCTCTGTGGATTAATAGCCTAGATACTGTAGATTCAACATTAATAAGAGAAAATTGGACATGGCTTAGAACATGTAAGTCCAGAAATGAATTTCAAAACTGGCCTATAACAAAAGAATCGAACCCAATTTACTCTGCTCTTAATAGATGGATTAAGATTTTAAATCCCTTGTTGAGTGTTTATGAGATTAAGTGAGTTATAAAAGGTCACTATTTCATTATTTCAAGCACTGAAAAGATATTGCACGAGTCATTCTACATGAGACACCTAAAAAACACTACATTTTTTTAAAACTTTTTTATACATTCCCTGCATCAAAGTAAGTAACCCTACGGTGTTAATTTCCATCTAACATAATTTCTTACAAAAATATTCGCAGTCAAATTTACAGAAATTAGCCGGTTAAGGTGTTCTATAAACACAGGTTTCATTCATAGCTCATTTTAAAGTTTAAAATGTGGGCTTTTAAACTATATAGTTTCAGATATAATTGAAATTAAAGAAAATTTTATTTAATATAATTTTAACATTAATTTTGAAAATTTTAAGTTAAAATGACATATTAAAAATCTGTAAAAAATATTAACATATTTCTTGATGTTTGTTCTAATGGCCACTCAAATTTCAAAACGGAATTCCTTTTAGAAGTATAGAAAATAAATGTGAAATGATGTAATTTAATTATAAGTGTTAACTGCTCATCGCTTCAAGGATGTCGTGCTCCTGCTCACACATCAAAGCAGCGCACTTGACCTCGTAAATAATTTAATACTGATTGAACTACTCGTGCGCTTCAAAAAAATGGAATATTCAGCTGGATAGTGATCCGTGTTGTAAAACAGTCTCTTGTTAACTGTGATTAAATTGGTCAAATGAAACAAAAACTTTATTTCTAAACGTATAATGGATGAAGTTTAATTCTATACAAAAAGTAATTCTATCAAAAATCAACAAAATTATGAGAGTTTTTATCACTTCAAAAAAATGGAATATTGACAGCACTGCGTCAAAATAATGGAATATTAATACAAATAATAAAAAAAGAATGTAACAAAGAGCATAACTATCAAACTAACACAAATACTTGGTAGGGACACCATTGGCATCAATGACGCGCGAATTCGTTTTGGAAGAGAATGAATCAGTTGTCGACATCAGTGTTCGACCAAACCTTCTGTTTCAGTTCTTAAATTGTGTGTGGATATCGTTTCCCAGTTTGCGTTTCATGATTTTCCATAGACCTTCTATGGAGTTCAGGTCTGGGAAGTTAGGAGGCCAGGGCTTTGTGTGAATATTCTCTTCCTTTAGCCAGTTCTCAGTTGAGCGTGATGTATGAACTAGGGGTTATCTTGTTGAAAGAAAAAGTCTGTCTCCATATAAATTTTCGGATGATGAGACAAGAAACGCATCCAGTATTTCTGTAGGCCAATGAATTAATCGTTCCTCTCCCATACCCATGGAGCTCATGCAGCACCACACCATGATGCTGCTTGGAAACTTGACGTTTTAGTGTGCCGCCTCTTTAGTTCGCCATACTCTGATTCCTTGGTCACCGAACGTAGACAGAATCGGGATTCATCGCTGAAGATGACATGCTGAAGTCCTGAGGAGTCCAATTGGCATGAGCTGTACACCACTCGAGTCGTGCTTTGCGTTGAGTTTTGTTCAACATAGGTGTCTGTTTGGCACACAGCTGTTCATTCCAAATTCAGATAAGCGCCGGAGTGTTGTATTTAGCGATACATCAGTTCCATCCTTACGCCACAATGTGTTAATAACTTTTGATGATTTTAATCGATTATTAGGTACAATTTTGCGCACCCATCTCTCTTCAAGTGTCGTCGTTGCACGTTTGTGTCCACGTTTGTCCAGACTTGTTTAAAATCCATAGCCGGAATTTGCTTTTTTCAAAACTTTGGAAACAGCACTTTATGAGCAATGTACTGTTTCAGCAATATCACTTCGTTTGCGACCTGATTTGTGCAATTGGATTATCAGCTTACGCTAGATTTATGACAGATCCTTTTTGGGTGACATTTCTCAATAGATAGTGAAGTGAAATTCTTTAGCAGCCGAGGACGGATGTGAATTATAGTATAAAGTAACAAAAAGTATTCTAGCTGGGAAAACCAAATGGGATATTCCATTTCAGAATATGTAAATGGGAATATTCCATTATTTTGACGCGGTGCGGTCAATATTCCATTATTTTGAAGTGATGAAAAATCTCATAACTTTGTTGATTTTTGATGGATTGTTTTACTTTTTATACAGAATTAAACTCTATCCAGTATATGTTTAGAAATAAAATTTTTGTTTCATTTGACCAATTTATTCACACGTAACATGAGACTATTGTGCAACACGGTCACTACACAGCTGAATATTCCATTTTTTTGAAGCGCACGAGTATTTGGAATTCCATTCTGTAATTTCGTTTGGTTTGTTTTGTTTGGTATTAACGTCCTTTTCAACTGCCATGGTCATTTCAGGACGGCGTTATAGGGGCCGCAAATTTTGCCTCGCAAGGGTTCTTTAACGTGCAGCCGGCAAACGACTACACGGGACCAACGGCTTTACTTCCCTTCCGAAGGAAGTGCGTGATCTCAGGATTTCCCCCTGAAAAATCCTCGTCGTCCTCGGCCAGGATCGAACCCGCGTACTCGGGCATCAGAGGCGATCACGCAAACCACTGAGCCACCGAGGCCGATCAGTTACAGATGGGATTTTTTTCCCATCATCAGTAATAAAGATTTTTTGAATAAATGGAAGATATAATAATAAAAAAAAAAAACAATGTAGTCTAATACAATGTGTGATATTATGATTATTTTGATTGTTGTGATCAGGATTGTTGAGTGTAAGGGAAGTGATATTATATTTTTAGTAGTAATTTCCATTTATTATTAATTTCTATAGATGGTTTTGCTAAATTTTTTTCATTCGAAATAATGTTGATGGTTTCTTTTATTAGTCTTTTTTTTATAATTTATTTCTTTACTAATAATTTTGATTTTGTTCCAATCCGGATTATGATTTTGGTTAATGCAGTGGTTCACTAAATGATTGTTTTTGTCTTTGTTTCTAAGTGCTCTTTCATGTTCTTTTATTCTTGTTATTAATTGTCTTATTGTTTGACCTGTGTAAATGTGTTGACAATTGGCGCATGGAATTTGATATACGGTATTATGTTAGTGATTAGTGATGTTGAATTTTTCTTTATTATTTTGGCAAATGTCTTTGAAATTAGATATTGTGTTATTGTTTTGATTTTTTGTTGTTTTTATATTGGTGGTTGTTATTAATGTTTTGGTTATGTTATTTGTTATTTTTGGTATGATTTTAATGTTTGGTATCTATTCTAGTATTTTTTTCTGTTTGTGAAAGGTTTTATTATTGTATTGTATCTGTCTTCTTTCAATTAAGGAGTGTTATTCATCTTAATTAATATATAATTATCACAACTCCTACGTTTATAATGAAATTATGCATGCCTTATATTTTATCCACTAGAATACACTGATAAATTTTGAGAAAAATCGGAGACCCTAAGGTCAATTATCACCCGATTTTGTTCGATTTGACTTGGAATGTCTCATATGAATCACACATCAGGAATGCTATCATATAAATAAAAACAAGAAGCTTTCTTATCCACCATTTATAAATATTGTGGAGAAGGAGCTACTTGTTATATGCTGAAAAGCATATATTGGTTTCGCTCTGTTTGTGTGTCTGTCTGTCCGTCTGTATGTCCGACGATTACTCGAGAATGCTTTAACTTTTTCAAATTCTGCTTTCGCTCTTCGATAGAGGCCCTTCCTGAGCTCACCTGATTAGTTTGTCATTGAAATCGGTCTAACAGTCACGTGATTATTGAGATCCAAACCCCCCCCCCCATTAATTTTTTTTTAATTGGCAATATAAGGCATGTAATATGTCATTCGAGCGGGAATGACGAGCACAAGACGAATATGATATTCTTTTCGATTTTCGAAATGCTACGTCCGTGAAAATGGCCCCCAAAAAGTACTTCAATAACCCCTTATTAAGAGCTTTAGGTAAAGCTATTGTATAAAAATACAAACTTAATCGGTACCTTTATGTGTCCGGCCGGCCGTCGTTTGCACGATAACGTGAAAATGGATGAACTTAACTGCCATGTGTCAACTTCAAGCGCGTGAACTAATGTTAAGAATATGAACTTAGGGCATGTAAAATATCAATCGATTTGTACCGAAGAGTCATAAGTGAATACAGTGTTACTTTTTGTTTAACATTTAAGCATTGTTGATGTCAGCTTGGAGCACGTGCCCGTTATGAAGCTTTGTCAATGCACGTGCTCATTTCGTTTTTTAAAATTCAGGGCTGTTAGGCCTATTGTTAAATGTGGCTAATTAATTTTAGGGCGATTGTTAAAAATGGCTAATTAACGTTAGGCCTATTGTTATAAATGACTACATAATGTTAGGCCTATTTTTAAAAATGGCTAATTAAATTGAAGTCTATGTTTAAAAATGATTGAGTGTGGATAGAATCAAAGGTATTTCCATTGTTTATTTAAACCAACTGCAAGTAAAAGTGAAATATTCAAGTTTAAGATTACATCTGCGTCACAAATGAAAAGCTCCTTGGGATGCTTAAAAGATTTTTCCCGACAATGGGTGCGTTCGGAGAACAGCCACTGGTGAATTTCTCGAAAATCAGAGAATTCTCCGGGAAACACGAGAAAAGTCAAGAATTCACGTACGTCTCGAACGCCTCAGTGAATTCTCAGTGATTCTACCAGTAATCCAATATGGAGAATGTGAGTTCGCTGATCGCTTTTTTTGGAATATTATTTTCTCAAAATCATATGAATTGTCAGTTAAATGAGCAAATGTGGGACACCCACAGTGAGGATGAGGAAGAAGAAAATATTCTGCTATGTTTTGGAGCGCAAAGAAAATTCTTTCATTGAAAATTCGTTTCAAATTAATAATGAGAAATAAAATAAAATGAAACAAAAAAGGTGGAACAATGAAACACTAATCGTGCGAAACTAAAATGCAAAAAAATTAATTTAGCAAAATGAAGATAAATTATGAGCGTATCTTGTTCATAAAAACGCCTATATTAATTTCTTTTATCTAAATAAAGTACAGTATATATTTAATAATTTACTTTGTCAGGCATTTTTTAAACCTTTTTAAACAATTTGCAGTATGCTATCGCTGTCATTTGCAACTCAATCTGGTTTTAGTTTTACTCTAAATTTGATTGGTCGTCAGTAGGCATATTACGTCGTTTTCACTTTTTCCACTGTTTTTTGGCGAGAGAGAAAAGTGGAAAGAAATCGAGGAAAAAGTGAATTCTCGGTGGAGTCCCGAACGCCGTGAATTCACCGGTGGTGGTTTCTCGAACGACAAAGTGAAAATAGTGGAAAAAGTGGCTGTTCTCCGAACTAGTAGTTGCCGGCTTGAAGCTCCTCAGAAACTTTAGATGACTGCGCATGTGCGTGCACTTAAAAATTTTACCTGTTCTCTGCTACAAATGCCAGGACTAAGTGATCGAGTTATTCAAGAAGCTACAGTCCGTCCCAAAAAATTACGAACATTGTTTTTTTCTGTGTAATGGAAAGAATTCAACAAATTGTTAACACAGTTTACTGTTACTGTACAACATAGGCATTTATTGCAATGTTGCTATTATGTGTTTAACATTCAGGCACGTAAGAAATAACAAACCATCCAGTCTACCTTAAATGTGATGTCCCAAAAAATTACGAACACACAGAACATGATCATTTCGCAGTAGGTGGAAGCATTTATTAACATGAAAGTTGCATATAGATAGATAGAAGGAACTCTGCTTGTAGTCCTACAAGTTTTAAAAAAAAACTGACCACTTCTCACAAGATGGGGAGAGGAAAGATGTTACAGAACGTGAAAAGGTTATATGGATGCCCTGGCATCTGAAGGTGTTTCACAAGCTGAAATAGCCAGAAGAATTGGTCGTGCAAGATCGACAGTTAATGAATATTTGAAAGGGAAACGAACTGCAAGCGGCAAACACGCAAGTGGCCGCAAGAAAAAGGCAACTAGCCGTACTAGACGAGAAGTAGTGCGATTAGCTACCCACAAAAATTGCTCAACACGTACAATAGCCCAAGAATTGGATCATGAAATCTCCAAATCAAGTGTGCATCGCATTTTAAGAAGCGACAAAAACATTAAATTCATGAAACGCAAACAACGACCAGCCCTCAAAGCAACACATCTGCAACAACGTCTACAATGGGACAAGGAGTGGGAACATGTCATATTCAGTGACGAAAAAAATTCAGTCTAGATGGACCTGATGGACTAAAGCGATATTAGCACGACCTATGCCATGAAGAACAATACTTCAGCAAGAGAGTTCAAGGAGGTGGTTCCCTGATGATCTGGGATAGCTTCAGCATGAACGGAAAGTCATCACTTGCAATCATCAATGGCAGAATGAATTCTACGGCATATCAAGAGATGCTTAACGAACATTTACTCCCACACGCTGTCCGTATCGGTGGAGAGCATTACATTTTTCAACAAGACAATGCTCCAATTCATGCATCAGCATCGACAAAACAATGGCTTAATCAAAACCACATCCCTGTTTTAGAATGACCGTCATTGAGTGCTGATTTAAACCCAATCGAGAATGTGTGGGGAATCTTGGTTAGGGCTGTTTATAAGGATGGACGTCAATTTGATTCCGTTCAGGACCTTAAGACGGCCGTTCTAAAGTCATGGGAGGAAATTCCACTTCTGAACTTGCGCAAACTTATTGAATCAATGAAACATCATATTTTTGAAGTGATTAAAAGAAATGGCAAGTTTATTGATTATTAATTTATACGTTCTTTGTATTGTTTGACGTTTTTCATACTATGTTCATAATTTTTTGGGACAGCAAAAACGCCTGTTTCTTTTTTTTCGGATGTTTTCTTATGTGATCTGATTGTTAAACATATAGCAGCATTGAAATAATTTCCTATCTTATAGAGTAACAATAAACTATATTAAAAATTTGTTGAATTCTTTCCATTACACAGAAAAAACCAATGTTCGTAATTTTTTGGGACGGACTGTAGTTTTTTGTTTTGTTTTGTTTTTTTTAGTCAGTTTGGTATTTATAAGGATACATATTTTATATTTTAAATTATATTTAAAAGATGGAGTTATATCATTGGAATAAAATGCTAAAATAAACTTTATTTTTTTTCAACTTAACATTGTACATTGAGAATTAAATGAGCCTTAAATTTAAAAATATTAATATAAATTAAGAAATGAACTAAGCAAAGTGGAAAAATTTTAATTGTCTTTTTACTTAAAAGTTTTCGCGTTAATTTATTAGAAATTATTAAATTATTATTCTGAGATTAATAATAATCGATTACTAATTAATAGCACCTATTCAGGAGAAGGCTTTTCTAAAGTAATTTTATTTTTACACAATTTTTTTTCTGTCATTAATGAAATGTCTTTAATTTATTAATGAAGGAGGCTATTTTTTTAATTAGCAGAGCATGATCAGCTTCTATGAATGATTTCATGCTAAAAATTTCTTCCACGCCTTACTAGAATTTTTGGCGTAGACTACTAAGTAGGGTTGTGCGCGGATGACTCCTGGAACCGGGAGAATCGATTCTTTCAAATCGCGGCACTGGAGTCGAATCGCATGCGAGGAACCGGTTCCATGAACGTCATACTCAGCCACGCGGCGACGTTATCTGTAACTATTCAGGGTGTAAATGTACCTATTTAAGAAGCTAAAAAGTACACTAGGCCTAAAAACTTTATTTGAAATGATCGAAAAAATTCTGAGAAACATTTTTAAATGTGGAAACTGAAAGAAATATCCATTTCAGAGTACATTTCAAGAATCCTGTTGTTTTTTTACTAGATTCGTCATTCTTTTTATAGCTAAACTCGAACGTATTTCCTTCTATCTGTAACTCCGCGTAATCAATTATGCCATATAAAGTTTTGTTATTTCGATGTGCCGAAATAATTAACATCATTTATATAAAATCGGCGACGGTAGACGTTATCACAACAAAGAAAAAATCTAACAATGCGTTATCTAACAATGAGTTATTTTCCGATTATACAATCGGATGGTTCGCTTCTAGTTTTCCATAAAAACATGGACGCTTACTAATATACAGTATTTAATTGAAATGATAAGTTCTTGCATAGGAACAAATACTTCAATGAATTGATAATAGATGGTGCCACGGGTAAGAAGGGAACCGGTTCCAGAACCGGGTTACTCGATTCTCAGAGATCAGGAATCGATCTTACCCGATTCCTTCGCTAGCACATCCCTACTACTAAGGTCATTTTGCGCCTTTTTTTACACAAGTTATATCTGTACGCAGCCCAGGACAAACACAAACATCCATGCCCGCGGCGGGTTATACTCCATTCGGTCGACTTTCAATGGGCCGATAGGGTTAGTTTGTCGGCATTAATTCCCCCCTTTCGTGAATAACCTCCCCCAACACCCACCTTTCTTATCTGAATCGAAAGCCCATGATTCGAAAAGATATGTTGAAATTTTGAAAAATTTTGTGCGTATAAGACCAATTTTGTGTAGCTATCTCCTCCGAAACGGCAACAAGCAGAATCAAATGAAATTAATGCATACTTAGAGGGTACCATAATGGTAGAAACATTCATTTTAGCGACCCAAACACATTAAAAACATGACCAGTTTACTCTTATTGAGACAAACATTTTTTATAAAGAAATTGTTTGGCTGCGATGAGCCATTTTTTGAACGGTTAAGGTATTAAAAACTATCCCCAAAAATGGAAAAAAAAAAGTTCAATTTTGAATCCATTTCATGGCCAAGCGTAGGACTGTGCGAATGTAGCATTCCGCCATTTCACTTTATTTAATAATATATTACGTTATAAATTCCTAAAAAATTAAAATGTAAAAATAAACTCACATAAATAATAGACCGATAACAATGTAAAACAGTTTTATTCAATATTTAATAAAATGAAGGAACATTATTATGTGCAACTCGATTTAAAAGAACAATGGCATCCTCTACTGTTTGCGGCGAATGTTCATACATACGAGTATAAGATTGATAATCATAATCAATTTGCTTCTGTTTAATTGCATCGGTGATTGCATGAATATTAGGATGGAATTCTTTTATTGATGTCTTCAAACTGCGATGAAAAGCTTCAAGCCCATTATTAGTTCTTGCACCAAAATATTTGTAATGGTTCCATAATTCTCGTGGAAAACGGCTATTTTCACCAGAAAGGGGTAGGTGGGTTCGGGTGAGGTCATTCATGAAATGGGGGAAGTAATGCTGACAAACCAACCCTATCGGCCCATTGACAACTAATTGACAGTCGACCGATTGAGAGTCGACCAAACGGAGTTACCCCCCGCGGCGGGATTCGAACCCACGACCAGCTGGCCTCGAGAACTACGCCCTAGCCCTCTCGGCCTCTCTTCCACATCTGCATTTTAGTTTTCGCTTCTAAGATTCGATACTCCCGCACTGAACATTTTTTCGCAGAGAGCCGCGAATGTCAGGACTGTAATTGTAGTAGAATTCATCAAGAAGCTACAAAAAAATTGAAGGCTAGAAAATTTAATAATTTGTAATAAATTAACGTGAAAAATTAACGGACCAAGTGTACATTCTTATATGTAGCTTACTCCTAATAAAAACAAAATTGAAAGTTGTTTACTTTGTTAGTTCGTTTCTTATTTTATCTTAATATTGTAAAAAATTAACGCTAGTTAGTACTAATTGTATATAAAAAGAAAACAAAATTTAATTTCGAATTTTATTGTAATGATTTAATTCGAAAATATAGAAGATAGAATATATAATTTAAAATATAAAATATTTATCCTAACAAACACCACTGAAAAGGAGCTATCTATTAATACTAAATTATTAAAATTTTAATAAAAAGAAAATTATAAATTATTCCACTTTGTTTAGTATATTTCTTATTTTATCATTAACTAATTTATCCTAGAACGATTAATACTATTATAATACAATTACACGTATTAATCGTCCAAGGTTTATCCTAGGACGATAATAAAGGTTTATCCTAGGTTTATTATCGTCCTAGGTTTATCCATCTCACTCATGCAAACATGTCTTGAATAACTCGATCACTTAGTCCTGGCATTCGTAGCGGCGAACAGGTAAAATTTTTAAGTGCACGCACATGCGCAGTCATCTAAAGGTTCAGCGTTGCCAGGTTGAAGGTTTTACCTTCAAAACTGAAGGTTTATTTGATGTGTTGCGGTTTTTTGAAGGTAAGAAATTTTTAAATTTTCCTGAAGGTAAAACTGAAGGTTTTTCACAATGCTGTTAGGGAGCACTGTGATAATTTTTGACTGCCTGTTTTTCATCTGAGTATCTGAGCAAAACCTACATGGTGAATATTATAGAGGGTGTCCAAAAAGTCTGGTAACTTGGTAGATATCTCAAAGCTGTATGAGTGTGGTTTATAGGTAATAGGGAAGTGGGGAATTCATTGCCGCACTCAAATTTGACTTTGGCCCCTAAATTTAAGGTCATCCATTTGCTAACTCGAAAACTATTAAAGATAGAGAAACATTTCCGATTGCTACCCTGTAGAGCAACACCATATTAGTCTAAAAAAAAAAATTAATCACACCCTTCCCCCTTGAAAGATTTTGAGAACATTTTTAAATTTGGGGGTCAAAGTCAAATTTGAGTGCGGCAATGAATTCCCCATCCCCCTATTACCTATAAACCACACTCATCAGATCTCGCCTACCTGGCAGCTTTGAGATATCTGCAATGTTACCAGACGTTTTGGACCCCCTGTATAATGCATACGGCTGGAATGAATTTTGGGTATAAAGTTAACTTAATTGCAGACACTATACCCAAAGAAACAGTTTTAGAAGTTATGGAACGCTGTAAGACGTATTTGCTGTGTCTTATAAACGAAATTCGTGTGAGATTACCAAGCAATCTCAATCTCTTATTGTCTTTTGACAAGTTTACTCCTTATAAACTGAATTTGTATGAAAACATTGAAGAAATAGCAGCAGCTTTTCATCATATTATTGATTCACATGATACAAACAGTTACCAATGTGAACGGGAACTTTTGCATTCATTACCCGTTGTGAAGATGCTAGTAATAAGTATCCAAATGATGTTGCCCAATTTTGGACCCAGTTGATACAATTTAAAAATGGCATCGGGGAAAGTCGTTTTTCATTGATATGTTCACTCGTTTTAACCTTGTGTACTCTTCCATTATCAAATGCAGCAGTGGAGAGATTATTTTCTCAAATGAATATTGTTAAATCAAAGCTGCGAAATCGCCGTCTAGTTAAAACGGCAGAAGCTATCCTTCAGATCAAGCATGGTCTCGCTTGGCGTGGTGAAACTTGTGTAAATTTCAAGCCATACAACGAAGTTTAAAAGTGACGTTGTTTACATTTACAAGAGTAACATTAATTCCAAAAGTGATTCAGAAGTTGTTTTTGGCGACTCTGAAGCAGTAAATGAAATTTTGAGATCACTCAATAACACATGATAATTTTATGGAATATAACGTTTGCATGTTTTTATTTTGGAGCATTTTAAAATTTCATGATTTCTGTGAATTTTATTTATTTATTGTTCTTTAGTTTTGAAATCTTTTGATAAATTTGATGTATTTCATATTATTTTTAATACATTTCATTACTTGCACATTCTTAACGAAAGTAACGTTGTTTTGATTTTGATTCAGTGATTTTATCGATAACATATCGAGGTATCGATAATTTCGGGATTGAAGGTAAACTGAAGGTTTTTGGAATTATGTTTGAAGGTTTTCGTTTTCGCGATCTGGCAACCCTGTAAAGGTTTTGAGGAGCTTCAAGCCGGCAACGACTAGTGTTCTCCGAACGCAGCCAATGCTTTGCAATAGTGACTTTTCTCTCCTGACGTTTATGGTAACTACGATTAAGAAGGGATGAATGGCTCTAGCCACGGCCTACGAGATAGTAAAGGCCGTGGCTCTAGCAGTGAAAAGAACAATGCGCAGTAATTTTAATCATTTAGACGTACGAGCATTTCATTTCTGATTTCGCACGTGTTAGGAAAGATTCGTGTGAACGCTGCAATCGAATACGTAAATTTACATGCAGTTTTCGCCATTGCTGTATATAAAATATTACTGTAATATTAAACAACAAATTTTTATATTCTTCTTTTCAGCATATTTGAAAATCGTTTTACGAGTTATATTCTTGTTTTTACTTGATTTTGTCTCCACAGTGAAGCTATCTTTTATTTATTAGGCTATGGTATGTTTACGACAAGCGGAACTTCAGCCGACATTTAATAATTTTATGAACTAATCAAAATATCGATCCCGTTGTAAGAATTGCTTCAAAAATGGTTATTTGATTATTGATTTGAAACTTCGTTGTATTCCGAAAGTTTGCTTTCTGAGGCGTGTGGAGTGGAACTTCAACAGAATACAAACGGGTCCAATTGGAATCAATCTAATTTTATAGAAATGAATGTAAAATCGTGACTTTCTCCCATCTGCAAATTGTAAATTATGAGCAATTATTAACGTTGTGATGTAGTAACTTGAAGTGACTGATTATTCTTTCTCCACGCCCGCATCAAACATTTAATTCACAAAGGGCGTTGTCTTTTTGATTGGAAGCTTCAATTATGAGACATGTTTAAAATGAAAATTTTCTTTCATTTTTTAACATCTGAATCGTAATTATCTAAATTAAACAAGAATCATTACGAGTATTGTAAATACCTTTTTGTACAGATCGTATTCATCAGGACTAACTTGTAAATTTTCGATAATAAATGGGTTGTTAAAGCTGTAAATATTAAAAAAAAATCCATTTTTTTTTTAAATAAAATATACAAATCTTACTTTAAATAAGTTCGTTTACCGAAGGTTTTCACAGAGCGAAAGTGTGAAAACTTTTTCTTTTGCGTGTTCAGGGAACTCTGCAGCTGAATCGCTCCTTGGGAATTACAACTGGGAAAAGCAATATTTTTATAAATTCAGAAACGGCAGTTATTATATCCATTTATTTTTAAATGAAATATGAGATTTCGGTTGCTGCTTTGATGAAGTGGTCCATTCGCTTTGAAACTCGGTGGTTTTCAATTCAAGAAAGTTTGATTAACTTTCATGGTATTTGCTTAATCCGTTTATTTACCTTATATTAGACCAATTTCGATTAGGAACTTTCAATACTGGAACTTGATCTTTATTAATTGATCTTAAAATATTAATGAAGATCTCTTCGATTGCTTGTACAATCTCAAGCTTATTTCTATAGTTTAATGAAAGAAGTATGCGCTGTAATTGTTTATATGACAATTATAATCTCATATAAGTTGTCAAATTTTGATACAATAGGCAGTAATTACGTGTTTTTTTCTGCTTTCTCGTTTGCGTTAACGTAAGCTTTATTGTCGACCATCATCAATTTCTTTAAATCTGAGATCGTCTGCTGATGGCGCAGCTGTTTTTCTCGTTGTTTCATTGGCACCGTGCAATCACGTGGAACGAGCCCTCTAGAGAATGACTGACCTCTTACGGCAAAATCACTCCTACTCCATAGCAGTGAAGAGGGAGAACCTGTCCATAGCCTACTATTATTATTATTTCCAGGGATGGATGGATTATTCTTTCATCCATCCCTGTTTTTTCTAATAATGGTATTTCTATTATTAATAGTAGGCTTATGCGGTGACAAACCTTTCGCTCGTTTCTTACGTGGTTGGGTTTTTTATTTATTTTTATTTTTAATAAATATTGAACCCCGTTTTTATTATGAAGAGTTCGCAAGAAGCTGATATCTTTTGCTGTTTTAAAATGTTTGGATTTTAGTATACCAAGGCTCATACGAATTCAGGATTCGTTAATACTTGCGGAAAATAAAGATAAAACTTAACGAAATGTTACAGACCTGCCAACTATTACTGGAGGAAAACCGGGTGATAGATATTTAGTAGGGTAAAATATGCGTATCGGTAACATATTTAATTGTTACAAAAATTATGCACTTAAATTTTACTTTTGGACATAATTTAAAATTAGATGTCACATGTATAATTACATATTATACTCTAGTCAAAATAATTAAGGGAGTAAGAAACACTCTACGTGAAATAATGAGAGACCTGGTTAAATTATAAAATATCTTTTATCTTGAAATTATGCTTATATAAATTTGAAGTTTCCCTAATTTGTCTCCTTGTGGAGCTGATTGTACTGTCTTGAGCTTTTATGCTTTTTTTTTTATTACTTCTTTTGAAGGTTTACACTTGTAGCAAGGCACTTCTCTTTCTGGATAAGCAAATTTAACTGCAAGAAGACTAGATAGTGTTCCAAAAACAATTGCTGACGAAGTTGCTGCTGCATCACGGGGTACTATTCGCCGGGAGATTTTTACGATCCGCCGGGTGACCGGGTGAGTTGGCAGGTCTGATGTTAACGCACTAGCAGCATATACTTCAGTATAATTTCTTATGCAAATTCCGTGTCATCCGTCGCTAAAAAATTGGTTACCCGGACCGCTACACTGAAAGCTCACATCTTAAGCCCAAGTTCTATGGAATAGCGGGTTGGATGCTGGGCATCATTCGCTACAATTCAAAATTAAACACACACCCTTTTCGTCCTTAGAATTAAGTTTCTAAATTTCTTACGTTCAGTCTTCTACCACCTATAGAATCTTGACCCTAAAGGTTTGATCACCCTGTATAGCCTATTCCCGTCAAAACTAATGCGATTGGTCCCATCTTACCATTCCCACTCTGGTTTGTAAATTTACATCGCATATGACATTTTACAAATACAGTAATAGGGCGAGCAGAAATTTTGAATGCCCAAGGAGAACACATAGCAGCAGAGAGGGGGCGGGTCACCTTTAATACATTTCTTAAACGTAATTTTTTTTTTTTTTTAATCAACAAATTGATTTTCTCGAATGTAATATGTAAAAAAATGTAAAAAACCTCGTATTTTCTTTCCTTTCTCATCATTTCCGAACGTAGGTTATATCACATGCTGTATGTTGCCATAGTTCTAAGGACCAAGTGACTGCCACCCTCGCAAATCCGATCCCACTGGAACAATTGGGTCTAGACTTCATAATGTAGATCTTGCCTACAGGAATCCTGCTACTGGATTTTACGCCTTTATATACCTAAATAGCACATAGATATATTGCCCTCTCTGAATCCCACCCCCGTAATTCCGACCCCCGTAAACCAGTCAAAACCAAACTAAATAGTGCAAATGGACATGCCGATAGTAAGCTACATTCCGAATTTCAACCTTCAACCTCAAAAAATGTAGAAATGATGAAGGGTGATTCAAATCGTGTGTAAAATAAAACCAATACGTAGCTCCATTTTTCCGCTACTTAATAATAAGCTTATAGATTATGAGCACTTGAGCAATCGTGCGTCGACGACAAACTGATTGTTATATGACATGCTAGTATCTTTGAATTCTATACACGCACTGTTTTAGCACGTGAATTCGACTTGAAGGGTTCCACGATTAATTCTGAAAAGTTGATACGGCCAAGCTAAGACTTTGATGGTCATATTTCTGAAAACAGAATTTGAAAAAGTTAATCCGTTTTCAAGTTATCGTGCAAACGGCGGACGGACAGCCGGATAAACGTACAGACCAAGGGCGCATTCTTATAAGTAGCTTTTATGCTAAAGCTCCTAATAATGTGTTCCCTCCAGGAATGGTTGAGGGAAAAAATTGAGTCAGCTGTAATATTTTGAAACCATACGAAACAAAAATGTAGAGCTCCAACATACAATTTCAAAAATCTTCTGGTTGGGAAGTTATACTAAACTAATTAAACAACCCCTAATCAGTATGTTTAAGGATACTTGAAATTAAGCTTTTGGAAGAGCTTAAAGATTAAAAAAAAAAAATCAAACCTTTTCCTTCTTTCTCTCACCCATTCATTCAATTTGCTTGCCGATCTAAGACGATGCTGTTTTACCAACTAGTTAACAATTTTTTTGCTGTGAAGTCGCATCTATTCTTGGTATTACGTTTTTCCAATTAAATCAGAAATGTTGACTAAATGTTAAATTTTTCTTCAAAGAAACAAAATAGGGCAAGAATACATTTTTCAGAGGGGATGAGCATACCCTAAAATAGGTTCTTCTATTTCTTTAATGTTCAGTAATTTAAATTATACAGGGTCCGGCAAAATGATCTGACACATTTATAAGTTTAATAAAATGCAAATAAAGTAAAGAAACAAAAAAGTGATTTTATTATTGAAAAGTACATATAATGCCATTGTTTTTCGTTTCTTTTTCAGTTGCTGCCATGAATTGGACTGGTGAGCATCGCGCTTTCATTGTGGAAAAGTTTATCAAAACAAACGAATCTGTAACTGCAACACAACGAGCGTTCAGTTTGCACTTCAATTTGGTAGACATGATCCCGTACCAACTCGAAACACGATCTTGTTATGGGTTACCAACTTCAGAGCTACTGGATCTGCATTGAAACGAAAATCAACCAGCCGACCTCGCACAGCCAGAACTCCAGAAAATGTGGCAGCGGTAAGAGCTTCAGTTCAACAGTCTCCATGCCGTTCGACATTTAAACGCGCCCAGACTCTTAGGCTTTCCGAAAGAAGTTTGAGAAGAATTCTTCACAATGATCTTCAAATGCATCCATACAAAATGATGTTGGCACAAGAACTCAGCGAACGGGACATTGAAACTCGCAAAGCATTGTGTTTGGATATTCAACATCATGTCCCCCATGCAGCAGTTGTGTTGTTCAGTGACTAGGCACATTTTCACCTGTGTGGCGCAGTGAATAAGCAAAACTGCAGATACTGGGCCGAGAACAACCCTCGGGAGTTGCATGAACACCCTTTGCATTGTCCTCGGGTGACTGTATGGTGTGCTGTAGCAGAATTCGGTATATGGGGTCCGTACTTCTTCGAAGAAGACAACGTTACAGTGACTGTGAACTCTGATTGATATTGTGAGATGCTAGAGACTTTTCTTAGACCAAAATTGAATATGCTCCACGATATGGACAACGTTTGGTTTTAACAGGATGGGGCATTAGCCCACACTGCTCGACGTGCGATGGGATTTTGAGGGAGATGTTCCCTGGTCATTTGATCTCATTGCGTGGTGACATCGGTTGGCCCGCCCGTTCACCTGATTTAAATCCGTGCGATTTTTTTCTCTGGGGATACCTCAAGTCAAAGGTATACATTAATCGCCCTCGATCTATTGAACAACGTAAAGATGCAATTCGTCAAGAAATTACTGCCATTCCACATGAAATGACCTGCCGAGTTATAGACAACTTCCGTGAACGCCTTCGACAGTGTGTGGACAATAATGGATCCCATTTGACTGATTTAATTTTTAAAACATGAAAAAAAAACAATGGCATTATATGTACTTTTCAATAATAAAAACACTTTGTTTCTTTACTTTATTTGCATTTTATTAAACTTATAAATGTGTCAGATCATTTTGCCGGACCCTGTATAATGTTTTTTATGTAAGATACAGTTACAATCCTATAGCCAGTAGTGAGCTATTTTATTCCTTAAAGTATGTCTTGTGCAGCAGCATCTCAAGCATATTATGAACTGCTAATAAGGAAAAGACGTTCAACAGAGATTAAGGAAGGAATGATTGTTAGTTCTGACCAGGGTCTATGGAAGTAAAGAGTGGATTTACTCTGGTTCTGACAGAAGAGTGGAAGAATGGGTTTCCAGAGCCAGCACCTGTTCAAAGTGCCCTCAGGGCATGTTGACAAATGGAACACAAATGGCATGGCCCTGTGTCAGCATAAAGTGATAAAGCATATTATAGAAAACCCCCTTCCTTTTAAAATCTAGCTACAGGCCTGACTCTGGTGTGCTATCATTGTAAAATTAATAAACTAATACAAATAAATTATTCAAATCAGTGACAATAAACGAGTTTATTACATGTACAATAACATTTTGTGATCATCAGGATTAGCAATACTTTCTGGAAGTTAAAAATATGGTCATAATTTTAAATCTTATATTTGTGATAGGCTTGAATTTGCATAAATATTGCTACGAGTTACATGTAGGCCTATGTTATACATCAGAACTAATATGAAAACTTTATACAAAATAGTCATTAAATGGTTAATATATTTTGCAGGTACATAGTAATTTTAATATAATAATAATGGTTCCAAAAGCAATTAGGGAAGCTATTCCTTTTAAGTAATCCTTGTTTTTGAATCTGTGCAATCTCTCTATCCATTTCACTTCATGATAATTTCCCTGAAAACTGTTGAGAATGGATAGGGCTTGGAGTAAAAATTGCGATGAACCAGATGTTCCATTACTTTGCAATGGACAAGACCAGATGAATTAACCAGAATGATGCTCTCCATATGACAAAAAATTAAAATGTGTTCCTGTCCATTCCAAGTCTTGATTCTTAATTAAGGCTTCACTAAAAAGGCATTAATGGGTTATTGACGATAGAAGAAAAAGACAATTTTGTTGATGTTCTGTTTCACCTTTATTTTTGTCCACAATTTAATAATGATGTTCATTAAGCAAGAGGATAAAATTACTATGCCTATTTAAAAAGTCATCGATATCCACGAGGATTAATACAAATACCTGCTGCACAACTTTTAAATAGGGAACGCCTTTCAGAGCTATATGTATTTAAAAAAAAAAAAAAAAGTGAATGAAGTATTAAGCTATTGAATGTGCATTTTTTAAATATCCATTATTGTTGAACCAACCTTAGTCTTGCTGTGCCCACAATTCGAATGGGATAAGTCTTTTCTAAAAGTGCTGGAGGAGGATTTGCTATTTTTGTCAAAAAGATGACTTTGAAATTTGCAATTCTAGAAGGACTGAAATTTACTTGGTGATATTCTTCACCATCTGATTCTTTCACAAGCTCCATGTATCTATTTAAATAAAAAATAAAAACTTTTAAAAACTATAAAAATTCATTATCTTAATATCTACAAGACTACAAACATTACTTGTCATTTTGTAGTATTTCTTTAGAAAGAATCATTTCCATTAAACCAGGAAGGACAAGGTTAAATTTCATACATACTGCATCATACATTTCAGTTCCACGAAGATCAATAACTACAGGTTTTCCGTATCTTTTATTTTGGAAAAAATTATTTTTAATTCTTTAAAAGCACACTGGAGTAAATAAGAAAGCTGAGATGATACCTGATGCCACCTATTATTGCCTTGCGAATGGTTTCTGCTTCCATATTTCGAGGTACATACGCATCCAGATAGTTGGTATCGCAATAACGCAAAAATATTGAAGTTTGATCACTAAAATCTATAACTAGGGGCCATCTGTAAAATAAAGTTGAAACCATTATGCTGAGAATATGTTAAATTTGAACTAAAAATTTGGTTATATATGACTAGTGCTTCACGTTTCCAATAATTAAGCAAATGGAAAGTCTATTTCTTTGAGATATATTAAATTGATATAAATTTAATCTCCAAAAAAAGTGGGGGGGGGGGGCTAAAAGTTGAGTCAAAGCCATTTTCTTTATCCAAATGATAGGCAGGTGAGACTTGTGTGTAAAATGCTATTAGTATTATTGTTTTTTAAACATTTAATCTGATAAAATCCAAGGGTAATTCCTGAAGCCTAGTTCAAAGTCAACATTGGAATCCTTTCAAAAGTATTCTTCAACAATATAAGTTTAAAAAAAATGCTTTCCATTTTAATGATAAGATATTCTGGTGACTATCAGGACCGTCTTTAAGGTCCACGGGGCCCCTCGGATTCGGGGGATGCCAGGCATGCACCTGGGTAAAGATGGCAATGGTGACTATCATATATAATCAAATCAGGGCTATGAAGAGGGAGGCAAATGTGGTTTGCAACTCCAACATCTTTTCCATCTCTGCCTTTAGATGGTAAAAATTAGAAGATAAAATTTCAACAGGGCAAAACTAGTTTCAATCCATAAAAATTTAAATGAATAAAAATTGCATTAATAAAGTTTAAATATTAAAATTTTTACTTTCTGCTTTCAGCAATTTTTCCATCTGTATCTCTCATCAAAACTTCATCTAAATCACGTAATTGAACGCGAACACCAGGAAGCATGCCAGGATCTTCAAAAATACAATTTCCTTTATGAAGAAAATGATTAATATACTATTATGTGTAGCCTATTCAGTACTAAGAACATTTGTTAACCTTCAATGTTTTCAGGTATTTGAAGCTTTAATGCAGAAAATTTTCGGTGAAGTTCATCCATGTGTACTCGCGCTAGTTCTTCACTAACTTCTGCTTTTTGCACTTTCTAGAAAAATAAGATATATTAAAATTAAATTTTATTTTATGTCCTTTTAAAAAGAAAAAAGTCAACATCAGCAATAACCGCTAATAGTTCTTCTGCATCTTTTGAATGACTTGGGCCATCTGGGTCTCTTATTTTGTTTAATTCATGTCTTGCATCTAGTAACTTAAAAATTAACAAATTCTTCAATCAGAATTTTTGTTAACTGTAATATTAAATTTAAGATTTACAATAGAAAACTTTCTGTCATCTTTTAATTAGAACTGTGGACAACAAATTCATTGTTTTACCTGTTGGTATCGCTTATCCCATTCCCTTTGAGCAGAAATGTATCTCTCTCGTAACTTTTCAGCTTCAAATTGTTTTAAACGATTTTGACGATGCTCATATAAAAGATCTGTTGCAAGAATGGTCTCCAACATTGCCTCAGTGATGGAGAGATCCCAATTTTCTAATAACTCTTGAATGGCAGAAACAGTTGCGACCTTTCAATATTAACAGCATTATGAAAAAAAAATTGTTAAAGGGGAATAAACGAAGTAAATCAAATGAGAAATTAAGACACTAGTTAGCTTAAAATGTATTATGTGTGTAGTGGCCTTACAGTATAAGAGATGGACAATAGAATTACCAACTAGTTTCGCCATTTATTCCCGGCTTTGTCAAGGTACACAACAAGAGGCTCGCAGGCCTTATATACAGAAAAATGGTACAGATGGACCAATGAGCGTAAAATATGATACATAGGAAATGACCAATGAGAGAAACAAGCGAGATAAGCATAAAAATAAAATATAAAACTATAGGAAATGACAAAAGTGATGCGACAAAAAACGCGGACCGTAAAGAGAACATATCTGGTTGTCAACAGGAGAGATTGACAAAATAAAGGGGTAAAATAAAATAGAAAAGGGAGAATAAAACCAGTTTACAGTAAATCAGAAAGAGGATTAAGCATGGTAAATATGTCGAAGTCGGTCTGGCGGTTAAGTAATCGGTCGGGGTTGGTCTTCTTGGCCTTGTAGATTTCGATAGCTTCGAGGGTGGTAGTTTTTGAAGGATTATGGCATATGTGTAAGACGGACATCACTTCATCTTGCGTGCTAAGGGGGTGTCCGGTTCTTCTCAGGTGGTTAGCATAGTGTGACCGTTTGTCATTCTTGGTATATGACTTGGCATGCTCATTAAAACGTACTGTGAAAGTACGGGAGGATAATCCAATGTAGTATTTGTCGCACAACGTACAATCGAGGCGGTAGACTCCTGGTTGTGAGAGTTTATCGTAAACGACGGCGGATGAGGGGTTCAGTGTGCGGGTGGACGAGAGGGGGGAGCGTAAGGATACTCGGAGTCCGAGGGAAGATAGAAAACGGGAGAGTTGGGAGAAATGGGGACCTAGGTACATTAAGGAGACCCACTTCTTGGACTGGGGTGCAACAGGGGAGGTAGTATTGGAGATGGCGTGTTGCCGACGGTGGAGGAAACGGGAAAAGGAGGAGTTGGAATACCCATTCCTATGGGCAAGGGAGCGGATGATGCGTAGTTCGGACGAGCGGGCGGAGGCATATACCAAGTCATATACCAAGAATGACAAACGGTCACACTATGCTAACCACCTGAGAAGAACCGGACACCCCCTTAGCACGCAAGATGAAGTGATGTCCGTCTTACACATATGCCATAATCCTTCAAAAACTACCACCCTCGAAGCTATCGAAATCTACAAGGCCAAGAAGACCAACCCCGACCGATTACTTAACCGCCAGACCGACTTCGACATATTTACCATGCTTAATCCTCTTTCTGATTTACTGTAAACTGGTTTTATTCTCCCTTTTCTATTTTATTTTACCCCTTTATTTTGTCAATCTCTCCTGTTGACAACCAGATATGTTCTCTTTACGGTCCGCGTTTTTTGTCGCATCACTTTTGTCATTTCCTATAGTTTTATATTTTATTTTTATGCTTATCTCGCTTGTTTCTCTCATTGGTCATTTCCTATGTATCATATTTTACGCTCATTGGTCCATCTGTACCATTTTTCTGTATATAAGGCCTGCGAGCCTCTTGTTGTGTACCTTGACAAAGCCGGGAATAAATGGCGAAACTAGTTGGTAATTCTATTGTCCATCTCTTATACTGTAAGGCCACTACACACATTATAAATAAGCACAGTATTATGATCCCTTCTGTATCCGATATAAAATGTATTAACTTAAGATCATCAGTTTTATCCTGGGCATAAGAATCTTACTTTCCTCATTTCAAATATTGTATTATAAAAAAACATTATATAAGAAGCTTCAAAATTAGATGGTTTTTAAAAGTTATTGTATAAATCAATTCCTACACAAAAGAAAAGCATTTTGTCTTAACAGTAGACGTGATTTTCCAACGTTCTTAAATTTTTTTTACAAAGATTGCAATGTAATATATTCCATTCAACTATCAAATGAATATGTGACACTTAAGTTTGTAAATGTTCTGTTCTATTAGCTGAATTTTAAAAATAATACTTAATTTTTTTTTTTTTTAATTCTGATAAAATTCTCAATTCTCTCTCTGGCTTAATCATATAAAATGGCTATTACCTTTACCTTCCATCACCTATTTCAAACAGGGTGGAAGCAGAGTGAAATATCTCAGAACAACAGTTGACATTTTGGGCAGAGTTATTTGTGTTGTCCATGGTAATTTTGTTCTTCCCCAACTACCCCTTTCAGACAGCCAACATCAGTAACAAAATCTTGTCAAAAATGCTGGAATTTAATCTTTTACCAATTCCAATTTCCCTTTCAGTTAATTGCATAATCTAGTTAAGTAATTTTAACATACCATCAGAGGAGTTTGTCCATCCTCTGCAAAAATTCTTGGATCTGCCCCATTTTTCAGTAGAATCTACAATGAAAAGAAATGATAAAATATATCTGTAATATGTAAAACAATAAGCTCAGAAAATACTAATATACCAAACATTTCAGCCATTTTCTTGAGAATCAGAAGCAGACATAATACACCTACTTCATTTACAGAAAAGAGAAAAGCAAAAAGCATTCAAATAATGCATTCTTCGAATAAT
>JAHWFO010029596.1:0-23665 GCA_023313115.1 Rhysida immarginata
AAGATTTGCTTTGGAGAAGTTTAAGTTTTTAAAACTTAATAATGCTTGCAAGAGTGAGAGCAATTTCAATTCAAAAGTATAGTCTATCTCAAAACATATGAATATTTTTAGCAAACAAGAGCCCGGCAATTTTCAAAATATATAACAGCAATCATAAACAGCCATTCTTCCAACGAGCGTAATGCTCTTTCTTGGATACAATCTAATACCACAAATAGAGCAAGGGAGCTCAAAGTAATTTACCGTGGGGCTCAGGAATAGTCAACTGTCCGCGCTCTTCCTCTCTTGCACAATGTTTACTGTACCGTGGAGATCGGGCATGGAAATATTGTGGCCACGGAGGCAACGTTTGGAAAAGAAATAGAGGCCATTAAGAATATTATGAAAGGCGGGCCGGTCCATTTCATTTCCTAAAGTTCCCATGGAAACGGAACTTCCGCAGCCGCAACTCTCTTATTATTCAAGCTCTCTCCATTGCACTATAAGGAAATGGAAAGTGAGAAACAAAAGATCGAGAGAAAGGGAGAGTGAAGTTTTTGAATTACAGGAAGAAAAGAAAACGGGCAATTTTAGCTTTCGTTTTGTAAATCCCATTTCACGCCTTGTAATAACTCTTCGATACTTCTTGAAGCAAAAGGAGTCTTTTTAATATAATGACAATTTATCTCTAATGAAACTCATTACTGATTAACTTAAGAATAAAATAAAACTCTTTTTCCACAACGAAACAGGAATTGAACAAACATAAAAAAAGACCGAAAATAAAATGAAAAAATACAACCTGAGCCTATAAGCGCTTTTCGAAAGCTTTGCTTTCATCATTCAGCAGCCAAGGAAGACCTCGAGAGAACTTGAGAGAACTGACTTGGAATAGAGCATGCTGAGTATTTATAACGGACAGAAGCCAATCAAGACAAAAAGATCCAACTGAAATTTATTGATTGTGTAAGTGCGTCGCCCATTTGATCAATGGTGATTCGCTAATAGAGCCCCTATCTAAGTTGAGTAATAATTTTTTATCTGTTTTTTGAATGGCTAAGCTTTCGAAGGCGTCCAGAAGGTGTTTCTTGTTTACTGACTCAATAAGTTTTACATTGTTTAATAAGAATTCATGCCCGGTATCTAGAGAGTGTTTGGCTGTGGATGACTGATTCCCTCTACCCTATCATGTGTGTCTCATGTGTTCTTCGAATCTTGTTTCAATATTACGGAAAGTTTGTCCTTTGTATATCATGGGGCATTGCGAACATCTGGCTTCGTATATTCCTGATTTCTGTAGTAGTGAAATCTGTCCTTTGGGTTAGGTAATAAATGCCTGGTCTGGTTGGGATTGCTAAAAGATAACGAAATATTAAAAAATTTAAAAACAGAATTGAGACCTTTGATTAATGATTTATTGTAAGGTAAGGTATGACTCTCCCTCTATTTTTAGTCCGGTTGAGGGTAGTGATTTCATCCATGAACTTCTTTAACTTCCTCTTCCTGACCAAATCGGTGATGGTACGTGTGCTATAGCCATTTTTAACTGCAATATTCTGGATCAAGGAAATTTCTTTTTTGAATGAGGATTGAGCTAGTGGTAGATTAATAGCTCTGTCAATCATCGAAATGAAAGTGGACATTTTTTGATTCCAAGGGTGGCTGGAATCGCTTGGTATGCAATTCAAACCGTTCGTAGACTTTCGGTATACCTCAAATGATAGTGAATCATGGTTTCTGATGACTAGGATGTCAAGAAACGGCAATCTTCGATTGTTTTCCAACTCAAAAGAGAATTGAACGGACGGAATGTTGGACAAAAGTGTTGAGATCGCAAGCATTGGTGTCAAAATTTGTGAAGACATTGTCCACGTATCTGAACCAACAATCGGGAAAGTAAAAACTGGAATTCTTCAGGATATCCTCGAAACTTTTAAGAAATATTTCAGCCAAAATAGGGCTAAGGCAAGAGCCCATCGGTGTACCGCCCACCATTTTGTAAACTTTCCCATTGTATTTAAAAATATTATTATTGGTACATAAACTTGTTAGACTTAATAATTGAAATAATTCGCTTTTGATTTTGGACATTTTTTCGTACAATGCTTAGTTTCCGAGATATTCAGTTGTCTCAAGATAAATGCCTCACCCTTTATTTCGATGAACGCCGGAGAATATTGTTGTCATGGAAAACGATATAATGATGTTGCAATGATAGAATGTTCTGTTATGTTGGCGTCTTCCTTTAGCTCCCTAAGAATATTCAGACGAATTGTGTGTTTGGAACCCTTGAACAGTGTAGAACCTGCAACTTCCATTTCCTCTTCCAGTAGGTTGGACATATAAGGGTGTCGGTTGGTCTCGAGTGACTGTTTACGACATTACAGATAATAAAGCAGACATCAACTCGACTCTTCAAATCAAAAAGCACATTCTTTAATATTCGTTCGAAGGATACATGTTAATTCATATCTACTGAAAACCAATTTGAGGTTGTTCTGTTTACTTACAACTGTAATTGTACCAAGCAACGCCGGGTGCCTCTGCTAGTATGAAAGTAAATTTCTTTAAAATTTAAAATATTTCATGCGACGGTGAGTTTTACTTCGCAGTCTAGTTAGTATTCAGCGGCGAGCCATCGATTGATTTTGTCACATTCACTTGATGACAATCCTCTTTGGAAACGTTGACTGCAAAAAATCCTTCTCTGACATTTGGTTTGATGTGAATTTAAATTCTATCGATTCCAATTCCTTTTATGCTCTGGAAGTTTACAATTCTGAAAAATAACTTTGTAAGCAACTCTATTGCCATTTAATTACAGATAACATATCAAAAATCAATATATTGCATTTAGTATTATTCAGAGAAAATGAAAGCTATTTCAATATTTAAAATACTTCTCTCTACATTTCCATTGGATTACTGTCATCAAACTTAATAGCCATTAATTTGAGCCCTAGTTAATAGATAGAATTAGGAAATTTTATGCAGAGCCCTATTGATCTATGGGAAAGCTAAATTCGCTTGGTATTAATTAATGAGAATAATCCTATAGCTATATTTTAATTAAGCTTGTCAAGAAGAGAATGCAGTACAGTATCTACAAGTTCAGTTTTCATATAGCATCCGACTTCATATTACACGGACCATGTTTCATATCTCCGCATGGCAAAGTTAAAAACGGAATAATTTTACTCTGTTAAAACGGTCCCGTAATTAAACTTAAATATGCAACATCTTGTTAACACTTCATTAGAGAGCGATGATTGAAAATGATTAACGACGACCAGGTTCAATGAGTTAATTGCTACCGATTTATCTTGTTGTCATAATCTAATGAGATTCTGTTAAAGTGGAGGTCGTATTTCGTTCGGTACGGGTGCGGGTGAATGGGCAATGGGAAGGTTAAAACATCACCAACACAAAGGCAATTTCTATTCATAGCCATTCGGCTGTCTAGATGAAGATCTACAACTCATTTTTATTCTTTCATCAACGGATGTGGCGCTGCAAATTTGTTTCGGACAGTGGACTTCTAAGGAACTAGAGGCTTAACTCCTCAAATTGGGCACAGCCCTGTTATTCGCTTTGTTATGAATATTAATGGGGAGAGGTATAAATTCATACCAAATAGCGATCAATAGTCTCATTAGTGCAAAACCAGAAAGCATGTTTGACAATTCCCTAGATCAGTGTTTGTTACATTTGGAAAAGGAGCGGCAATGATTCTATTCCATACAGCATACGGATATTATTTTCAGAATGAGAACATAATAACAAGAATTCTTCTAAACACATATCAATAAATCATAATGCAGTGTCGATAATGACGTTGATAATTTGTTTTATGTTCTAACGTTCCATCTATCTGGGATGAGACAGCCTTGACGTTAGCTCTCACCGATTCGGTTAGGTTAGGTTAGGTTAGGTTAGGTTAGGTTAAGATTAATAACCTATTAAACAAGCAGGAAATCCCATTTTGGGAATTAACATATTTTCACATATCATAAATATTAGTCATAATTCAGTTGACACTGTCATATCAATGCACACGCATGGTTCGCCCCAACAACGATTACACATTGCAAAACTTGCATAACAGGCTGAGAAAGCTCTCAAGCTGGTGCGTCAAACGGCAGGTACACGAGACTCAAGATGGGTTAACGTCCGGTTTTAACGGACATCCAAAAAGGGATGATAATAGGCTATCGCAGCAAGGGTGGTACCATCTCCGAAACGGCGCGATTTGTGAACTGTTCACGGTCCGCTGTAGTGGACAGCAGGGAAAGAAATCGCATCCCAACACCATCATTGTAAAGGGTCACGAGCCGTCGACCAACGGGAGATGTTTGACAGGAGAACCACAGTCCATCAACTGATCACCAGATTCAACAGTAGTGCCAACAGACGTGCATCCGACATTACCGTTGAACGCAGCCTGCTACGGATGGGCCTGAACAGTCGACGCATGGTTGCTGCACCCATGTTGACCAGGGGTCATCGTCAACGACGCCTAGACTTTGCACGTGAGCACCGCCATTGGATCACAGGCGAGTAAGCTATGGTCGCCTTCTCCGACGAGTCAAGGTTTTTGCTCCATGAAAAGAGACTGCAGTCGGCTATTGTGGGCCGGAAACAGGCTGGTGGGGATAGTGTGCATGTGTGGAGGATCTTCTGTTGGGAGCAGTTAGGTCAACTGATTCGTCTAGAGGACAATTTTAATGCCTGTGGCTATCTGCCAGTCGTAGCGGACCAGGTGCACCCGTACATGGTCACGATGTTCCCCCAACGTGATGGTGTGTTCCAGCAGGACAATGCACTCTGCCACAAGGCACGTCTCCTTCTGGATTGGTTCGAGGAACACTCTACTGACTTTCGAGTGCTCCGTTGGCCCGCAAATTCGCCGGACACCATTCCAATCGAACATCTGTGGAAGCACCTTGATCGACATGTACGGCAACTGGACTCTCCTCCTATGACTCTCGAAGCTCTGTGGACAGCGCTTCAAGCGGAATGGACTGCCATACCATCGGACACATACCGCGCACGTGCACCCATTCCGGATATCTCACGTTCGAACTTTGTTCGTGCTCTGTCCCATATTTATCGATTGGCGAAAACTGAATGTGAAAAGGTTAATTCGTTTTAAAGTTATCATACAAAACATTGAGCTCCTACAAATAAAAAAATACGAGTTTTCCCGAGTTTTACCGAAAAACGTTTCACTTCCGAGCGTGACGAATCAGACAATTTCAATACCCAGCAAAAATTTTGTATGCGGTGCGCCTATTAATATATTTTCTTCCTCAAGAACGGTAAAGAAAACAGAAAGCAATGAAGAACAAATAATGAACAGAATGTTCATTTTAGAACCTTTTATTAGCAAAATATAAATCAATGGGTATTTTCAAAACTTGTTATGAACATGCGAATTCCCATCGATTGCGATACTTTATAAAGTTTCTGTATAATAAAGATAGAAGAACAGTTGGGCTAAATTATCTAAATTAAAAATATTTCGACTTGGTACTATTTAAAACTTATAAAAGCTGGCAACTTGAGAGCATTATAAAGATCTAACAGACATTATAATTTTTATGCTTCTATAATTAGAATTTTGGTTATTAACAGGGAATTTAATCAGCAGCAATTTCTGCTGCCCAACGATTCCGAATAATTCAAGAGCAAGTACATTGTAAAGTTGAATTTGATCTTCAGAAACCGCCTCTCGTATTGAAGTAAGGAAGGCTTTATATCTCTCCCTATGAACCGTTTTCGTGTAAAACCTTCTGTAGAATGGATCGAGAGAGTCGAGGTCGTTGGTTCCTTTCTATTCAGCGACGGTTTGTTGTCAAAGTTCCAAGAATCACGATGAAAATTGGTTCGCGAGAGAATTGTAAAGCTCTCTCTCTGGGAGACTTTCAAAAGACATCGGACTGGGATTTCTATTCTTTTTTTTGTCAGTAAGTCGGCTACACAGAGAGATTTCTAGAGATATACAAAAGAAATTTCCAAGATAGGATTCTTTTTTTTATTTCAAGAGCGAGAGCTTTATTTTTATTGGTGGTATTTGCGGCGACTCTGTTTATCGCTACTTCATCATGATTTTGCTTTAATGGCATTTCTTTCTCAATTGTAATTAATGCTCCTGATACGATAGTGTTCTACTTTAAACGTTTTTAATTAAAGGTAAAGATGCCATGAACCTTTCTTTTAAAGAGCAGTAGGGTAGATGTACCAGTAATTGACAGTTTAAGACATTACTATGAAACGAAATCCTGACGGTAAATCAAATTGCATTTTGAAACTTTTCTAGTTATACAATTAAATTATAAATATAGTGCAGAATATGCCAATCTCTTAACAGTTATTATATCTTTAAAAGCTATTAAGTTATTAAATTTTTCCTAACTAATGCATAAATCACCAGTAGTTGACAGTTAATGCACCAGAAGTTGACAGGCAGTTTCACCAGTAATTGACACTATTTTAATTACACGTTTTTATTATATATTTTTAAACAAAAATTCACAACATCCAAAAGTAGCTGATGAAATCAAAGTAGCTGAAAGTAGCTGATGTAAAATATTTAAAATTAACTAAAAGTGTGCTTTTAAAAACTTGTGTTGTTCATTTATCTTTTTTCCTTTGAAATAATAAATACAATCGATCCACTCCAATGTAGAGTGTAAAGACCATAGAACATGAAGGTGTTTTTCACTAGTGCAAATAATCAGATCTTGGCCAACTGTCACGGAAATGGAAACCAGGTTCGATTCCCGGCGACACTGACTGCTTTTACCGCTCTCGGATATTTGCCTGTTCAAAGGCGGGGGAGGAGCGGGGCAGACAGTGTCGTCATACCAGCCAACACGCTAGAGCGAATAAGGATGCAAGGAGGTCTCGAGACAGAGGCTCGAAGTTTTCTTGGCGGGAGAAAACGAACAAAGTGAGGAGAGTGACCGGGACTTCGGAACGGATAGAAGGTCGGAAGGGTGAACTCGCCGCCAATGCAAGGGAGCTCTTCGTTGTCGCTTCCACCCAGCAGGTACGGGAGGAACAACGGCCGAGCGGAGGCAACGGAACGCCAGAGCGAAGCGCGGAGAAGCCGTCGAGAGTCGAGTTCGGCGGTGAAGCTTCGAAGGCGGCGTTTTCCACGTGCGAGAGTTCCTGTGTGAGTAGCAATCTTGCGTACCCAAGGCGGAGCGAGAGTTGTGAGTGGAAAACTCCGGGAAGAACTCTCACCGTGTCCGGAACCGATTTTGTGAGTACTCTGTATTTAGTTAATTGTGACCCCCCGAGTGTTAGCAACCGTTATGAGTGATTTCTTCCGTCGGGAGCTCGACGGGCGTGCGACGGTGCGAGGGCAATTCCCCGGAGGTTTTAAAGCATACTTAACCTCGCAATATGGGTTTGCCTATGTCGATAGGAAAGCGTAAATACTCTATGGAATTTTACGCATTGCTGAATGTTAATTGTGTTCTGTGGTATATGTGCTTATTCCAAAGGAGGGCGCCATTAGCCCGTCACTTTATGATTCAAAGTGTGTAACCTTTCATATTTCTTTCCTTGCAGTTTATTCCCCGCCAAGGCGGCTTTATGAGGTGTTGTAAAATTTACGTCTGTAACCCATTAAGACTTTTTCTAGTGTAAAACTCGGACTAGACTGTGAACTGAGCGTCCACGAGTGGGACATTGACATCGTAATTTGTGTGTGTAAAATTTGTGAAACAGACTGATATCTTTTTGCTTTGACTAGACTGTTGGATTTGTGTCTGTGTTCGGCTGGAGCTATGTGAACGAATATTTTATGTTATACTTTTATCAGTAATATTCCAGCCTAACTTTTTGTTTCATTGAACGGCAACTTATTTTAAAATTATGTATTGTTTTGTGAGAGGCCGACGTATTTGCTATTTGTGAGTTAATCAAATGCTTTTGTGAATCTTAATCCTTTAAGTTAACGAGCCTCGTAACTACGATTATTTGAAACTTACTATTCCTTTTCTAGGTCGTAAGATTTTTGTAAAAAATAGTAGTTATAATTATTTATTTGATATCCTCCCGAAAAGGGTATATAAGAGAAAGTGTATTTTATTTTACGGTTAGTTACGAAGTGTTACTAGGTGCCAATTTAACTTTCCGGCAAGGCCGATTTTTGTGTTTTTGTTTTAATGTATTGCTCTGAATTATATGTGTATGTAAGGTTTGCTAGTACACCTAATTCTTTACGCCTAGTAAGTAAGGATCCGATTATTACTTTATTTACTTGTCCTTTTCATGTTTTCATCATTTATTGCTAAACTATCATAACTTTATTAAACTTTATTTTTGGTACCTTACCCTGTTTACGTGATTATTTTCCACTGCGCTAGCTATTTTGCTGTGTTTACACGTTACACCAACAAATTGTTGCAGAAAAACTTGATTTTGACGATTGTTTTCCTATTTGCTAAAATCATCCAGTTCATCCTATGCTACTTCTTATCATAGTAAACAGAAAACCAGTAGTAGTTTTTTCCTTGGAAGATAAGTTGTCCTGGGGTATCTGTTGACCATCTCTCTGACAAGATTCAGGACCAACAAAAAGAATCGGCGAATAGGGCCTAGAAGATTTGTGTCAAAGTGGGTGAACTAGAAATTGACAGTCATGTTCCTGTAATTGACACAGCTAGGCCAATTACTGGAAATCTGAAGTTACACTTAAAACTATCATGTTTCCTTTATTATTACTTTACATTCTATATCACATTAATATATTTTTGGTCTTTTTTTTTTAAACACAGAAATTATCAATAATTGACGGGTCATTTCAATTACTAGTGAGACTAAACATCTGAGTTCTAGTAGTTGACGGTGGATTAAAACAGTTAATATATTGATCATCTGAAATTCTGTTACTACTAGAAGTATTGTCCACTGATCACACAAAAAGGTTCACGTAAAATTAATAACAAATATTGCATAACATTCATGAAATAAATTCAAGTAATCAAACCCTCACGTAGTGGTTCATTACAAGGTATTTTCGACTCGGTAAGGCACTGAACAATCAACATGTGTTTGCGGCCATAATTAGGAGCAAAATTCCTAATTTTTTGCTGTTCTGGGAAGCCTAATACATTGTTTAATACGAGGTGGTAATACCAGTCCGTTTTCTTGCCTGGTTACTTTATTACAAGCCTTTAAATCGTGCACTGTCAACTACTGGTACATCTACCCTATGTAGAATTTATTTATAGAAGTAAACTTGTGAAATATATTTATTTACTATTTATTTATTAAAGAAAAAAAAAATTAAGACACCACCGGGAACAGGTATGGCCAATGACCGACAAGTAAGTACCCGGTGGATTACAGAAACAATAAACTAAAGAAATACATACAAATTTACATAAATAATACAGGCAAAATCCAAAAAAAACAAACAAAAAAAACAAAACAAATGATAGAAATAATAAAAAAATATTTAAAAAATGAATAAAATAAAAATAAAAAGGCCTGAATACAAAAAACAATTAGCTAAAAATAATTAATAATGGGTTGAAGATGAAATTATCCTAAGGTGTCAGAAAAAACAAACCGCTTTAAGTTCCGGCGAAAAGAAGAATACGGAGCAAGTACGCGAAGGTTTGAAGGTAGCGAGGCCCAATTTCTAATTCCAAAATGAGATAAGCAGTTATTACGGTAATTTCTTTTAGCAATAGGAAGAACAATATTTGAAGATTGACGGGTAGAATAAACATAAGTTAAAGTAATAGGGGTGTTAATGTCCAATAATGAATTGAGGATCTTGTGTATGAAAGAGCATGTTTGCAATAATACTAACTGTGAGATCGTAGGGATGCCAATAACTTGAAAATTATGAGAAACAGAGATATTTCGAGGAACAGTAAAAAGCACTCGGAGAAACCACTTTTGTAGTCTGAGTATTCTAGTCAGATTAAAATCTGTAGTAACGCCCCAGAAAATCGCACCGTAGCAAAGGTTCGACTGGATCAATGCATAGTATAACAGTAGGAGGATATGACGAGGTAGATAATACAACCTAGAAATTATCCCCATATTCCGATTTAGTTTACGCATACGAACATTTATATTCTGATCCCATGCTAAATCATGTTGAATCACCAGACCCAGGTATCTAAAGGATTCGGTAAGTCCAATAGGCTTCCCATTAAGGTAAACTGCAGGAGAATTAGGGACAAGACGCTTATTGCGCTGATAGAATAACATAAGTTTGGCCTTATCAATATTAACTACCAGTTTGTTGCGGCTACACCACTCAGAAAGGGCATTAGCCACAGAGTTTAATGTTGTGACCAAAACAATAGGATCTTTATCGGCTAATAATAAAGTAACATCGTCCGCGTACATGATGGTTTTAGCGGGGAGTAAATTAGAAGGGAGATCGTTTAAAATATCAATTATTTAATAACATAGCTATAAAAGTTAATTCAAAAATATAGTCTATTCTCTATAATAAGGTTTAAACGTTTTAATTTGATTAACTTGCCGGATTATCTAATTTTAAACGTACAATGTATCCTTAAAATAATTTTGGAACGACTTGCCATATTACGTGCGAAGTCGCCTTTTTGTTTGTTCTCGTTCTAAATGGCACACATTTTAATAATGTTTTAATAAACCGTAAAAATTTTCAACTTTCTTAATATTACCATTGTGAACTTGATTGTTACATGTATCTCATAAAGAGATGGCGCTGTAGTCATCGAATAAGTAAGCTCTCAGTTGGGAAATAATCAAAATATCGGTATCAATGAATTATAATTTTCAAAATGAATCAACATGTAACAAAAATGACAAGTTACCTTCAATTAGCAATCAAGTAGTAATTTCATGATGTTTATCAAAACAAATATTCGAAAAGAAACTGTAAAACGATACGGTGAAGCGGTATAACTAACACATGCGCATTTCGATTGTGTTTCATAATTAGTGGGACTGAGGTATAGGAGTATGGTATGATAATGACATTTTACCGTCATATACATATCAAAATTACATATATTTCCTTTGGTTTTGAAAAGAATGCGAAAATTCTTATTAATTATTAAGTAACGGAAGAATATACAGTGACTTCCAAAACTGTCCCAATGTTAGAGAGCGACATGTTCATCCATCCATTATTGATAAAGTCATACATCATACATACAATAGAGTCACCATTGCTTTCATTTAAGAACTCAATATCTCAGCATGAAATAAGTGCAATACAAATTTTTTTTCAAAGAAATTAAAGAAAAATTTTTTCAAAATTTATGTAATTAAAGGAAAACCGACAATTTGTCATTGGGACAGTTTTGCACCCTCCTCTTCAAATGCAGGCCTCGAAGTCCTCCTATTTTTCCTATATTTCCTATATTTTGAAGAAATCGTTCAAAAATGTCCTATATATCTCCTATATTTCGTATCCTCCTATATTTTAATAAATATTCTAACTGCTACTGCATTAGAAACATTACCAATATGTCTATTCATCCAAAATTCAATCAACGGAAAAACTGCAGCGGGGAAAAAAAACTTCCTTGCATTTGAATCGCTAATTTTCAAAAGGACCATCCTTTTATTGTGCACATATGCCTTTGAGGGCGTATGTCCACGTGCATAAATATTCATGATTAGCATCGAAAGTTTTGTGTGTAATTCAGTGGCGTTAGCTAGGTGGCGATTCCAGCATTCAGTACGGGATTAGCCTGGAACATAAAAGCTAGGACGATTAATCGTCCTAAAAGTACGTATGTGCCATATCAATACTTTTACGTACGGCATGGTTTCTTAATTGAAGAGGTTATGCCACTTGTAACTGTTCAAATGCTATCGGCGCGTCCTGGAAGTAGATGGCACTTCGAGCAATCTATGCTTCATTTATGTTTATAACTAGTTGGATTTTATGTTGAAGTCTGTTGTATATCTGATTATTTAGAGCAGACTTTGATGTTTTGCCATCTGGTGGTAAAATATCAGCTGGATCGCGTTTAAATGAGTGTCAGTTAATATCGCAAATATATCACAACCCACAATATTACATCGCCACGAGTTTCGTGGCCAGTTACTCGAAAGAAAGTAATCATGAATAACGTTTTCCCGTGAGAAAAGTAAAATGACGAGGAAGCGTGGCGTATTATGATGTAGCTGTTCACATAATGCTTATAATTTGTTTTTATAAACGGGGCTATCATATCTTTGTTGATATTTGCTCCAACTTAGCGCTTTTTTAACGCGTTTTCAACGAATTTCAGCGGTTTTGGCGCGTTTTAGCAACACCGCTAGTGCGATCTAAAAATTTGAGTTGGCAATATTGGAATAACTGTCAACAAAATCACGCGACGTGCTCATGGTATTGCATTGGCGGCAATTAGTAAAAAGTAAGGACATGTTTCTTATGTTAGATTAATACAGAGTACATTGGCTACAGCAAAACACAAAATACCATAAGTATTCTACTAAAATGCGAAAAATGTTGACCTGAAAACGCACCCAGAATTGTGCAAGACAGAATAATTAGCACAACAACGACTGGGAAGGGGGGTTGGGGATAAAACAAACTTCGATCTGACGAATTTCAAACGAAACTAGCATATAATACACTGTAATGTACCAGTGTCTTCAGTATTACACATTGTTCTTTAGGTCGAAGTTCGTTTGAACTTATCCTCCCCCCCCCCATGCCTGGCGACAGAAAAGTTGATGGGAAATTGAAAAAAAAAACAATTTATATACTATACAATAAAAAAACGGGGTCTGCATTATTTAATATAAACAGGCCTATAATGCATCAAAATAGTATCCTATATTTTTTTGTATTAGCTGCTATATTTTTTTTTTATGTCTCACTTCGAGGCCTGCAAATGAATGTAATCAGCCTGGATTGTTCCATGAAAACATCAGGAACCACGTATTTTTACAATTTCTTAATCCAACACTTTTATATGCAAGGTTCTGCATAACTGTCAACAATGAAGCCTATTTCCAAAGACACACGCAACAACATTGTTGCCCTTATTGATAAAGGGCTTTCTACAAGGGATATTCAGTCACCATTAGGAATTGGACGCACAACTGTAAGCAGAGTTCGTGCATCTTGCAGACCAAATGCACAAAAGATGAAAGGAGGTCGTCCACAAAAATTAACTGCAAATGATGAAAGAAAACCGATTCGGATGATAACGAGTACGGATGCTGCAGATGCTGTCAAAGTGACCCAGCGATTTAGTGCTGAATCTGGAACAAGTGTCAGTTGCTCTACTGTTCGTTGACATTTCAAAGCATCAGGAATAAAATCTGCAGTGAAAAAGAAAAAGCCTAAACTGACAAAGAAACACAAGGAAAGTCGTCTCCAGTTCGCGATACGGCATCAACATTGGACCCAGGATGACTGGAAAAGAGTTATATGGTCCAATTAGGATCTGATGGTCGATCGTGGGTGTGGAAACGTCCAGGATCAGGGTTAACAGAACGGGAAGTGAACGGAACTGATAAATTTGGTGGTGGCAACATGATGATTTGGGGTTGTATGACATTTACAGGAACAGATTTGATGTGTCAAATTGATAGCAGGATGACCGCTGTCATGTACTGCGACATTCTGTATAACTATTTCATCCTTACTCTGGATTTTCATGGACAAGACAAACAAGAGATTATATTCCAGCAAGACAACCGTCCCAAACATCGAGGATGCCTTGTCACATACTGGTTCCAAGATAACGAAATTGAAGTTCTGGAGTGGCCTGCACAATCTCCAGATCTTAATCCAGTAGAACATTTGTGGAAACACCTTAAAAAACAAATGGCCAAATATCCGACTGAACCAAAAGGAATGCAAGAATTGTGGGAAAGAACAAAGATGGAATGTGAAAATATTTCTGCCCAAACAGGTATTAATTTAATTGACAGCATGCCTAGACGTATTGCTGCATTGTTGAAAGCCAAAGGAGGCTACATAAAATATTAAATAAATATTGTTCATACAAATGAGTTCAATTCATAACACGGCATCAAAACTGTCCCAATGACAAGCTATCACTTTTTCTTTAATTACATAAGAAAAAATTTTGTATTGCACTTATTTCATGCTCTGATATTGAGTTCTTAAATGAAAGCACTGGTGACTCTATTGTATGTATACAATATCAATAATGGATGGATGAACATCGCGCTCTCTAAGATTGGGACAATTTTGGAAGTCACTGTAGCTACTTACTGGTTTTATGATGTCCGTCTGTCCCTTCATATTTTCTACATGTTTTTGATGTAGAAGGTTGAAATTCGGAATGTAGCTTACCATGGGCATATCCCACTTCACATGTTTAGTTAGCTGTTGATTGACCCACTGGAGTTAGAGTTAATGACTCTAACTCAAACAGGTCCATCTGTCTGTAGATTATATACAATAAGTGTGTAAAAGAGTGACATTTGGTATGCAGATTTCTTTAAGCAAGATCTACTTTATGAAGTTTGGGCCAAGTTGTCCAAGTTTAATCGGAGCTATAAGAGTAGCGGTCATATGATCTTTTGTTTTCGAGTGACAACAGATGTCATTTTATCGGAAATGAAAGAAGATAGAGCTCTTTTCCATTTTTCTAAATACTAAGTTCGGGAAATAAAGTTTTTGCTGTAAAAAAATTAGGGTTAAATATTGTGGATAAATGGGTTGAAAATAGTTGAATTCAGGTCCTTCCTCTAGTTTTCTATATCCTCCTTGGGGGATTAGTTTTTTGTTACCATAGTAGGTTATTGCTTGGTTAAATATCTCTCATATCAATATCACCTACGTTAAATTAGGTTAGGTTATATTTTATAGTGCTTTAAAATTTTTTGAAATTTTTTTCTGAATGTTTTTCATGTCTTATAGACTTATCAGTTATGGTGAACTGCTGGACACTCTTATCAAACTAAATTTAATTTCTCTCTTAAAACGAAAACGCAACATCCAAGACACAGACTCGCTATACACACTCTAAAGATAAAGTTATTATTTTTAAGGAATAAACATTATCTGAAGTAAGTGGTTCAAATTATATCTGAATTTTCATAGAATTTTCGTTATCAGGCATACATAGTATCATCATTCTTAGTCGTTTTTCGCTTAGTGAAATCTTAAAATTAGGTTTTGTGAAGCATAGAGAACGATTAGTATACAATGATTATGTTTTCTATTTAAATTTAATTTTCCATTAAAGCTTTAAATATTTAGTAACTCATTGAAGTTACTCAAATTGTTAATGTTGTATCTCTTAAAGTGAAAATCTACGAAACATTTTTAAGCGTTCATCCATCAATATTCATTCTGTAATATTTACTATCGTATTTCATGTTCGGGAATGTTCCTGGAACTTAGCCAACAAGGAAAATCCTCTAATTCGTTTTCTCTCAAAAGAGTTTTATCCCACTTTGCCAAAAAATTCACGCTTGAACGTTTTCTTCGCGACTGATAATTCCTCCAACCCCCCAACCACTACCTCCTCTACTTTTATTATTCACCTTCCCAACACCAAACTTCTTCTCTTTTTATGCTTTTCGATTAGAATATTCCTCGATTATATCGACTTTTGTGGAAGGGTGAAGAGACATAATCTAGAAAACGTTTAAGTAAAAATCAACTTTTTTATTTTAAAATTACCACCAACCAACAACTATTTCTGATTTTAATTTAATCAACGTTTTCGGTCGATGAAAGAATTCCATTTTCCTTCTCCATTTTTGATGGGAATAACTTGTCAAAGGCTTCCCTCCCTATTCCACTTTTTTTTCCTTCTAGAAAACTGCTCCGAAAAAAGTTTTTCAATGGCTTTACGACCTCATTTGACCTCGGAAAATATTTCCATAAATTCAAATGTGAGTTCCTGCAATGCAGTGGAGAGCTTGAACGACCCAACCCACTCGACTTTCCCCATCCCCCAAACGCCCGACGTCGTCGCTAATGGCATTTTCATCAGGAGTTGAAACCAATTCATTTGGCCCCCCTCCTATTCGATTGGCTCGATACACTAATTTGGTCCATCAGCGTCAAAGACTAAGCTTTTTAAAATGTGAATTCACCGAAAGTGAATAATAATGAAGCGTGAGTATTTAAATTCTCTCTAAGTGCTCTCATTTTTTATAGTGGTATACACATACATGATACAAGCTGATGGGCATACTAACATCATTCAAGAGTTCTATTATATTAATATACACTTTGAGTAGAATTAGGCTACAGATGTATATTCAGTAGATGAAATAGCTGATGTTTAATAACTTTTTATAAAACCAATTTGTCTCTATGAATATCTTACGGTGTTTTGCTTGTTTAAACTCCAGTTTTTATTGCGCGATTGTATTGATAGTTAACAGACATACAAAGGAAAGTCAAAAAAGTTTATTGCAGTAGCTCAAAACTTCTTGTTTTCTTTAAAATCTATTGTGGCGACATTTGATGGCAACATTGGTTATACTTTCTTCTTGAAATCTTATGAAATGTGATCGCGTTAGACGAACAGGTCATACGATTTTACTCATGAAAGATGACGTGTCCTTTGCAAATCGCGTCCACATTAGAAGCCCAAAGTGTGATCCGTTTTGTATGGTGTTGCGCACATGTGCACCGATGTTGCGCACAACACAAAGTAATCTGGCGGATATTACTTCTCACTTGTTTTCTAGCGTCTATGAATGACTGTGAAGACTTTCTTCTTCAAACGTCCAGGTCGCCGGTCTTTGGGCGTAGACGAATGCCCTTAAACTTCTATGAAGACGAAATTGCCAGAAAATGTAATTCGGAGGCATAAACAGCCCACCATCTACTTTTTGAATGTTTTGCATAAGCACACATACAACATTCAAGCCTCAGTCGCTATTTCGTTGAGTAGCAACACTCTTCGTTATGAGAGCAGCATGTTATATATATTACTAAATTTATAATAATTGCATCGGCCTAATATCAAACAGATAATTTAAAGGACGGTTTCTAGGTTATATTAAACAAGAATGATTTTACCGCCAACGCGGATAAAGGGAGCACATTTTCGTGTTATAGCATCGTACATGGATATATAAAATTATTCAACATTTTAAAACACGTAAGAGAAAATAAATAAATATGAAAACTAAATTGTAAATTACTATTTAGGTAAGCTAATGTATAGACAGAATTTAAACGAATAAACTTGAAGAACTGAAAGGTAAATGGAGAGTGAAGTTATTCCTCATACTTTAAAAAAAATAAAAGTTCTTTAATTTGTAAGAATTCCTACATAATATTAAAAGAAAGGAGCCTCAATTGCTGAAGCATATGTGTAAACATCTATTATTTTTTCATATTAAACTACTAAAGTGTTTCCACGTTATCATCTACTATTGAAGCAAGCGATTAACTACTATTAATTAGCAATGTGTAAAACAGCAATGAGTTTTAGATAACATTAAGCCTAACAGCATTATGCTCTTGATACAAATAAACTACGGATAACAATAGATCTAACAACTCGTAAGGAGTTGGTTGATATATTACATACCATATCTTAGCATTGAAAGTTCTAACAATACTATATAGTACCATTAGGGCACATGCTACAAAACCAAATCCCACTATCATTATTTTCTCGTTAAATACACTCATGACACGTTGTTACGAGTTGTTTGATATATTACATGCCATATTAAGCATTAAAAGTTCCAATGGTAACATATGATGTTATATGGCACTATTAGGGCACGTGCTACTAAACCAATAACCATTATCATTATTTACTCGTTATATTCACTCATGATACATTGTTCGAGTTGTTTGATATATTACATGCCATATCTTAGCATTGAAAGTTCCATTTGGTACCATTAAAACACGTACTACTAAACATTTCACACAAACATTATTTACGCGTTATATTCGTTCATGAGACATCGTAGCACGTACACGTGCCATTAGACTAATATCTGCTATCACTGGTTACTCTTATATATTCGTTCATGATATGTTGTGACGGTTTGTTTGATATATTGCATGCCATATCTGGTTATAGAAAATTTTTAAGGGGGTATCATAATGGTACCATTAGAGCACCTACCTATTCCGGCTATCTCACGTTTGTACTTGTTCGTACTCTCTCTAATATTAATGGATTGGTGAAAACAGACTGTGAAAAAATTAATTCCCTAGGAATAAAAAAGTTCTCTTGATTTAGAGACCGAACTGCCCTTTCAATAATCGTCAAACACGTAGCACGTGCACGCGACCATTTCATTAACGTTTAGACCACGCGCAGAGCCGAACCCATGTTCTCAACACGCGTTTTCTCGATTGCGAGGATAATTCGTGTCTTCCAGCAATTCAATACATGCACTCTTTCTATTGCAACGCAGTGAATTGTGGGAATTGTGTCTACGGACGGACGGTCAGCTGGACAAACCAATCACATAAGTTAACGTTATTGTGTTTTAAATTAATTAACGTAATTATCATAGAGAATACGTTTAAATACGTTTCAACTTGCGGAAATTCACCTAGAACCTGTTAAGAACTTGCTTCCATAGTAAAAATGGCCTTAACAAATAGGATGTGGATGCGCAATATTCTCTAGGAGGAATAAATGGTGAGGGGAACCTATGGACCCTGACCCCTAACTAAAAGAAATCTGTCGGGGTTAGGTCCAGGGAAGTTGGGAGGCTTTAGTTTGGGTTTTCTCGACCTCTCCAATTGTCATTAAACAGCGCATTCAGAAGGTCTTTGCTTTGCTCACACACTTTTAAATTCACTCTGAACAGCAAAATTACTCTCAAACCATGCATACCAGATAATACATTTCCTGCGCTTTCTATTGCACAATAACAGTCATTTTCTTACACATAAACATAAATAGCAACAACGCTAGTTGATGCCATCACCAATCGACGCATGTTGAGAAAAAATGAGTTTGAGAACATATTTGTAAAATATCAATGCAAATCTCGCAATTAAAACTAGAGTTTTAAGCAAGCGAAGTACCATCACAAGTAAATTAGAGTAAGTGAACAACCTACTAAATGATCGCCTAATTGTACACACATTTCTAAAGTTCCATTGTTTTGAGTGGAGAACAACATTAACACATCAACGAAAAGAGAAATGAGTAACTTGAAGAAAAATTCACTCAGCAAATGTTAACTCTTTAAATGTGACGATTTGTCGCCTTTAAATACACCAGGGAACAAAATTAAACTGGCACAAGAAGGAAAATATGGAACCCCGTAAAACTTTTCACACTCAATTCAAATATGTAGATAATTTTTTTCTGTCATCCGCCACATTTTTCTGATATCTAGGTAAACTTTGAAAGTTCTGATTCATTTACGCACACCCTTGGCATGTTTATTCACTATCCCTCAGGTTTTGCCATGTCCGTTTTCCTCCATCATACTGTCTACAATTTTTGGTGTAGAAGGGAGGTTTAAATTTGCTATGCAGCTTCACTATTTAGTTTGGTTTGGCTTTTGCTCACTGGGATAAGAGTTATGTGGGTGGGGGTAGTTAGATTTCAGTATCTTACAGGATGATTTATTTAAAACTAATACATTTCTTTCGTTATTGTTTTACATGGAATTCCAACCAACGACCGTTGGGAATTTGATAACACAAGAAATCAATGGTATTGAGAACAATAAGCGTTCAGTAACATGCAACGACTGTTCAGTTGTGCCTAGAGCAGAAGAGAGGACAATTCCATCATTTACTACAGAAGCTCGCAATCTCCCAAATACACTCTACATTTGAAGTAATACAAACTTAACCTAACCTAACCGAACTGTCCCATTGGAGTTGCACTTGAGGGAAGTCGATTAACGCTCTCAAATGGCAGCCATAGTGTGACCCCCAAAGGGGAAAGGGAATTCGTATCTCCAATGGAACGACCAGGAAAGATCCTGAGTTCGATATCAGTATTTTATAACTGAATTGACAGCGATTCCTCCTTTTGATATTAAGGTATTTATTGCAGAGTATTGGTAAATTACCAACTTCAATCATAAAGAATCAGTTTTCTCTTATTCAATATGCTTTTTATGCCATTATCAGCATACGGCTCAGAATGAGAGATCAGTTCAGCAATTAAAATTACATCTAAATTACTACTCAGATGTCTTTCACATATTTTAAATAAAATATTGTCTTTCATATCCGAGGCAGTATCTCCGAAGTACTCCTCAACTATGGAGAAGGTGCTTTCTTTCAAGGCTCGGATTTCTCAACTTTCTAGTTCTTCCCTCTACATGAAAAATATCCATCAGTTAAATATAGCGTTCCGATATCGTCATACAAATAAAATGGATATTATCTGGAGGATACAATTCTCTTTCCAAAGTTATATCTCCAAAACCAGGAAGGCCACAGACGATGAGGCTATATCCATATTCTTCAACATCCCTTCTCACCAATGCATGACAGACATTCTACTCAGTTTCTAAAACAATCCCTTTGTTGCATTTGATAGGAAAGCAAATTCCTCCTACTTAATGTTACCTCCTCACTCTACAAGGAAAAGGCCCCCCCTCCTCCGTGAATGACAATATTCTCTTTCTTTTTTCTCGAAAATTTATATATTTGTGGTGCCCACAGGGGCACCTCCTACAAATCAACCAAAAAGTGATACAACAATAAACAAACAGAATAACTTCATAGAATACAAAATAAAAAATTAGTATAAAGTAGCGTTAATGTGTTAGTAATTAATAATAAAAGTTGTATCTAGCTAGTCTCCTAAGTATAAACCACTCAGTGCGCTTGTCAACAAACACCGCTCGCACGTAAAGGCTCCGGAAATTTAAAACGAAGGTTAACTTACTAAACTCGTAAAGCTAACGTCTCGATTCCCGTAGCGGGATCCATTACTTCCAATTATCCGTGGCCCAAAGTAAACTGAGATTTCATTAATTCTCTAGATAAATAATGGAGGATATGAAATTAAGAATTTTGGAATGAGGCACTAAAGACCTCAACTAAAATAAAATCCCCAAGTTATGGTTAAATGTTTTCATGAACAAGACATTTTAATTCCCTACGGAATGCAGAATACGGGATGATTGTACGAATTTCCAGTGGCAATTTTGCCCAAGCAGCAATTCCAGCAAACGAGATGCTATTGCTCCGATATTTACTCTTCGTCATTGGTAGATAAATATTTTTCATGTTTGTCGTGGACAGTGGTTAATAGCACCGGGGTAGAAATAAACAATAGTGAGTTCAATGTTTTATATATGAAAGAATTCAATTGTACTTTTGTAATCTGATGAATTGTTGGTATACCTAGATTGAAGAAATTATGTGAGACCGAGGAACTTCGTGGAACCTTAATCAAAACCCGTAGAAACCACTTTTGTAATTTTAAAATTCTAGGTAAATTGAAAGAAGAGGTAGTTCCCCAGATTATTGTACCATAACATAATTTGGATTGAATCAATGCATAATATAATAAACCATTAAGGAATGACATAACCAAGTACCGAAAGGTTAAACTAAACCATCCGTGAAACCATATTTTTAAACCGCCATATGTTAACATTGTAAGTTTCTAACGGACCAAAAAGATACCATTAAACCACGTACCTTTGAACCAATTTCGACTATCATTAATTTTACGTTATATTCATTCATGACACATCATCCCAAGTTGTTTGATATATTACATGCTATATTTTAGCATTGAAAATTCCAATGAACCATAATGGTACCGCTAAACCAAGTTCCTTGGAACCAATTACGACTATCATAAATTTTACTTTTTATTCATTCATGATACATCAACCCAATTTGTTTAATATATAATACATGCCATATCTTGTCATTGAAAATTTTTGAGGGTGTCATAAGGGTACCATCAGAGCACGTGCCATTGTTTCGATTACAACCATTTTCAAAATGGTTTATTTCTTGAACCATGTTTATCAGTTGGCGAAAATAGTAATTTATATCCGCTGCTATCTCGTCATTACGATTTGTTTGATACATTACTTAATATATCTCTCCATTGAAGATTGCTAGGTGGGGTCATGAAGGTACCATTTGATCACGTGCAATTGAACCAATTTAAATAATATTTGTGATTCTTCGTGCCATGTACCATATTCATCGACTGACGAAAATAGTAATGAATTACCGCTTCTATGTCGTCTTTACGATTTGTTTCATATATTACTTAGTATATCTTCCCTTTGAAAATTGCTAGGCATGAAAATAGAGGTACCATTTGTGCACGTGCCAATGAACCGATTTAGATCATATTTGTGATTGGTTCGTGCCATGAACCACATTCATCGACTGACGAAAACAGATTTTGAAAATCTTTCATAGCCTCGGAGGAGTTAGTTACAGACACACAGACAGACAGACACGTTTCCCCACACTGATAGCATAAAGCACCTTTTGGTACTTAATAAAAGAATCATTTGAGTAGGTAAGTAGTGCAATCAAATCAAAGCTACGATTTAACTTTATCATGAGAGAATCGATGTGTCACTACCATGACAGATCATGTGAAATCTTAAGGCCTAGGTATTTAAAGAACTCGGTAGTTCCTATGTTGTCATTATCAAAAGATATAATGGGGACATTAGGGACGTGCCGTTTATTTCTCTGATAATAAAACATTATTTTAATTTTACTAACATTAATTTCCAACCTGTTTATCATTTCAATTTCAAGGAAATTTCACTGCGGATTTTCAGTTTGCCTTTTTACCATTCTTTTTAACAACAGGACTTCACCCTTTTAAAACAATCTCTCCTCTCCCATAAAATTCAACAATTGTTAATTTCAAACTGAAAATAACAATGCAGATCCTGGCTCTTACATACACAGACATTTAAACTTGCGGCAACATGAAAAACACTATTCGTACGCCACAATGGAAATGATGAGAAACGGAAGAAGGCATTTCTCTTTTCTGATACTACGTTCGAGAAAATCAATTTTTTGATAAAATAAGGGGCCCAATTTCCTTGAATCAGAACATCCGCTACTTTGCAAAACCCTCCTTGGGGAATTAATTTCTTGTTTTTTAAACGCTATTCATATCAGTTTTAATAGGTATATGTACAGAAGTACATGAATTTGCTCTAGTGACACTCAAAGTAAGTTCTAGTAAGAGCGCCTCCGAATGCGGCGAGCTGGACCCAGCATTTTTTGCCTAATGCATTAACACTGGCCAACAAAATTTAAGATTTTTCTTGTAACAAAATGAAAGTGGGTGATTTTTGGTAGTATTTTTTCTGCTGATTACGAATATAATTTTTAAATTTCTCTAGCACGCACGGCTTTCTTGTTTTACAATGAAACATTTTAAAATCTTTCAGTGTTTGGGGCCTGGTAAATTTCCTTGCGGCCCCAAAATATGGATACTTTAACAATGTAGCCCCTTCTCTTCACTCCCATTACTTTAACATAGAAGTCTCGACGTGCATAACTTGGAAACTTGACGTGATAGAAAAAATCTAAAAGCAGATTCGGATTCTACCTACAAATTACTACTAAGAACATTTTGTGTGGTCTTAGATACAAAATGTGTGTTGACTAGTGTAATCAGATTGTCGAATTTTACTGTAATTGCTTGGGTGTGTGGGAATCGTGTAATATCCAAAAAATATCGAGTCAAAGCGCACGCATGCGGCATTGAAAATTTTTTGTCTCGATTAAGAAAAGTGCCTAAATTGC
>JAHWFO010029615.1:0-13331 GCA_023313115.1 Rhysida immarginata
ACTAAGGAAAACAAATATTACTTTAATTCTAGCTTGAATTTACAAAGCTTACAAGAAATAAATAAGAGGACCATCTGGGACAAAAATATGAAAACAAAGAAGTTAAGTCGCTGTCAGTAAGAAAGCGAAGCTGAAAATGTTTTTCTTACTTTCAGTTTACAAACCTGCCTATCCGTTAAGGTCGCGGGGGGGGGGGGCAGAGCTCGAGATTTTCCGTAAAACCCAATGGTAATACCCAAGCGATTCGAACCCAGATGCTCTATGTAATCTAGCCACCTAATTCTAGGCCGACTTCTTGGTCTCTTATGTGACTACCGACTTGGAAAATAGCAAGTATCTGGCAAGACAGTTGCGGCACCGTACATGTGGCCACCCCGAAGAAACTGAGCCCTCTCAATGCGAAGAAGTAGCGGTTCAACACCTAAAGACTGCCTTATAGTGATGCTGAACACTCTATCCAGTAGGGAACACCTGCCAAACCTCCCAGGGTCTCATTTCGGCACTCTTTCGATCATTACCCAAGACTCATGACCATAGATGAGAATGGGGTCAAAAATGGATTTGAAAAAAGACGGCTTGGCTTTTTTTCCTAGCTCAAGTTTGTTACAACGGATCACCACAGTTCGCGTCAGACACATCTTGCTTTTGATTTTATTTCAAAGCCCGGCGTACGATTGTTACTGCAACAGCGTAAACTGTAAGTTCGATCTTATTAAAAAAAAAAAAATTGGTCTGTGACAGAACTGTGATAATTGAAAGGATGCGATAATTGACAGTTTTGCCAATAGTAAAAAAGTCGCTCTAACAAGGGAATCCCTCGAACATGTATGTCACAGATTTCCACCAAATTGAAATATGTTACTCATCTGAAGCTACTATAGATGCTTGCAAAATAAGAGAGTGCGGAATTGTGTTTCTTTCAAAATAAACCGCGAAAACGAAAAAATTTCAGCATATATAGCTATACAAGGACTTCATTGTTAAAGCGGGTTAGGCTATGTGGGGTTCCCTTGTAAGTAAAAAAGTCGCTCTAACACAATGTGTCCTGTTACAATGTGATGAAGTCACTACTGTCAATTTGACAGTTATAATCTAACACAAAAACACATGTCAACTGTTATATGTAAACCTTGCTCTTCAGTGGAAATGGCTCATCGGTTTCTTTTTTACTTCCCTCATTGCTCAATTTCCTCGGCAGACTATTGTGGATGCTTATTGCACTATATTTTAAAACTAAAAAAATTAATTATACACATTTAATGAATATTATAAAATGAGAAAAAAATATTATTATTTGCTTTTGATTTTATTCGATTGGATTTATTTTTTTTTGTATTTTATGACTTTTCCTTTTTATTAATTTATTCAACTGCAAAAATCATTACTATGCACATATAACAAATATCATAAAATGTAAAAAACTAACGTTACCTAGTTGTGACTTGAATTGTTAATCAGTTTCATAATTTAATTTGAATGTTATTATTTTTTATTAAATTTGATTGATTTATTTATTTTAGTATGCTATTTTTAAATGTCAATAGTTGTATATCATTAAATATTTGACAATATATTTTTGAACCGTAGCCTACGAAAAAGATAAGATTTCTTTAATAGTCATTTTCAATCGGCTGCGATTTTGGATTTCAACAATCACTAGCTACATTCAAAAACTCCGTGCTAGTCGTGTTAAGCTGAAAGACAGGCCCCGGCGCGGAAAAGTCACCTGACCATAGTAGTCTGAGCAACAATCCAGCTTTCATTGTTTCCAACAAACGAAAAATCGCTGATTGTTAAAATTCAAAAAGGAGACAATGAAGATCGGATTGTTGCTCAGAATATTATGATCAGGTGACTTTTCAGTGCTGCGGCCTGTCTTTTTCGTCGGCTGCGGCACGATCCGTGCTGAGTTAATTTTTGAATGTGCTCGTGTTGTCTGTGCTGTCGAGCACGATTTGTGCTGCCAGACCGAGTTGAGTCAACACCACCTAAAGACAAGGCCAGCGCACAGAAATTTCATACATTGTTACATCATCTAAGTCGTCCTTTGTTAATCGTGTTTTAACCAATAATAAGCCCGTAATTTGGTCGACTTATGATGATGTAACAATGTATGAAATTTCTGTCCGCAGGCCTTCTGTTTAGGTGGTGTTGGTTGAGTTCAGACTGATCAGGCAGAGTATTGTTACATCACCTACGGTAGGCTATTGTTGATCATACGTCTATCAATAATAACATAGTCTTTTAATCCCCTGGTCTGTGCAAAGCATTGTTTTAGTCCAACAATTGAATTGCTGTATTTACTGAAGAGTCGTTTTTTGCCCCCTCTCTTGAAAGAATTTGGCTACAGCTCAAACATAATGCATTTTAACGATCGGACAACGTAACAAAACTGTCAGGTAATGTTACGTTTTGTTGCTGAACACGTAATAGTAGCTGACAGTTTTGTTACGTTGTGCGATCGTTAAAATGCATTGTTATGTTTGAGCTGTAGCCAAATTCATTCAAGAGAGGGGGCAAAAAACGACTTTTCAGTAAATACAGCAATCCAATTGTTGGACTAAAACAATGGAATTCAATGCCTGTGCACAGACAACACCACCTAGACAGAAGGCCTGCGCACAGAAACGCCATACATTGTTACATCACAAAAAAGCGGCTATTGTTAATTGTATATCTACCAATAATAAGCCCTAAATTTGGCCGTTTGATGGTGATGTAACAATGTATGCAGTTTCTGTGCGCAGGCCTTCGGTCTAGGTGGTGTTGGCACAGACCAGGGGATTAAAAGACTATGATAATAAGCACGAAATTGTCCCTACCGTAGGTGATGTAACAATGTATGATTTTTCCGTGAGCAGGCTTTCTCTCTAGGCGGTATTGTTTTGTCTGCCTGAAACAACAATGGAAATCAGCTAAATGAACAGGTCGTTAGCATCCAGTAAGTCGTGTCCTAATTATCGTGGTTACAATTTTCCCACCAGATGAAGATAGTGGAGCTATTAGCGATAGACACTTTGCTTTCGACCCAATCTTCTCCGATTATCAAAAATAACTTTTCTGCTTTCCATAACCGATGTTCTTCAACAAATAGAGTTCCTTCTACACTAATTAATCATGGGATGATGGCGCAATTAATTCGTATAACTATAAAATATTCAGGGAAGCAGCATTTTTCCGCCATTACAGCTTTTCATGAGAGAGAGGAGGAATGCCACAATGAGCATGCGCGCCAATGTCGTGCTAGAGAGCTAACACGAACCACAGCCTACATGATTAGAGAAGGCTGTATACGAACACGGACGAAAATATCCCGTGCTCCGTGCTAGGCGTTTTGCAACACGGGACACGGTTCATGCAGGAAGTGACATCAGATTTTTAGCAACACGACTAGCACGGAATTTTTGAATGTGGCTTATGATTACTTGCACGTTTATGATTTGTATTGTTTTAGAGCCAACAATGTCCCTTAACAATGTTTTCCCACCATTACGGATTTTCATGAGAGATATGAGGAATGCCACAATGAGCATGCGCGCCAATGTCGTGTTAGAGAACTAACACGAACACGGACGTAAAAAGCCCGTGCTCCGTGCTCGGCATTTTGCAATACGGGACACAGTTCGTGCAGGAAGTGACATCAGATTTTAGCAACACGACACGCTTAACACGACCATGGTCTTTTAATCCTCTGGTCTGTGCACTCGCGCAAATTCCGTTGTTGGAGTCAACAATTGGACTGCTATATTAACTGAAGAGTCGATTTTTGCCCCCTCTATTGCTTGAATTTGACTACAGCCCAAACTTAACAATGTATTTAAGCTAAACAATGCATTACGTGTTCAGAAACAAATATTTAGCATTAGCTGACAGTTCTGTTAGGTTGTATGATCGTTAAAATACATTTAGTGTATAGATCGTTTTAGTGTATAGATCGCGTCGGCTTCGGCACAGACCAGAGGATTAAAAGACCATGACACGACTAACAAGGAGTTTTTGAATGTAGCTAGTATTTCTTCATTTGTTGAAAAGAATGAAGGTTGTATTGTTGCTCGTCACTAGGAAACGGGCACGTAGCAGGAGGATTTAGCATTTTATATATAAGATTTGATGAAATATGAGCATTTTTACTAAATAATGTTTAAATGCGCATGCGCAAGATTTACCAAACCGTCTTTTACATAATTTCTTAGCCAAATGTATAGAGCTATTCTTATAAAAAGCCCAAGCAAATATCCTGAAAATTCAGCAAGATATCACCGATAGAATGAGTTGAATTTCAATTGCTCTCAAAAATAAACAAAACGATAAGGGGTTTTCTCCAAATTTTTATTTTTGGATCGGACACCAGTATAAACTTCTCCTTAAGCTGATATGAAGCCAATATGAAGTCAATATGCCTTCATATTATCGTAAGGAGAAGAAGTTGATACGGGTGTCCGGTCAAAAGATAAAAATTTTGAGAGAACCCCTTATCGTTTTGTTTATCTTTGAGAGCAACTGAAATTCAACTCATTCTATCGGCGATAACTTGCTGAATTTTCAGGATATTTGCTTGGGCTTTTTATAAGAGTTGCTCTATTCATTTGGCTAAGAAATTCTGTAAAAGACATTTTGGTAACCCTTGCGCATGCGCAATTAAACATTATTTAGTAAAAATGCTCATATTTCATCAAATATTTAATATTTTTATTTTCTGATTGCAGGGTTCTGTCTCTACTGTAGTTTGTCAAGTTTCCTGAAAATGGCATTGCATTGGGTTGAAAACCCTGTATGTCATAAACAAAAAACTTACGAAAACATTTTGATTTTTTTAAAGAAACCTTTATAACTCCATGAATATACTTGCTATTGTTAAACAAATGGACACTATTCACTTTGTTGCTGGCCCTCTATTTGCCTTCGGGGCAAAACCTTAGCTGAAATATGAGGTGTAACATGCTCTTTACACCACTGAAGTTTCAGGATAATTTCTCAAGTATTTATCTAGATATTCGAAAAAACGTCTAAAATTGAAAATGTCCGATCATTTTTGGCAAAATGTCCTCTTATGCAAATATAAATTTATGTGATCATGGTAAATTTTAAGTATATTTAGTAATGAAATGAACCAAATTATTTTATAACTTATGACATCTTACTGTGATCATTCGATTGTTATGATGATTAGCAACTGGACATAGTTATATTAGTGAATATTATTTGTTTATTGTGTTTTACTTTCTGATATCTGATTCATCAATTTAAACGCTTGAGTATCCGTGGAACCTCTAATATAAACGTACACGTGAATAGGGAACTCTAATATAAATGTCTGTTTCCACGCCTACACACTCAGAGTGGCTCTGTTCATCACATAATTGACATTGAATCCATAATTCACCATGCACATCTTTCGAAAATGGATTCCCACAAAATATGCACAGGGCGTCTTCGGTGGGCTTCTGTAGACCAACTGGAAGCTCTGGATTGGACTTTCCTGAAGATATGGATTCGCTGGGTTCTTCAGCATCCGACTCCTTATTCAACTGCAGACGTTTTTTGCATTTTTTTGCAGGAGGAGGAGCTTTAGACCTTTTTCTGGTCTCCTTTCCGGCTGGAGGCGGCTTACGTTTAGGTCTACTCTTAATAAGGATTTTTCAAGCTGTGTTTTGTACGGAGACTATATGAAAACAGCGCAAGAACTTGGCTTAAGACCTCTATTAGAAGTCTTCCTCTTCAAAGTGAGTATTGGCATGATTTCATGTGGTGACACGCAAACTTTTGAAGAGGTCCTCGACATGGCAGAGGTGCGCTGAAAGCTGGGATCTTGTGAAGAGGTGACTAGTGTGGTGAGATCCTCTGAAGAGGTGCTCGGCAAGGCGAAATCCTCGTCTGGTTCTTCTCTAATTCCAGATGCTGAGGGAAGGAGATCAACATCACTGAAAACAATGCGGTTCATGGGAATATTCTAATCTCAGAAAATCCTTTGGAAGCGATAGAGGCCGTCTGGCATTGTAAGTAAGCCTTTCCAAACAACTCGTCTATGTCGAATGGCCCTAAGGGCCGGTCGCTGTGCCGCAGCCATTGGCGGACGTACTCGCTGTAGTAAGTCTTGAGGGTGCCCATGAATATGTTATCAAGTGGCTGAGTCTTGTGCGAGGTGTGACGTAGGATGCTCACAATTGTAACAAGGTTCATCCTTGCACGTTCGATGACATCAAGGTTTCTCGCGTGACTGTTGTGACCGTCTAAGACTAGCAAAACAGGTTCTCCTTTGTGGGATGCGTCTTAGTAAGGGAGTGTTCAAACCACTCAGTAAAAATCTCTGTTTGTATCCAACCTAAAGGATAGCATTTCCCGCTCGCTCCAGGTGGCGCTCCTTTCATTAGAGTATCTGTCCAATTCTTCCTGGGAAAAATCATCATTGGTGGAGCACAGTCTCCTACGGCGCTCATGCAGCAATCACCGTTACCAGGGAGCCTCGCTCTGCTGACGTGATTGCCCCCACTTGATGTTTACCTTAAGTCCCACTACATGAGATATCTTACTCTGGACTACAGTGAACCCGGTCCAGGGTTGCCAGATTAGGTGGAATTCCACCAAATAGGTGGAATTTGGATACTTTAGGTGGGCACATAGGTGGAATTGCCTGTTCGGTGGAATTAGGTGGAATGATATAAAAATCGATTGAACCAATGAAAGATTAGAGTATTAACTAGTCATATCATTGTTTCTGCTCCTATGTTCGTATTGTAACGGAGAGAGTAGCCAATCTGGTTTCGAGAATTGGCGCTGGCCTCTCATTGGTGCTTTATTTGTATGTCTGGTGTAATATAAACGTGGTGTTCGTTGTAGTTCGTTTCATAACTCTTGTTATACAGGGTAGTGATTCGTGCCATTTTACTTCACGGTATGCCGGCTTGGGCTTCCATTTGCAAATCGAGATGGAAAGATCTTCAGACCTTCCAAAATGTTACCCTCCGGTCCATTGCTCAACTAGACAGAAGAGTTGCCAACAATCTTTCTATCTATGAAGATCTGGAGATGACCCACATTGGTTCCTATGTTCAAACACTTCTCAGGAACATGCTGCCCAAGATGGAACATCATGAAAATACCCTGGTTGTTGGTATCCTGGACCACTCACTCACTATCAGGGGTTCCCTCAGGTTTCGAAGACCCCGTCATATCTTGGATGTAAATTTCGAGAACATTAACAAGGCCGAGTTCCCCAACTACTGGATCTGCTAGATCCTAGTTTTTCGGACTCGCTATTCGTCAATCCACAATCCGATTCTCGTCCCTACCATGAAGGGACTCTTTTCTGGATGACTTAAAGAGGTTCATCAGGCTTCTTTCCTACTTCAGTGTACCTCGTTTGGTTTACTTTTTGGGCGAGCGTGTAAAGTGAGTTAAAGGCTCCTGGACCACTAGTACTACTTTTTCACTACACTGATCGATTGTCGATTGTCGATAGTTCGTTTCATCATCTCACACTACTGCTGCTACTGCACGACGATTCTACCACTCGACGGACGACGACGTACCTATTGCAGTCTGGACGACTTTCAGTGAATCGGTGGATTTTCCAAGAGGACTAAAAAGGTAGGACTTTTTTTAAGTCATTTAAACTGAGTCGTTTTGAGTAGGTGCGTCCTTCTAAGGACGGCAAAACCCAGCACCACACCTGCTTCATGATGACATCAGGCGCTACGTCAAAATCTCCTTCATGCACTGTTAAGTATGCTGATGGTAAAGTGTTACCTTGTGACCTGGCCTACAAAGATGCGTGTAAGGATCCGAGATTTCTGGCATTTGACATTATTATTAACGGACAACTTGAGTCATTACGTACTGAACTGAACAAGAAATATCTTGAGTTAGAATCAAGGGTGGAAGCGCTGTCTAAGGAACTTGGTAGTAAAATTGATAGTTTAAAAAATGATATTCAGAGTGCTAGTTTAGAGACTGCCAATGGCTTTGCTAACCTTGGCAATATTATCAAGAGGTTTATGGGCTCTCCCGTTACTTCTGATTCGCCCATGATAGTGGTAAATCGTGATCCAATACATAATAATGAAAATGCTTCTACCTGCCTGGAAGAAGTCAACGAAGGAAACTCCTCACTACGAACTAGCGTCAAAAGAAGGCACGAAAATGATTCTGCTGAAAGTGATGGAGGTAACTGGCGTATTGCGCAGAATAAAAGAAACAAAGGTGGTATTAGGATAGACAACATTCAGTCCACTGTCGATATAAAAAATGGTGTCTCTATAGCCCTACGAGGTAACAAAGCTAAGCGTGGTTATTCCGAAAGCAATGTCACCCATGGAAAGGGAGTAATTTAAATTCCTCCGATTATTATTCGTCATCACGGAAAACCAATCAAGGAAATTCTAGAGGAAATCACAAAACATGTGTCTTTAGATAAAATCATCTGCCACACTGGTCGTAAGGACACCATTAAAATTAAGTGTCTTGATGAGGATACGCACAAAATTCTAGTATCTGGAGTAAAGAGTAACGATGTGCTAAAAATCCAGCATCATCAGCTCAAATCAGAAAAGCTGCTGAAATACGTTGTCCGAAATGTTGACACAACGTATGACCTGGAAGACTTTTGTGATGACCTCAGGAAGGCAAATTATTACCCAGATAAGGCAATCAGGTTGAAAAAGGCAAATGGTTCCGTTGAAATGCCACTGGTGTTAGTTCTACTCCAAAACACTGAGCACAATAAGTCATTTTTGAGTTTAAAGCGTGTCGGTCCTCTTGCTGTTATTGTTGAATTATTTAGAGGCAACAAAAGGCCCTTACAGTGTTACAACTGTTTACGTTTTGGCCACGTCTCCCAAGGTTGCACCGAATCGCCTAGATGTAACAAGTGCGCAGGTGACCATCAGTCAAGGGACTGTACAAATGTAAAGGGTAAAGACCCCCTAAATGTATTCGTTGTGATGGTCAGCATACTTCAAGTTACACCAAGTGTCCGAAATATCCCCAAGTCAAAAGGATCAAAAGCACTAAAGTAGTTGATGGCAGAACCTATGCTTCAGTCGCATCCAGCTCTTCTCATTCAGATGCGGTCGATCCAATCCAATTGCGTAGCATTTACAGGAGAGTGGCAACGTACTGCCACAGGTTGCGTCCCTCGAAATCAAAAACTGACCATGGACAGACACCACTACAGAACAATTACCCACGGAAAGCTTCGTTGCAATATATGGAACGCCAGGGAAATCTATCGGAAGCGCATCGAATATTACAATTTCATCATAAATTGGAATATTGTAATCATTGGAAAGCTTTCTGTGTGAGACGCACCTGAAATCAACTCAGGCTTTTAACTTGCCGGGTTATCATGTTTATTGAAAGGATCGACCTCTGGGTAACAACGCCAGTCAAGCATTTGGTGGAGCAGCTATCATTGTCAAAGATGGCATTGGTCATCGTGAGACTGTCACTCCAAATTATGTAGGAATGGAAGCTGTTTCCGTGATAATAAATGACGCCGACGCAGGGGAAATTAAATTCACCTCTCTGTATAATTCTCCTAGGCATAAGCTTGGACCATGCGAGCTTGACGAGCTGCTCTCTGGGCCCGTTCCAGTGGTTATGGCGGGAGACTTTAATGCTAAGCACCCTGCATGGAATTCCAAATGCTGCAACCAAAATGACAATATCCTCTATGGATATATTCTAAACGAGATTGACACCTTTGTTGCTGGACCCCTTGATGACACGTACTACTGCGACCATTCTCCTGTCAGCGACGTGCTGGACGTTGTAGTTCTTAAAGGATTCTTTAAGCCCTATAATATATTCACAGTCGACGACTTATCCTCCGACCACCGTCCACTGATGCTTATCTTTGAGGGCTTGAACATCGATGTTAAGATTGGGCTTCGCTCCAAACAAGACTGGAAACTCTTCAGGGATATCCTTAGAGAAAACAGCATTCCATATAAGGAGGTTATTGACAACGAGGATATTAATGCAAATATCAGTTCTATTACTCGTGTTATCAATGATGCTACAGCTTCCAGCAATTTCACTACTGATCGAAAGCGTCCTGAACATCTCAACCTCCCTACTTACATCAGGCGTCTCATACTTGAAAGAAATTCCTATAGAAGGTTATGGCAGCGTAAACGACTTCCCTTCTTCAAGACGAAATACAACAGACTAGCTCGCAAGGTCCAGGAAGAGGTTAAATCATTACGTAATCAAAGATGGAGCGAAAAGTTAAAGTCCCTGTCAGTCCAGGACAACTCGCTCTGGGGTACTGTAAGGGCTCTAAAAGGAAACAGGCCCATCAACTTACCACCGCTGCTTACCGCAAATGGCAATGCTGTCACGGGTGATCAAGATAAAGCTCAACTGATCGCCGAATCCCTGGTTAAACAATTTACCACTCCTGGTGAGAACAACCCGGATAATTTCCCAAATATTCGTCTTGTCAACGATGGATGTATCGCATACGAGCTCACTCATCGTATTTCTACCTGTGAGGACACTATTGGTGTTCAGGAAATCTCCGATGTCATCAAGCATCTTAAAAGCAGGAAAGCAGCAGGTATCGATTCCATCACTAATAGCACTCTCAAGAACTTACCTCCTAATGTTGTTGCGACTATTACCAGGGCCATGAATGACTGCTGGAGACATGGTTACTTTCCTGTCAAGTGGAAAGAGTCTGTAATCATTACCATACCGAAGCCTGGTCTAAACCCTGCTCTCCCTGTCAGCTATAGGCCTATAAGCTTGTTACCTATGCTATCAAAAGTGTTTGAACGCATCATTCTTAAGAGATTTAACGACTTCTGTGTGGCTAACAATCTTGTTCGTGAAGAGCAATTCGGCTTTCGACCAGGTCACTCCTGCCAACTCCAGATCTGGAGGCTTGTTGCAGATTTAAACACTCCTCTTAACTGCGCTAAATATGGTGGTCTTGTGTTTTTGGATGTCCGAAAAGCTTTTGATCAGGTTTGGCACGAAGGCCTAATACACAAAATGATTACTTGTGGATTTCCGGACGATCTTATTGCCTTGATTAGATCCTTTCTGTCGAACAGGATATTTCGTGTAAAGGTTAGCTGCTCCTTGTCAAACCCGTGTGACGTCAAAGCTGGTGTTCTCCAGGGTTCTGTTCTTGGCCCTGCACTCTTCAACTTTTTCATCCATGACTTCCCAACATTTACAAAATGCAAGCTGTATCTGTTCGCTGACGACGCGTCCATCATGACCACTGCTCGCGTTCCCGCTCATGTCATATCTCGATTGCAGAATGCCTTACATAAGTGCGAGAAATGGTTTGCTAAGTGGAGACTGAATCTAAATGTTGACAAATGCAAGGCAATGTTCATTACAAAGAAACTTCGGAAACCCCCGAGTCCTCTCTTCCTTTCTGATAGAGAGCTCAAATGGGTAAAACATTACAAATACCTCGGAGTGGTGATAGATGCCAAGCTAAATTGGGGCGACCATGTCTCCTACGCCATTAACAAGGCAAAGAAGGCAAAGTTCAGTCTGGTAGCTCTTCTGGGGCGGAACAGCGCGCTTGGACTGGACTGCAAACTGTTGCTGTATAGGACGGTAATCCGAACCATCTTGATTTATGATATGCCCGCATGGGCTACAATATATAAGTCCAGATGGAAGGATCTCCAAACTTTCCAAAACGTTACCTTGAGGACCATTGCTCAACTTGACAGGAGAGTTGCAACAAATACTTCTATTGCCGACGATTTTAGGATACCTCCCATTGGGAATCACGTCCAGGAATTGATGAAAAAGCTGCTTCCGAAGATGAAGGACCATCCCAATCCTCTGGTTGCAGGTATTCTTGAGCACCCGCTTACCTTCAGAAGCCTTCTTAGACATCGCAGGCCGCGTCACCTCCTGGACATCAATTTCGACGACACCCAAAAGGCGATATTTCCCGAATATTGGATCTCCTAGCTCCTCGTGTCCCTTGTCCCTCGTCAATCAACAATCAACACTATCGTCCTGATAGGAAAGGACTCCATCTTATCCTCTGGATGACTTAACTAGGTTTCATCTGGCTTCTCGCCTAGTTCAGTGTACTTCCTGTGGTTACTTTCTGGACGAGTATGGCAGTGCAAGCGTTGCTTTCGGACCACTCGTTTCGTTTTACCTGCACTGTTCGATTGTCGATTGTAGTTCGTTTTATGGAAGACCGCTTGGGTTGGTTAGGCTTCTTGACTACTTCAGTGTATTTCATTTGGAGTTTATTCTGGTTGGATGAGCTTTGTGAAAGCGCTGCTTTCGTCCCATCCTAACAAATGTACACTTCACTGTTCGATTGTCGATTGTAGTTCGTTGGACGCCTGAAAGGCAAAAAGGCAGCCGGCATCGACACCATTACCAACAGTGCTCTCAAGAATTGGCCTAAGGTCATGAATGACTGCTGGCCATTTCCCTAGTGCCTGGAAGGACTCAGTCATCATCACCATTCCTAAACCTGGACTGGATCCTGCTCTTCCCACAAGTTATAGGCCCATTAGCTTGTTGCCCATGCTTTCAAAGGTCTTTGAGCGCACTATACTCAAGAGGTTCAACGAGTACTGCGAGGCAAACAACCTCATTCGTAGTGAGCAATTTGGCTTCCGTTCAGGCCACTCTTGTCAGCTTCAGTTATGGAGGCTCGTTGCTGATTTAAACGGTCCTCTCAACCTCTCTATGTTTGGTGGTCTCGTTTTCCTCGATGTCCAAAAGGCCTTTGACCAAGTCTGGCATGATGGGCTCATTTACAAAATGATTACCTACGGGTTCCCTGACGATCTAATTGCTCTGGTTCGCTCCTTCCTGTCAAAGAGGACTTTTCGTGTTAAGGTTGGGGACCTTGTCTGAACCCTGCGATGTAAATGCTGGTGTACCCCAAGGCTCTGTCTTGGGGCCAGCCTTATTCAACTTCTTTATCCATGACTTCCCCAAGTTTGCAAAGTGTAATCTTTACTTGTTTGCTGACGACGGTTCCATCATGACCTGGACACGAACCCAGCACATGTCATCACTCGACTACAAAAAGCTTTACATCAGTGCGAGAGCTGGTTCACTAAGTGGCGATTAAAGCTGAATGTCAAAAAGTGCAAGGTCATGTTTATCACTCGCAAATGTAAAAACCCTCCAAAGCCCCTCTTCTTATTTGGCAAGAAACTTGAGTGGGTAAAAAGCTATGAATATCTTGGAGTCATGATCGACTCCAAACTAAACTGGAACGAACAAGTCCAATACGCGCTCAACAAAGCAAAGAAAGCGAGGTTCAGTCTGATTGCACTTCTGGGGCGAAACAGCGCTCTTGGTGTAGATAACAAACTCTTGATATA
>JAHWFO010029616.1:0-15986 GCA_023313115.1 Rhysida immarginata
TTTTATTATTTTTATGCTAAATAAATTTTATCCACAAGAGATTTTAACTAATGCCAAATTAATAGGTAGTAATTTATTATTCAACCAAATACTAAAAGAAGAGAAAATAAAAGAACTATTAAGCAAAAACAAAAGAATACAAGAACTATGTAATTAAAAATGTATTTATAAGATAATACTATATTTTATATTAATAAAATTACAATGTAAAGGAAGAAAAAAAAAAAAAAAAAAAAAAAAAGGATAAATACTAATAATACTATAACCAAAGAATTACAACAATGTAACCAAAAAACAATAAATTGAAAAAGGTATTGTTCAAAATTTAAAAAGAATCCTATTGTAAGAAATTTAAACATTTCAAATGCATATACTGATGATGTCCGAAAGGATGAAATTCGATTGTTTATAAATATATTAATAAACCTTGTATTGTAAAACGGACGTTATGGAATTATAACTATATACACTATACAATGTGTGTAAAATCATGAATAATTAGAATATAATTATATTTTTTAGGCTCTTGTGTACTCACAGAGATAAAGATGATTTTAGTAGGAATTCCTAAATTTAACCTGTATCCTCAGAAAGGATATGAAATATGGAGTATGACTACACCTTCATAACATCTCCAACTGCAAATTACATTTTTTGATCATTTTCACAGACCATAAAGTAATGCATGGCAACCACTCACAAGTGATATTTTTCTCGACTGATTGTGTCTAATAGTACAGACAAAAAAAAAAAAAAAAAAAAAAAAAAAAAAAAAAAAAAAAAAAAAACTGTTCAATTCAAATAAATATCATTTCGATGCAACTAGTTCGTTCGTTCACAATACAAGGCATATTAATCGTGAAAAATTTTTCATAATTTGGTTGCAAGTAGTTGCCATGCAATTACTTTACAGGCCCTACATCTGCTGCATAGATTCAATGTCAGTGAAAATTTTTGATTTTACACAATGTGATCAAAATCTTTTGGACACATGTACTTTTTGCATTTACAAAAAAGAATAAAGTGTTGAACGCTTTGCTTTTATTATGGTCTCCAAGTTTTGATAGCTAGCTTCATAGATTTCTCCATTCTTCCTGAAGAGCATTAAAGAGTTCAGTCACAGATGTTGTGGCCTAGCCTGTAGTTGTCACTCAAATTCATCCCACAGGTGTTCAATGAAATTTATATCAGGCTCTGTGCAGCCAGTCCATCTCTTCAACCTCTGTCTTCTTAAATAATTCCTGCACATACACCTTGCTTTTTGATAAGGAGAATTGTCAAGTCAGTACAGGAATGGTCCAAACTCAAACTGTTGCCACAAAATAGTGCAAAACATCAAGGTAAAAATTGCAAAAATTCCAGCTACTAGGACAGTTTGATACCACCTCCTGCAAACTTCACAGTCAGGCATTAAGCATTCTGTGGGCTTCTGACAGACCCAAACTTAACTTTCTGACTGGCAGTGGGCACAGGATTCATTGCTTCATAAAACATGTTTCCATTGTTCCATGATCCTGTTTCAGTGAGCTGCTGTACACCATTCTAAACCTCACTTCAGAGCAATTCTGATGACATGAGCAGCAGCACGATAATGAAAATCTAGGGTACTTGATCCCTAGCAAATGGTGATTATACTGGCGAACTTGAAATGGCATTTCAGAACTCTGTAGCAATTGTCTCAGCTGAAGACTTCCGATTGTACTATGCTAGCTGTTGCACGTGTAAGCATTTAATGATGTAAGACTCGTTCACTTTGCAGCTTCACTGGTGTTGCTCCTGGAGATTCTACTTGACAGTGATGTCACTTACAATTGATTAGGGTATTTATAGAAAGAGAGAAATCCCATGTACAGACTAATTGCCTAATTGCAAAAGTGATATCCTATAATGGTACCACATTGAAACTCATTGAGCCTTCTTGAGTGACGAATACACTCCACCAATATGAATCACAAACAAGACCAGTAAGATCCATTTCTATTAATATGACCTTAGCCATCATAAACATATAACATTGTCTTGGAGGGGCGTCTACAAAATTTTGTTTACAATATACATGGGCGTTTCAAAAGGTATAATCCAAACTTCACGCACAGGTAGGAGGCATGAAGGTGAAGGTCGGAACTCAACCATTGCTAAGATAACGTTAGAGGGGGAAGCAGTAATCAGAGTGCACATGAAAACACACGAGTAAGTACACATTATCTGTGCACACGTTGATTATAGAACTGTGAATCCACTGAGCTTTACAAAAGATGCTCAAAATGTGAACTATCGGTGCAACATGGACTCCCATATGCAGCCAACGATTCCAGGTATTTCTCTGATGTTGTCTGAAACAACTGCAATACGAGCTGCCAGATCTTCAATGCTTTTCACAGGTGTTTTCGGTACACAATTGATTTCATGTGGCCCCCCAAAAAAAGAAATCCTTGCCAAAGAACTGCAACCTGTTCATGTTGTGCCATCATTTGCATGCTTTATCACTTGTCATTTGCTCCCCCATAAACTGGACAGTGGTTGAGTTCTGACCCCTCATGTATTAACAAAATCTGTTCACCTTCATGCTTCCTGTGTGTGAAGTTTGGATTATACCTTTTGAAACACCCTGTATACATACATCAAGTCTTAGCAATCACCTAGCCTGATTAGACTCTAGAAATGGGTCCCTTTTGGCAGAAGGTGATCACCCAAAGTGAGCCACGTGAGATGAGGCCTTCCATTGGTCAATGCTCTCCTAATATACAGGGTGATTTACATCGAATGTAAAATACTTAAAGGGGGTATTATAGAGGTTAAGATAAACACAAAACATCCTATGAACATGGGTTCAAATATGAACGATAACTGAGATATCAACAGAAGTAAAAATGCCGCCACCAAGATCAACAAGTTAATAACTCAGGTTCTGTAAAGCCTAGATTAATGCAATTTGGGGGAATAACAAGGTACATAAGACTGTGTATACCGTTAAAATTTGATTGAATTCCAACGAGAAGTTTCCGAGTTACACAGTCAAAATTGTGACAAGTGCTAGTTAGTACTCACAAGTGAACACGTACGTATTATGATGTTGAATGAGTAACTTGGAAACTTCTTGTTAGAATTAGATCAAATTTTAAAGGTATACACAGTCTTATGTACTCTGTTATTCCTCCAAATTTCATTAATCTAGGCTTTACAGAACCTGAGTTATTATAACTTGTTGATCTTGGTGGCGGCATTTTTATTTCTGTTCATATCTCAGTTATCGTTCATATTTGAACCCATGTTCATAGGACGTTTTGTGTTTATCTTAACCTCTATAATACCCCCTTTAAGTATTTTACATTCGATGTAAATCACCCTGTATATTGCTGGCCATGGAACTCGCTATAACCATAAGGAGTCATCTATTTGGAATGAAATTAAAACTAGATATGTACCAAAGGAGCAATGAAACTAAAGTGATGTCATTAAAACATCACTGCAACATGTGATAAAGAGGGTGCTTGGAGCCTTTTACCCAGTGCCTACAGGAATGTACAATAGCTTAGAAAGTCAGAATTCTGCAAAAGGATGTCTTACCCTATATTAAGCTCATGCTTTGTCAATGCTAAACAACATACCCTTCATGCATAAAGACTAATTACTCATTTGTACTACCATCTGCCTGCCTGTAATTAGTGTTATCAGATTGCTCTTTTTGCGTCTTAAAAATGGGCCAGGCAGGTTTTTATAGGAAAATGTCTACTTTTTCCACTACGCAAGATTACTGGTGCCCAATTAAAGTAATAAAGTGCTGCGCTCAATTAAACGCTGCAGTGATTATCAAAATTGTCGAATTGTAAACACACTATGATGTCATTGGCAAACACATCCTCTCTACTGTTTCATGTGGTCGGTAGACCCATTCTGAATAATATGTACCGCTTATAATAGCCACTTTATCATTTCCCTCTAGGCCAATGGGAGCTATCACTATAGAACTGCAATCACTATAAAACCTCCACTGGATTCAGTACCCTTCACTTTACTGTTCGATTGTCGATTGTCATTCAGAATTTATCCTTTTGTGAAGACGCCCAGCTCTCGCAACAAAGGTAAGTGAACAGTTTTTGGTAGTGTAATTTTTTTATGGTATGATGGTGAACACGAAATCGTGATAGACGAAAGTGATGGCGATTCAGATTTTGATCAGGGGAAGTAAATATTTCACAATTAAATTGTTTGTTCAATAAACTGTGTACATTATTTTAAAACTTTGCAAATTAGTTTTTTCACCACTTCATTTTTCTGCCTATTGAAATAAGCACTGCAACCAAATAAGCGTCGCACTGAATTTACTCGGACCCAAATAACCACTGCGGCGCTTAATTGACGACACATTCTTGGAAATGTGTTGCAGCATGTCCTCTGGAATGGTGCAGATTTCATTCGTTCCATTGAGGTTCAGGCTGTGTCAGCTGTAGCTCTGTCCTGTTGATAATAACCTTGTCTGCATCTAACTGCTCTACAAATTTGCATTGATTAAAAAATATCCACTGCAAATTTGACATTGGTATGTATAATGGTTCTATATATATAGCTTTGGGTGAACTGACTTTTGGATCATCCTGCACAAGGTTTCTTTTGATTCGAGGAAGCCCTAAGAAGTCTTTGAGATTGAGAATCAAAGTGTATTATGAAGCATTGTTCTCGATTATTATGCCAGGACCAAGGTTTCTTTTTGTAAAATAATGTCATGCTTTCACTTGATTAGTCACATCAGACTAGGTGGTGTACCTGTGCTCATCTTAGAAATTGTAAACAAGCATGCTGCCATTTGACCTCCACGTGACCTGAATCATCGTGGCGAAACATAAACGTTATTTCAATGAAAATTGAGGAGTTTCTCTTTTCTATTCTTAGTCACAATGCTAGTGTAGAAAGATTTTTTTTTTTCTGTGATAAACAGTTAATGGACAAAATCTAGAAATAGACTCAAGTGTTGAGACTGTGAAAGGAATTGTTAGTGTGCACTATAATTTTAAGGAATTTACTTGCATACAGTTTTATGAGTATTTGTTGCAAATTAAGAAGCTACTTTCAGAAGATGGGCTTCAAACAAATATATGAATACTTCGAGTCGGAATGTAGATAAGGTAATTAATTGTCAATGATTGGACATTCCGGAGTCCAAAAGTGATGTGAATCTTTTTAATGTTTGTCATCTGGTAATCCTATCTGTGAATAAAATATCCAATACGGAAAGAGGGTGTAGCGATTTCCACGGCCAACAGTAGAGCAGTTTGTTCTTGGAAGGCTATGTATATGAAAAAAACAAAACAAAAAAAAAGGATTATGTTAAGATTTTCGCCCTTATTTATACCCTTTTTCGATCCCATTCTTTTGCCCATTGAATGTAGTAGTACATTTTCAACAGAGTTGGAAAGAAATCGACAAGGGGCGTATTTTACAAATTTTTCGTTTATATACTGCCTCATGAACATCGCCATGTGTTCAACCAGTGAATGAAATTATTTCCAAGATGAGTAGAGGAAACGCTATAAATAAAATTTATTTATAAATAAAATAAAATAAAATGAATAAATTAAATAAATGTTTATGAATTCAATGCAATAAGCATATTTAATAAATTTTCCCCATTGATTCCATATTAATTTTAATAAACAGAGTTTTTTCATTCACACTATGATGTAACAGATTTCCCCATTGATAGAAATCCATGTTGGTGGACAAAACAAGTTATGCGGCCATTTTCAATAAAATACCATTGATTGTATTTTTTTTCATTTCTGTAAAACGTTAAATGGATTCGTGAAAATTAAAGAGAACTTACGCTGAAAACCATGTAATTATTATTTTATTTCATATATAAAAGAGTGCAGACGCAATGGCTACAATCCGAAGGCAACTTATAGGTGAGAGAAGTTTTTAAATTACGTGGAGATTATGCACTGGAGATTTGCCTGTATCTCTAATTCCATATATTTTCTTGTTTTCTTTTTAATAGATATCGGCGCTAATTTAACAGGTTCGTTAGAAGAATATAATTTCCAACTATAAATTAACTCACATTTCTTAGGGGCCATTCAAATATTAACGTAAGGGTTTGAATATTTTGACCCCATCTAATCAACGGTTACCCTCCACTTCCTCGAATCGTTTTAAAAATATGGTCCACGGAGCAGGGAGGGGATTTTTTTTCTATTTATTTATCTTAATTACTTAGTTGATGATACTATCACATTTTACTAACTACCAGTCTACCAAACCTCCACAGGGTAGTGGTTATACAGGGTGTATCAGGTTCGATGATCATAAAGTGATCCTTTGCATGATTACAAACTTAGGGCCGAATCACTAGGCGCTGTAAGAGTCGAGTCGAGTAAGGTTTCCTACTCCAGCGACCGCATTCAAGGGAAGATCTGCCCTCATCTCATCATTAACGCGTTATACTGGAGTGTACAGAGAGTTTGCCACTCCAAATTTCAAGTGACCAATTTTGGCCACTTGAGGAGCGAATTCTCTACTCCACCTCGCTGATCTAGTGAAACAGCATTGCAGCCATTTCATCGCTTCGTAGTAAAAATGTCCTGCCATTGCATTTTTTTTTACTTCAGCGCGAAAAACGAACAAGTTATAGAATGCCTTTAATTAAAAGGTATCATTATATCTTGTTGCGAGATACCGTCGTATTAAAAACGTTCATTTTGAAATGGGCTCCATACAGGAGGAGTTCAAACGAATAGAGGCGGGGGGAGGGAAGAAAAACTGCTGTGGCGAAATTTATTATGTATGCCTTTATTATTTTATAAATATGCATGTATGTTTTTATATTATATGCACGTTCTAACATTTATGCTATTAAAAATTATTACTATTTTATACGAAAATATTGTATTACAATCAATAAATTAAATTAAAAAATAAAATTAAATAAATTAAATAAATAAATTGCTATGAAGCAGTATTTAAAAAATTTTCTCGTTTATTTTATTAAGCTTATGAATATTAATTCCCTTAATTAACCTAAAATGAATATTTAAGAAATGTAAAATGATAAAATATATTTAACTATTTAATAATTTATTTAAGGCAAAAAATTTTTGTTATATAAGCTTTATTTGTGTAGGCAACACTAAACAAAGATTTTCTTTTCTACTTCACTCCTTGTTTCATTGACCTATGTCCTCCATTGTTGTTGCCTAGCAACGTGACGCTTTCCATGCGAAAATTTCGTCACTTTCGTTAAAAATATCCTCAAACCCATGACTGGTTTCTTCAAGGAAGGGATCAAGCAACACTCATATGAGGGAAGACTGTAAATGCGTTAATGATTGGAATCTGGGTTTTTCGAGTAGCCCTTGACCTTCAGCCCTTGATCGAGTGTTGTTTGTCACTCTTTCGAGGGCTGTGCTAGTGATTCGGCCCTTAAAGTTCCTTATCGAAAATGTCGAAAACTCAAAATTTAAATTGCGTCGTTACGTCATTTATGAACTTTCCGCACCAGCAATTCATTAAATTTAAAGGGGCGATTACAATTAAATCGGCGGCAATTGTTGAGATTAAATGACGTTTTCGAGAGGTTTACAGCAAATTTCGCGTGATGTTTAGACCCTTAACATTTGAGTTTTGAACATTTTGCATAAGGAACTTTAAGTTTGTAATCATGCAAAGGATAACGCTAGGTACTTTATGACCATCGAACCTGATACACCCTGTATATGGATTGGTAGTTGTTTAAAAGTAGTTGATGTTAAAAATTCGATACTTTTTTAACACTCCAGCGGCGGCGCGCGGTCTCAGAGACTGCATCACTACATTTTTGTGAATATCTTATGAATTCAAAAGAAACAACTGAACACTTCTGTATTCTCCCAACTTGGACCCTTCTAGAATTCAGTATGTCATAATCCACGATTTCTTCACTAGATTCACATATATAGGACGTGCGCCACCAACTTCGTTACTAAAATAAATTGATTTAATAGATCTTCAAATAAAATTTTCTGTGTGAGAATATTAATATACTTCTTTTTAATGTTTTATCACCTAAACATATTCTCCGGTTGATCCAACACATTTTTTGTTTATTAATATTTTCTTACTTAGAAACTTTTATTTGAAGATAAATATTTGGAGCGAAACTCAAATAATAATGCAAGTATACTAAAGCTGTTTTCTGAATTTCAAGAGCAATAAAAACTTCTACGAGGCATGTTTTTTAAGTAAGTACCGTTTTGCGATTCCGCCGCCGCAGCGCTACGGTCGGCATTCCGCGCATGCGCGCTGGTTAACTACATCTCTTGTCTACGCACTGACGCCATTACAGTCTGATTCTTCATTGTATACGTTGTTTACTGAGTGTTTAAGATGCCTCCGACAATCGTGAGTCCTGCCGATTGTGAAGTACGGGCTGTTATACGATTTCTTAGTGCTAAAGGCGTAAAACCGATCGATATTCATCGTGAGATCTGTGAAGTGTACGGACAAAACATTATGAGTGATGGAATGGTAAGGAAATGGGTGAGAGCATTTAAAGATGAAGAACGGAGTGGGCGTCCTTCGGTCGTTAATGAAGATTTGGTGCAGAAAGTGGACGAAAAGGTGAGAGAAAACAGACGCTTTACAATTTCATCATTGTGCGACTGCTTTCCTCAATATTCTCGTAGTGTTTTGTATCGCATTGTGACCGAGAACTTGAATTACCGGAAATTGTGTTCACGTTGGGTTCCAAAAATGTTGACGGATTTGCACAAAACCCAATGTTTAGGCAGTGCATTGACTTTCCTTGAGCGGTACCACAATGAAGGTGAAGATTTTTTAGACCAAATTGTTACTGGTGACGAAACATGGGTGGCCTACGTCAAACCAGAATCGAAACAATCCATGGAATGGCGACATTCATCATCACCCAAAAAAGTGAAGTTTAAGCAAACAATTTCTGCCCGGAAAATCATGTGCACAGTTTTTTGGGACAGAAAAGGAGTATTGCTAGTGGAGTTTCTGCCTCGTAATGAGACAATCAATGCAGCGTCTTATTGTGAGACATTGAACAATCTGCGTCGTGCAATCCAGAACAAAAGACGTGGCAAGTTGAGTAAGGGTATCGTTTTGCTGCATGACAATGCCCGTCCACATGTGGCTAATCGGACCAAAGATCTCATCAAATCTTTTAAATGGGAAACTCTAGATCATCCTCCATATAGCCCTGATCTGGCGCCCAGCGACTACCATTTGTTCCTGCACTTGAAGAAACACCTGGGTGGTCAGCGTCTTCAAGACGATAACGAAGTCAAAACATTTGTGATACAGTGGTTAACAAGTCAGGCGGCAGAATTTTATGAGGAGGGTATTCAAAAACTGGTGCCACGTTATGACAAGTGCCTCAATATTCACGGAAATTATGTAGAAAAGTAGATTAAGGTACAGGCTTTCATGTAAAAATAAAATTATTGCGATATCTTTGCACGTCTTTTTTTAATTCCAAAACGGTACTTACTTAAAAAACATGCCTCGTATAAATATAATTTCATATATATTTAACCTCCGTTTATACTAGTTTTGAATAAAATAGTTTTAAATATCGAGAAAAGTTATTTTATATTTTTTTTATAATAAAAAATAAGCATTTTTATCCTCTGAGAAATGATTGCTATTATTCATTTTTATAATGGTTTTCTTTTATGTAAGAAAGTATATATGTATGAAAAGTAAAAATAGTGCAAAATATCAATTTTAAACTATTTTATTTTTATAAATGCCTTTCCTGAAATATGTCTAATTTTGACGGAAAAAGAAGGGTTTTTAAATTTGTTTCTAAAAGTTGCGTTTTTTAGATAACATTGAACAGTTTTTGAGGTGTTTTATTAATAATGAGGTAAATTAAGTGAAGATAAAAAATATTCATGAATTTCATTTTTGAACATTAAAAAAAAGTAGTTTCAAAATGCGGTCTGACAGACCGCACGCCACCATCCGTGTTACAAACACCCGCAGCACCTCTGGAGTGTTAACATCGATTGTTTTTTTTAATGCCAGGTCTTTTTCAGGCTAGGGATGGGCGATTAATCGAAAAACATCTTAATTCCCAATCGATTATTTCTTTCCGATTTTTCTTGGGGGAAATGTCCTACACGCGGCGAAAAAAATTTGTTAATTTATTGACTGAATAAAGGGAACCGTCTATTTTTAAAAACATCTGAACAGATATTTTTGAAATTACGTATACTGTTAAAACTACATGTCTGTAAGTTAAACAATATCAACAACAAAAGAATTTAATTTAATTTAATTTATTTATTTATTTATTTTATTTACTTTTAATTTTTACAATTTACCTTTCGGGGTCCATATGGCCGATAAGGCCGACAAGTAGGTCCCCGAAGGTAACCAAGATAAAACTAAGTTCAGAAAATAGTTAATAAAAATGGAAATAACAAACAGGGAAAAAAAGAAAGAAAAAAAAATGTGATTTAAGTTCAAGGTAGATAATTAGACATTAAAAAAGTTCGAATTGTTTTCCTAAATACGACATAAGGAAATAATGAGCATATATTAGTAGGAAGCTGAGACCAGCATCTGACCCCGGAATATGAAACACATCTGCGCTCAAAGTTCTTCGTAGTTAAGGGCAGGCTGATCGCAGTCTTGTTGCGAGTAATATAATTATGAACATCTGAGTATTTCCGTATGGAAATGGGAGATGATAGGATTAGCATTTGATTAATAGATTTGTATATAAAAGAACATATTTGAATGAAATAAATTTGGTTAATAGTCAAAATTCCTAGAGAAGAAAAAAAGTGTGAAACAGTATGAGGTTTAGGGAGTTTCAAAAGGGTACGGAGAAACCATTTCTGCAGTTGAAGGAGTCTAGTAAGATTATAAGAGGTAGTGGACCCCTAAAAAATGATGCCAAAACATAAAGAACAATGAATCAAAGAATAGTAAAGGATTAATAGAATGTGTTGTGGGAGGAATTGAAGTCTTGAAATCATCCCTTGATTTTTATTTAATTTAATGAGTAAGATATCAACATGCTTATCCCAAGATAAATCATGAGATAAAGTAAGGCCTAGATATTTAAATGAGTTAGTAGTGTTAAGGAGATGAAGACCATAGTAAACGGGAGGATTAATAGGAATGCTACGTTTGTTACGTTGATAGAAGAACATAAGTTTAGATTTATCGACGTTAACTGATAATGAGTTGGCGGAATTCCACAGTTTCAAATTGACTAGCAGGTGGTTAATTACAGAAATAAGATTCGTGATATTTAGGTCAGAGAATAGAAAGGTGACATCATCAGCATAAAGTATGGAAGGAATAGGAGAAAGAGCCGTAATTAAATTATTGATAAATAAATTGAAAAGAAGAGGGGAGAGAATAGAACCCTGAGGTAAACCTTGATTCCTGACTAAAGTTGTCGAAGTCTTATCGAAGAGAACCATGAAGTAAGAATAATTGAACTTTTAAAATTTTTATTTGAATTTTTTAGTTGGATCTGAATTCTTTTCAGTTCACAATAAAATCTGATATGTGGATATACATGTACTTAATAAAATTGATAATACTTAATCTTTAAAAGTAATAGGGTGTTTCAAGGTCGTGCTAACCGGAGTGTCTCAGACTATATTCGAGGCATAGCCAGAAATTTTCTACTGTAAGAATAAAAAAAATAATAAATAAAAATATTGTGCAATATTAAATGATTCGTTTTTGTGGTAATACATGTGTTTATTAAATAATAAAAATAAATTGTTAATAACTGTTCCCTCTTAGCCGCATGTGGCGGACGATGTTCGAACGGAAAAAACGAAAATATATTAACAAATAAACTCGCACTAGAGATAGCAGAGAGATGTGACAACAAGCAAAATTCTCATAGCAAACTTGATATGGCAAATATCTTATGGCCGACTAAAAATACTTATTTTATTAAATAAATAGAAATGAACTCATTTTGATTTCTTTCTTAATTTTTTTAATTTTTGCTTTAATTTAAATATTTTTCCGTTTGAAAGGGGCATGTCGTATTTTACAAGTTGAAATATTTAAAAATCTCTGCGTTGTCATCTGCTTTCAGTGCTCTGAAGACATTTTGATTACATTAGATATCATCAAGACCCGTGCCATTTGGCAACACCCGCACAACTAAACTCGTTATTAGAGGATGTGTGGTTCGAGGAAGTGGGGTGTACCGCTAATCAACAAACGCTAATATTCACCAAGATACTCCCATAGTTTTAAATACGATTTTGAGGTTAATTTTCACTATCCCCACAATTGCGCAATGACCGAATGCGACCAAGGTAAATGAAATTTTTATAACTTTAACCATTACTTCTTAGCCTTTCATTGTGTATAGAAAAAGGGTATATATGATATATCATATTTAAGGGTATATAATTTATCAACAGGTTAGAGGGGAGGGGAGGGGAGGGGGAATCAACCAACACCACCTAGACAGAAAGCCTGCGCACAGAAACGTCATACATCACTCGAAAGCGGCTATCGTTAATCGTATTTCTACCAATAATATGCTTTAAATTTGGCCATTTGATGATGATGTAACAATGTATACAGTTTCTGTGCGCAGGCCTTCTGTCTAGGTGGTGTTGGATCACCCCCCCCCCCTCGTCTTCAAAAAATAATTTCACTTTCCTTAGTTGCATTTAGTCATTGTGCAGATAATGAATAATTTACACCTTATATATGAGGGCGGTCCAATAATAAAGGTTGTGGTTGCATTGTGTCAGTTTGGCCTATGATGTGATATCTCATGAGCTGTGCTAGTAGTAAGGTGCATATCATTATTCTCCGTTCAATAGTTTGGGTGTAGCAAGCAGACAGAATGAGCAATATCATAAAAAATTATTCCAAAATTGAGGTGTGTGCGGTTATCTGATTTCTTCAAGCAGCAGTGAATCAGAGATTAATGAATGTTTATGTGGAGAACGTTTTGAGTCAAAAAAGGTGTCCGTTTGATGCAAGAAATTCACAGACAGCCAAACTGAACTGCATGATGGTCCAGAGGAATAAAGAGGAAGACCAAGGTCTGTGCACACAACATAGATTTGTGAAGTGGTGGAGGGCTTGATAAGGGAAGACCAAAAGATCAAAATTCGTGAAATTGCTTAACAAATTGGCATTCTAAGATCAAACTGCTTAGAGACCACAGTTCAGCAGTACTTTACAAATTTGGGCAAGGACCAGTGTTGCCAGTTTTTTCCCACTGAGCGTGTGGATTCACATGCGCAGAGAGCCAAAAGGCACGAAGCTGTTAGGCGTCCCTCTGGTGGTAAAATTTAATTAAGAATCAACAAAAATCTGGAATTTCACTTCTCTTTTCAGATAGCATACATTTAGGAATTATTTATGAATTGATTACAACAACAAACTCATTCCATGAATCATTTCGACAGGAAATGATGTCACTGGAACAAAGCTTCCATTCTACCATTTGCCCACGTTAACGTATCGTAGTTTGTGCTAGTAGCCGGCTCATTTTTCATAATGGATAGCAGATATTTCAAATCACTTGTAGCAACGCAACATTATTTAGAGAAGCTGTCGTTTAAATGGTACAAATATAGAATAGGTCATCCTTTGAAAAGGCGATCCCCTAAACAAAATTAGTGAGCGCCTTTTCAGGAACGATATTTCAGCATAGCCACTCAGAATGCGAATGCTGATGCTTTTACACTGCCAATGCTGACGCTTATACACTGCGAATGCTTACGCTTTTACACTGCGAATGAAACCTTTGAAAGCTACTCTTAGTGTTTAACAGCTGATTCAGATGTCATCTTGTGATGAAATTATCTTCGTCTTGAAAACTTACTGTGCTCCATGAACTGTGTGAAAGCAGTGCTTAGTTATAAATAACAAATCATCTTTCTTATTTTTCTTTCTTTATTTCAGTCTCTGCAGTACGAATTGGCTCTTTACATTCATAGAGGACAAATACAAACATCCATGCCCAGGCAGGATTCGAACCCACGTTTCAAGAATCCTGAGATCACTGAACCTGTATCCTAATTCTCTCGGCCATCGAACCAGCTAAATAACCAATCAAGAAACTCGCTTTACCCGATATGAAGTGCAGAGAAAACAACTGATGGCTGTTCTTTCTCCCAACAACATTTATCCAGGCTGAATGACGAGGCTCATTTTTAGGAAAGCTGTACATTTTTAGCGTAGATAAATTAGTTGTCCGTCTTATCATGGAGCACCTGAATGCTACACAGCTGGTTCCATGTATTTTATAAAGTGGCATTTTTTTATATTTGCCTAGTTTTGAACTACTACTCGCAAACACTTGCCCATTGAAACAAACATACTTTTTAACTTCCAGTTTGAAACAGAAAGTTTGCTTTGTCCCAGTGACCTGCACAGCACCCTTGGGCTAAGCTTTACATTTCAAGGTGTCCATAAACAACTGATCACTAGTGCCCTTTCATGGTTTTGGTAGGTGATGGTCTGTTTTAACAAGACATTTCACCTTCTGATGGGGCTGGTACCAACTAGACATGATTTAAGGAAGTCGTTTGAGTTCATGGTCATCCACTGGATTTCAAAGTTTTTGGATTTAAGTTCTGCTGAATCTCTGTAAGATGTTGTCAATCAAAACATTAGACTAACATCTAGCAAACTGGCTGAAATTGGTTCAACTAGCCTGCCTGACACTATTCCAACACTTCCTTTGCTATCGGTGCAAGAGTAGGGCTAATACTCTATTAGGATGCTTAATCTAATGTTTTGTCCACTCAAATGTATATGGGCTATCCCAGAACTCTCAGGGAAGTAGAGAAGATACAGATGAACACTTTTTGTCAGTAAACCTGTAGTCTTAGTTTGTAGCCATAGTTCCTAATTATCAGGTTTTTATTATCGGTATAAAGTACAGTTTGAAATGTCTTCTTTTAAATAACAGAAAACATCCTGTGAACTCTCTCCCTTGCTCATCTTGTTTATGTAATGCTTGATTGGCCCCTAAATTACACATATATAAGTGGTAAACTAATCATAAATGAATTGTTTATTGTTTCAGATCCTATGTTTAGAGGAATATACTATGGTTCTAGGAAACATCCTGGTACTTTATTTTATTTTATTTTGTGTGTGTGTGTGTGTGTGAATACAGGAATCCCTCTCTATTCACGGGGGTTATATTCCCAAAGAAAACCGTGAATACCAAAACTTTGAAGTCACGACCAGGTGTACATGATACATTGTTCTTTACCATACGTTTGTTCATTCTATTTTACTACTATCAAATATTTATTCTATGTACATGTATATTCCATCTGCAAATATCGAGGGATTAGTATACATGTATTACTATACATTGGTAATAAACAGTTTATATTCCTAAGCATGGCTGCCAAAAGCTTTTCAAGGGACATACCAAACTTAGCTATAAAAAATAGAACAATACCGGTAAACACATACAGGGTGTCAAGAGAATATTGAGAATACACAGATGAGTAAGTATAATATAGTGATACTAGGGTTCTACCCATCAAAAATGAATGAGAAAACTTTTCAATGTTTTTATAACTTAATGCACTATATAAATTTCTATTATCTTATTTTAGTTTTCTTTTTTTGTTACATTTTCAGTTTAATTTGAGTTTAATTCAGGAGATCTTGAATTTATTGTTAATACATTATTGCAAAAAGCCTTTACCAAATTTTTAATATTTTGAGTTTCTATAATACAGTGGTTAAAATAATTAAGTTGACACCAAGCTGAAAATAAAAAATCTTTGTCATGCTCACAGAAACAATTCAAAAATCGTGTCTGTCATATATATAAAATCAGTGATGGTGGACTATGTCCCAACAAAGAAAAAATCTAACAATGGGTTATTTCCCGATTATACAATCGGGTGGGTTCGCTTCTAGTTTAATACAGGGTGATTTACATCGAATGTAAAATACTTAAAGGGGGTATTATAGAGGTTAAGATAAACACAAAACGTCCTATGAACATG
>JAHWFO010029626.1:0-11522 GCA_023313115.1 Rhysida immarginata
TAAAGTGATTTTTTCGGATGAATCGAAGTTCTCCATGAAGTTTGGTGATCAAAGGCCACGTGTTTGGCGCAGAAAGGATGAAAATACCCATGCATCTTGCCTGAAACGATCAGTGAAATATTCGGCAAGTGTAATTGTGTGGGGCTGCATGAATGCTAATGGTGTTGATAAACTGTATTATCAACCCAAAGGTGAATTCCGAGTCCTATAAAGCAATCGTGGAGATATTGCTTATTCCAGCAAGAGAAGCTATGTTTTCTGATGACGATTACATCTTCCAACAGGATTTGGACCCCGCCCACGCATCCAGATCAACCAAGGAATGGTTGCAAACCCATCAGATGACTGTGTTGAAGTGGCCAGGCAACTCGCCTGACCTCAACCCCATTGAAAAACTTTGGGCAATAGTAAAGAAAAGCATTGCTGCTGGCCGACCAGGCACTAAAGACGCCTATAAAGCATGCTGATGAAAATCTGGATCGCGATTTCTCCTGCTCAGTGTGTCACTAATTCAATCAATGCCTAAAAGAGTGAGGGCTCTATATGAAGCCAAAAATGGTCCAACAGCCTATTAATAAATGCCAAGTAGGGGAGGTAAAATTATTGTTTCTTTTCAGGTAGGGTGTTCAATGTAAGTTTACAAACACTTTCAATAAAACTATTCCATTAATTTGTGAAATGATTTTAGCAGTATTCTATTAACTTGAAACGACCACTTTGCATTCAAAAAGGGAGTTATCTTAATCATATTTATTGTTGATAATGCTGAAATAAGGGGCATTAAAATATAAAATTTATGCCGCAAATTATAAAACTTCAAACTTATGGTGAGATTTGAACCTGATACTTGGAAAATCAACATCGTTTGGAAAATTCCATTAAATTGAAATGAAGTTATACTTGTAATTATAAAGGTTGAATATATAAAATTATTAAATAATTAATCCATGTTAAATAAGTTTAAAGCCTGAACCCCGCTCCAACTTGCCAGCAAATGAAATTGATGGCGTCCTAGTTTATAGTTTCGTGATTGATTGATGATAAAAATTGTTGTTCAGACAACAATGGTCAGGTGGCTTTTCAGTTCCGGCGTGTGCTTTAAGTGAGCAACAACAATGCAAAACTGTTTCCGTGACGAAATCACATGTTCTCCTTTATTTATAGTTGGATTGCATTTTCTTCATTTAACGGCGTTACTTTAATTCAACCCGAGAATTTGGGGTATCTTACAATCGTATTTCCGGAGGTGTTAATTTTAAGAAAGAAAATTCTGCTAGATGTATTATTTCCATTCGGCCACTATGCTTACTTTATAGAAGGAGTAGCAGGCTTCCTATCCTATGGCAATGAATTTAATTCCCATTTTAGCTTGGCAAATTTTTTGATTCAAGGGAAGCTGCTAACAATCTAACCTCCGAAGTTTAAAACGAAATAAGTGAAATTTGTGTTCTATTGCATTGGAAAAATACGTTATCTTTTAGTGCTTTATCAAAGAGAGATAGAAACTATTTCCTGGTACAAATTGATTTATTGCTATTTAACGATTTTGGTTACGGGAGTGAATTGCATATTCATACACTCTTCTTATTGGGGAAATTCATTGATATTCTTTTATTCATACTTACCTGGAGATATATCCTTTTCTATTTTTGTGCGTTTCACAGATATTCACCAACCAGCGTCAGCGTTGTTGAAGTTTCAACGATTTTTGTGCTATGGTGCATCGTTTGCGTGCCCTTTCAAGAAATATAGTGCTTCGCATGTGTCGACAGATGATTCTTCAATTACACCGGGCCGAGCAGCGTTCGTACTTGTGTATATGTACTTAATGCTGCTACATATTTCATTTACGCTTCCACAACGCTTCTACTTTGCTATTTATTTGATAAGTGAATGGATTTAATAATATGTGTAAATTCAGTTGATGGGGTGTTCAGCAGTGCACATTTCTCTAATTAATATTTAATCTTTTAATAAACTTTATTTATTTGCATTTAAAATTGCTTTCGCATTATCTATCTGTTTTTACATGACAGTAGCATTTCAAAATCCCTATAGTTCACGCCTTTGCGTGTGGAGAAACGTTACAACCGCCATGTACCCTCAAAACAGTATGGAATCAGTCGCATGTGAAAACAGTGAAATAGACAACTTTTTCTGATTTTTCTTCTGATACGTAAATTTTCGCACTAATGTATTGGCAGGTTTAGGACTTACATCATTAGATCATCATAACTCGTTATTGCTTATCCAGTTAGACTGTTCTTTTGCGGACCCGGCATTGCTTCGCTTTTGCTAAATCTATAAATATAAACATAACATTTCCTGACTGATTGACTCATTCATCATCGCCGAGCCGAAACCGTTGCAGCTATTAATAAGAAATTTACTTATTTACTTTTCAAATCCGCTTATCCGTTAGGGTCGCGGGGGCAGCAGCCCTATGGAGGATCTTCAGCGATCGCGATCTTCCGCCACCAGGCGCATGTCCTCCCTGGTAATACCCAAGCGACTCGAACCCAGATTCTCCATGTAGTCTAGCCACCTGGTTCTAGGCCGACCCCTTGGTCTCTTACCCACCGGCTTGGAAAATAACTGCCTAGGAAGGCCAGTTTGCGGCATCCGTATCACGTGGCCATACCAGCGCAACAGAGATCTCTCAATGTGGAGAAGTAGCGGCTCAACACCTAAAGACTCCCTCATTGTGCTGCTGCTGTGCACTCTATCTAGTAGGGTAATACCTGCCACACCTCTCAGAAATCTCATTTCGGCCGCTTGTACCCGCGATCGCACTCTTTCGGTCATTACCCAAGCCTCATGACCATAGGTGAGAATGGGGACAAAGATAGACATGAAGACGGAGAGCTTGGCTTTGTTACCCAGCTCGCGTTTCGTTACCACGGATTGCCACAGATCACATTTGACACAGCATGCTGCACCGATCCGAGCATCCAATTCTTTCTCCTGCCGTCCCTCACTCGTGAATGCAATCCCGAGATACTTGAATTTCTCCACCTGTCTCAATGAGGCTCCCCCAACATGGAGAGAGCATTGAGCAGGCTGTCTTGAAAGGACCAGAACCTCAGTTTTAGCCACACTGATCTTCATCCCAGCTTCTTCACACTTGGCTGCAAACCGGTCTAGTGCATGCTGAAGGTTCGTGCGAGAAGACGCAATTAGGAAAAGGTCGTGAGCAAAGAGCAACCTCTCCACCAGGAATATCGCCCACACAAACAAGCTCATCGCCTCGGCTGCCCCTGTCTATCCTGTCCATAAAGATAATGAAGAATAGGGGCGACAGTACGCACCCTTGGCGGAGTCCAACACCCACGGTGAACGGTCTTGACTTAAAGCCATTTATCCGGACACACATCTCAGAGCTTTCGTACAGAGACATGATAGCAACCAGTAATTGCCCATCCACTCCATACACTTGCAACACATGCCAGAGCTTCTCCCGAGGAACTCTGTCATATGCTTTTTTGAGGTCCACAAAGCAAGCATAGACTGCTTTTGCATACTCCCAGGATTTCTCAAAGATTTGCCTTAGAGCAAAAATGTGATCCGTCGTGCTTCGGCCAGGTCGGAAACCACACTGCTCCCCCGATAGTTTGGAGTCTACTATTTCCCGACTTCTCTTCTCCACACACTTGGCGTACACTTTCCCAGGAATGCTGAGCAAAGGGATGCCTCGATAGTTATTGCAATCTCTATGATCTTCCTTTTTGAAGATAGGGATCACAATTCCTGTCTGCCCTTGCTTAGGGGCCTGTCCAGATATCCAAGCAACCTGACACACTCGAGTCAGCCATAGGTTACCGTCCTGATTTAAGGCCTTTAACATCTCGGACCGGATTTCATCATCACCCTCAGCTTTGCCATTCTTCAGGGACTCAAATCCCCATCTAACTTCTGCTTCAGTTATACGACTGTGACTATTCTCCGCTCCAAGGTGCACCTCATGTGCCTCCGTTGTTGCTGTCACCGGATTAAGAAGAGATGCAAAGTATTCCCATGCAACACGCTATCCTCCGTTTTCAGAAGCCTCCCATCTGAACTCTTAATAGTTTGTGATGAAAGAGACTTTTTTTCACGGAGGCGGCGCACGGTCTGCCAGAAGACTTGTTTGCCGAACCATAGTCTGCCTCCAATTTCTCCCCGAACTTCTCCCAGGCCTTGACTTTAGCTGTTGATACTGCCTTTGCTGCTGGTTTTCGCGCATCAGTGTACCACACGTGACTCGAAGTTGACTTATTTGCAAGCCATAGCAATAGGCTTCCGTCTTTGCCTTGACAGCTTCTTGGACTTCACCGTTCCACCATGCAGTCTTTTTCTCACCGCCCTGCGCCACACTCAGCCGCTTACGACCACAGCACAGGCAGCCGAAGTAGTCACAGCAGTTTTAAACAACTGCCACTCCTATTCAACAATACCACGATCACTGGGTAGTTTTTTGAAACTTGAAGATATGTTATCTGCTCACAGCTCTATCCTCCAATGCCTCCCATTTGATGCGCTAAGTTTGTCTGAACCTAGTATTTCGTTTGGTTGGCATGGATTCAGAGAACTGCAAAGTGCAGACAACAAGGTGGTGATCAGTTGATAGTTCTCCCCCTCTTCTCACACGAGTATCTAACACTGATCGCAATAAGCCGGCGGAAACGATTACAAAATCAATCAGTGACTTCTGGTCCAATGCATCCCTGTACCATGTATACGTATGGACATCCCTGTGCTGGAAGAAAGTGTTTGTGATGGAAAGTCCTTTGTTGCAACAAAGAGCCAAGAAGCACCTCCCATTCGCATTTAAATCGGGATCATCATTCCTCCCAATCACGCCTTTCCACGTCTGGTCATCAGCCTCTACGTGTGCTTTGAAGTCGCCCACCAGGATGACAGAATCTGCACTCCCTCTCCTGCTAAGAGCAGCATCAACTTCATCTAGAAAAGGTGGGTACTATGTGACTGCATTCGGACCATATGCAACGAATAGAGAGAGAGAGACCGTTTCCCTATCTGAAGCCTCAGGAGACAGTCTTCCATCTAAGGGGGTCCAATCTGCAACATAATATACCAGCCGGGGACTTGTGAGTATCCCCACTCTCGCCTGGGCAGTCATGTTAGGGTCGACACCAGAGTAGAAAAGTTTCCACCCTCCTTCTAAGTCCACAGCTCCAGAACCCGGACGTTTCGTAGAGGTAATACCTATGATATCCAGTCGATATCTCTTGGCCTCCTCCACGAACTCTGATTCCTTTCCTGTCATGGAGAATACGTTCCAAGTGCCGATTGACAGCACCCGATCCCGTTGTCGCATTACCCGTTTCTCCTCCTGGGTAAAGGCATACGCTGCCCCCGACCGTTTCCCCAAGCGCATAGCGAGTGCACTGGTGGGGCTTCACGGAGGCATTGCTCCGAGATAACAGCCGGGAGACTGTCGACTATTTTTCGAACTAGAGCCTCTGCCTAACTCCCGAACGCGGGTTACTTTAACCTGCGCCACACCCGTTGCAGTATGAATTCTCTCATTCGTCGACATCATGAGATATATGTTTGTTTGGATACTCTTCGCCTCACTTGTCAACCATGACCTTTCTGGTAAGGGTGACCCTTAAGTAGCAGTGCTACAACCAGCATAGCTCACAGAATCCCTGAAGCACCCATACCCCTGACCCACGGTAAGAGGGCATCCACTCAGGGGTTAATAAGAAATTTGATCTGTAATTTTATTCTATAATATAGACACTCACTAAGAAAGGATTTTACGAAATTCATTCCCTAAGTAGGTAAAATAGGACATGTAAATTTGTATGAAAATCCATCATTTTTTAAGTTTAATCCATCAAAAATTAGTATTTGTCACTTTGGTAAGAAATTAAAAAAGACATGTTTCATGATTTTTGGAAATTTACCCCTTGAGGGGTAATTTAATTAGCTTTAAGGATTTCGGCTGAGCCATGATTGTAACAAAATTACTTTCTATAGAATAATATTTATATTTAATACCGATTGAGGGCGCTGGCTATATTTTAAATTGTGGTATCATACAGTTGTTTGCATAAATCTACAACCCGAACGTCCACACGCAGTCACGACACATTTTGCTGGATGGTCGCTACGAATATATGAAAATTGTTCTACATAATCTATAGATAGCAAAACATGGTTTTCTTCATTAAAATCTAAAGCACGCACACAAGCATATGAACATTGTCTTTTATTTATATAGGTTTATTCAATTAATACTTTTTATAATTTTTTCTTTTAAATGTGAATCATTAAGGCAAGCAGCTTAGCCGACGAAAAAGATGGTCAAATCACTTTTCAGTGCAAGCATTACTTTCATCAACCATTGTTGACACAACATACAAACGCGAACACCCGATTGTTTACGCAAACAGAACAAACAGAACCGGCTGATTTTCGCAAATGCAAGCAAGCGAACATAAACCAAGTCTATTTCCTATAGAGTTTGTAACAAAAAGATCGGGACGGTGAATATCTGAAGAAATAAACATCGGATCGAAAAAAACAAAAACACGTGTTTAATATTTTCCAAAAAGCAAATGATACAAAACTCTACACCCACCCTGAGGAATTCTTAAATAGGAACCCCTATATTATATGTGTATAAAAAATTTTGGACTTTTTGGATTCTTAAAGATCACCAAGAAGTAGAATAGTAATATCTCTAAGCCCATCCCCTATATCTTTGTCTTCATCGAAAAAATTACTTTCAAAACTTTAAAAGTTCCACACTTTCAATGACTGCATCTCTCAAATGGTTGGATCAACTGTAAAAACGCCAGGAATAAAATATTTCTCAAATGTTGAGTATAATCTCAAAATACCATTAAAAATAGAGGTTCCTGTGTAATATTTCAATGTTCCCCCCTTCCCCACTCTCAAGGGTGTGCTATAGAAACTAATTTTGTTACAATCATCGCTAAGCCGAAATCCCTGAAGCTAATTGGATTACCCCTTCAAAGGGTAAATTTCCTAAAATAACAAGAATATAACTCGTAAAACGATTTTCAAATATGCTGAAAAGTAGACTATAAAAATTTGTTGTTTAGTATTATATACAGTAATATCTATCTATCTATACATAGTATAAATCTAAGTCACTTCCCCGGTGTATGTGCTCGATAACCTTAAGAACTACTGCATCGATTTTTATGAAACAAGTTTTGTTTGTTAGGGGATTTATGTAGAAACTTTGTAGGCTAGGTATTAATTCATAAAAATTGGTTTTATATTAAATTATTTACGTTAATTGCTCTCAAAATGCATCAACATGGCTGCTCATCATATGGTGATCGGCGATCGAAACGCTTAGCGCCATCTCTTGAGCAAACAAACAAACATAAGCTAATTCTACTTCGTCTTAATAGCTGAGTAAATTTGCAAGAACATTGTTTCTCACATGGCCAACTGTATGTTGCCTGTTCTAGAGTTAGCGATCCTAGAAATTTATACATTTGCAGTAAAGATGCAACAACATTAAATGTCGTTTATAAGGAAGTACTCAAGACTTATGTGTAGTCCAAAAACTTCCATTAATTTTTTGACATTAAATAAAGGTTTTTTAAAATTTACCTATACTGTAACTCCACAACTTAATATTTCAATAAACTAATTCAATAAAAAAATAAAAAATATATAACACAAAAAAATTCAAAAGAACTCACTGAAATACGTACTATTTTTGCGATAGGCTGCCATGCTTTTTTCTCCTCTAACAGCTGTGTAAACAGAAACCATGCAAAGCGAAACCGAACGTTTCGCATACGATAAGGTTATTACAAGTGTACAAAATGGTGAAGGAAAGCTATTCTTTTTAGATGCTCCTGGAGCACAGGAAAAACTTTTTTAACAAACTTAATACTATGCAAAAACTATAGCAGCAACATTGTTACTGGGGGGACGAACTGCACACTCCACTTTTAAACCAGGGGACACTCCTTTCTGCCAAATAAAAAAACAAAGTGCTACGGCAAAATTACTTCGTCAATCTTCCTTGATAGTTTGGGATGAAGCTACTATGGCAAATAAGGTTGTTGTTGAAGCTTTGCATCGCACTCTGAAAGATCTTAGAAACACCAATCAAATAATGGGTGGCTTGACATTTTTATTCACAGGTGACTTTCGTCAAACTCTACCAGTTATAACAAAAGGTACAGTTGCTGACGAAGTAAATGCTTGCTTAAAAAAGTCTTATATTTGGGAGCATGTTATTCACCTTTCACTCACTAAAAACATGAGGGTCCTTTTAAATATCAACAGGCAGATGCATTTTCTACAAAATTGTTGAAAATTGGTTGTGGCAGTGAACCAGAAGTAAATGGTAAGATAAAACTTGATTCTTCATTGTGCAATTATGTCGAATCACTAGATTCTTTGATTGAAAAAATTTACCCCGATATTTCTAATATTCAGTCCAAGTCTTTAGGATGGTTCCAAGAGAGGACTATATTAACACCGCGTAACGATTCTGCTAACCTAATAAACTTAAAAATAATGAACAAAGTTGAAGGAAATGTAAAACAGTATTGTTCCATCAACACAGTTTTACAAACTGAAAATGCAGTACATTACCCTGTGGAATTTTTAAACTCATTACAACCTTCTGGTCTTCCACTTCATTTATTACAACTTAAAATTGGTGTTCCTATAATGTTACTTAGAAATTTAAATCCTCCAACACTTTGTAATGGAACAAGGTTAATTGTGAAATCACTAAAAGATAATGTGATAGAAGGTTCAATTATTACTGGAAGTGGTCTTGGTGAAACAGTTTTAATTCCAAGAGTCCCTTTAATACCTACAGACTTACCTTTTCAGTTCAAACGCATTCAATTTCCAGTTAAACTTTGCCATAACAATTAACAAATCTCAAGGCCAAATATTGAAAGTAGCTGGAGTAAATTTGCAAGAAGATTGTTTCTCACATGGCCAACTATATGTTGCCTGTTCTAGAGTTAGCGACCCTAGAAATTTATACATTTGCAGTAAAGATGCAACAACATTAAATGTCGTTTATAAGGAAGTACTCAAGACTTAGGTGTAGTCCAAAAACTTCCATTAATTTTTTGACATTAAATAAATGTTTTTTAAAATTTACCTATACTGTATTTTTATTTCCTGATTTAAAAAGCCCAGGCAACGCCGGGCGCGGGTTTGCTAGTTTTTATATAGAGCAATGGCGAAAACTGCATGTAAATTTATGTATTCGATTGCAGCGCTCACACGAATCTTTCCAAACGCGCGAAATGAGAAATGAAATTCTCGCACGTCTAATGTTAAATGTTTTAAACTACTGGGCCTATGTTCTTTCCACTGCTAGATCAAAGTTACCATAAACGTCAGGAGAGAAAAATCATTGTTTCAAAGCACGTCGGGAAAAATCTTTTAAGCATTCCAAGGAGATATAATTTTAAATTTGAATATCTCACGTTTACTTGCACTTGGTTTAAATAAACAGTGGAAATATCTTTGAATCAAAACGCATTCACACCATTTTTAAATATAGGCCTAACTTCAGTTAGCTATTTTAACAATAGGCCTAATATTAATTAGCCATTTTTCACAATAGGCCTAACATTATTTAGTCATTTTAACTGTAGGCCTAACATTAATTAGCCATTTTTGACTATAGGCCTAACATTAATTAGCCATTTTTAACTATAGGCCTAACATTAATTAGCCATTTTTGACTATAGGCCTAACATTAATTAGCCATTTTTCACAATAGGCCTAACATCATATAGTCATTTTAACTTAGGCCTAACATTAATTAGCCATTTTTAACTATAGGCCTAACATTAATTAGCCATTTTTAACTATAGGTCTAACATTAATTAGCCATTTTTGACTATAGGCCTAACATTAATTAGCCATTTTTAACTATAGGTCTAACATTAATTAGCCATTTTTAACTATAGGCGTAACATTAATTAGCCATTTTAACAATAGGCCTAACATTAATCAACACATTTAACAATAGGCCTAACAGCACTGAATTTTAAAATGAAATGAGCACGTGCATCAAGAAATCTTCATAACAGGCACGTGCTCCAAGCTGCCATCAACAATGCTTAAATGATAAACAAAAAGTAACATTATATTCACTTATGACTCGTCAGTAGGATTCGATTGATATATTACATGCCCTAAGTTCATATTCTTATCATTAGTGCACGTGCTTGAAGGGGTCCACGAGAGCTCATCAAAAGTTGATATATCGCAGTTAAGTTCTTCCATTTTCATGTTTTCGTGCAAACGATGGCTGGCCGTGCACATAAAGGTACTGATTAAGCTTGTATTCTTATATATAGCTTTAGCTAAAGCTCATAATAAGGGATCATTGAAGTACTTTTTAGGGATCATTTTCTCGGACGTAGCATTTCGAAAATCGAAAAGAATGACATATTCATCTTGTGCTCTTCATTCTCGTTCGAATGACATTTTACATGCCGTATATTGCCAATAAAAAAATTTAATGGGGGGGGGGGTGTCAATAGTCACGTGACTGTTAGACCGATTTCAATCACAAACTAATCAGGTGAGCTCAGGAAGTGTCTCTATCGAAGAGCGAAAGCAGAATTTAAAAAAGTTAAAGCGTTCTCGAGTAATCGTCGGACATACAGACGGACGGACAGACAGACAGACAAACAGAGCGAAACCAATATATGCTTTTCAGCATATAATAAACACGTCTTTCTTAATTTCTTACCAAAGTTTCAAATACCAATTTTCATGGATTTAATCAAGGATTTAATTTAAAGAATGGCGGATTTTCATACAAACTTACATCTCCTATTTAACTCCCTTAAGGGATAAATTTCGTAAAATCCTTTCTTAGTGAGTCTCTGCATAATAAAATAAAACTACAGACCAAATATCATGTTAACAGCTTCAGCGGTTTCGGCTTGGCGATGATGAATCAGTTAATCAGTAAGAACATGTTATATACGATAAATCTATATCGTATATTTATAGATTTAGCAATAGCGAAGCATTGCCTGGTCCGTTAGTATTTTTTTATAATTATTCCCCTCAAAACGTGAATCATTAAGGCAAGCATCGCAGCCGACGAAAAAGATGGTCAGTTGACTTTTCAGTGCCGGAGCAACACCTCCTAGACAGAAGGCCTGATAACGGAAACGTCATACATTGTTACATCATCATTAGTCGACCAAATTTAGGGCTTAATAATGGTAGAAATAGGATTAACAGTAGTCGATTTATGATGTAACAATGTCCTTACAGGACATAGCCTAGGCATAGCCTACAACAATAAAGGAAAACCTGTCCAATAGTACTGCAAATGGTGATCCAAAATGCAACAATGCGCAGAATTAACTTGCAGCTCCACCTCTAGTTAGAAAAGAACGACCGAGTTGCTTCCTTGAAATAAGAAAAATGATTTATGACATTATTAAGATTTGGGCCAGTAACTTAATTATGTTAAAGTAAATTAAATGAGATCAGAGGTGCGCTAGGTAGATTTGCTTTCTTGA
>JAHWFO010029646.1:0-18227 GCA_023313115.1 Rhysida immarginata
CTGAATGATGAAAGCAAAGCTTTCGAAAAGCGCTTACAGACTCAGGTTGTATTTTTTCATTTTATTTTCGGTCTTTTTCTTTTTATGTTTATTCAATTCCTGTTTCGTTGTGGAAAAAGAGTTTTATTTTATTCTTAAGTTAGTCATCTGCATTATCCACATAAGATTTTTAGACAAATTAGTCCTAAGTAACCAGATTTTGATAGATGAACCTGAATAGAATAGGAATCGGTCAATGCATGTTTGGATTTGTATAAGAAAGAAACAAACAAACAAACCCACAAATCCACAAACAAACATCCTTCTTTATGAGAAGCGGGAAATGACTGTGGATAACGACTTAATAAAACGACTTAATAGGTCTCGTCATCTCCTTTATTATCCTTCTTTATATATATAGTTATTATTTACAGACCTAAAATATGGAAAATTGGAACTTGAAGAAGCATTTGAATTCCAACAACTTGTCTTTGGACAGTTTTTGGGCCAGTAATGACATAAGTTGCAGGTGATACCAGTTCATAATTGAATCCACTTTGATCAGTGTCAAAAACCATATTATCTGGTATATTTTTTCTATTCTTTTTGAATTTACATTTGTGATAAACTGTTCTGCATTTTGAATTATCTGTGGTTTGTCAATAATTTGTGACTTTGTCACAAACCTGGTTATTTTACGAATAGCAATATGTAGCTTCTTCTTCATTCTAACAAAAAACGATGCACTGGCACATTGTCTAGACACCTTGTAAAGAATAACAGTATCTCGGATCCATTTTTGTATCAGTGGTATTTTAACAATAACACATTTCGAACGACTAACCAGAAATTGCTCCTTTACGTATCCGTGAATCTTCTTATACTTGTCATGTTCACTTCCATCACGTTTAACATAAACAATCACTGCATACATTTTAGCTTCTGTTTCTAAACGAAAATATTATTTTGCTTTCGATATTTCTTTGCCAGCATCTTTCATTTTCAGATCACAATTATAATTATAAATTTGATGATTTTTTTTATCAGAATAAGCTCCAGCAATTCCTTTTCTTTCATGTAATCTTCGTCTGGATCATACAATGGATCATTTTCTTTTTTTCATCTGCTTTAAGACATGTTTCCTGATCGTCTTCGAAATCAAATGCTTCTTCAAGTTCCAATTTTCCATATTTTAGGTCTGTAAATAATAACTATATATATAAAGAAGGATAATAAAGGAGATGACGAGACCTATTAAGTCGTTTTATTAAGTCGTTATCCACAGTCATTTCCCGCTTCTCATAAAGAAGGATGTTTGTTTGTGGATTTGTGGGTTTGTTTGTTTGTTTCTTTCTTATACAAATCTACAGTTTTATGCCGATCTTGATGAAATTTTGCATAATTGGCCTTCAAAGCATGAGGAAGGTCACTGTCTACCTCAGATTTCAAAAAATAATAATTATTGATAAAAAATCGATATTCATGGTTATGGCAATGCATATTAATGAGAAATATCTCATGACCAACAATGCAAGGCAAAGTGTGTGCAACTATGCTTATCAACAATGGTATCAACACCCACTGCACCAACACCATGCAAGGATCAACAATATATATATCTCATGACCCACAATGCACGGCAAAGTTCGTGCAATATAGATAAGTTTCAATTTGTAACAATGTATAGAATTCCTGTTATTCAGGCTATTCTTAGAAAAGAGGGTTCCTAGTGCTTAACATTTTCTTGAAAATCTTTTAAAATGATCAGTAACTGGAGATAATGGAGAGTTACCAGACTTTTGAGAAAGATTGGAAAGACAACAGAGGAAGCACTCATTTAGCTCCGTGCTGTGTTGAGCAAATGGTAAGCAAGTAAATAGAAGAATCGGCGACCACTAAACTACTTAAAGTAATGAATGGCCAAGTTTTGCTTCAAGACATCGAGAGAAGAGTGGGAATTGCAACAACATCAAGTGTACATCTAAAGTAAGATCACGTGAGTAAGAAATTATTTAGATTAGCATTGGTATCCTTGGAGAGGACTTTAAAAAAAAATTTCGAATTTTCATTGAGGATTTTTACTGTATTAATTCTAAGAGTGTTCAGGTGTGTATTTTTAAGATACTAGCAGAGGTACCTGGCGTTGCCCGGGATAATTATACTTGTAGGTAAACAGAAAAATCTCAAAAAATTAATTATAACTCCATCCATTCTACGAAAAATACGAAAAACCGGAATTGTAGGTGATATACCGGGACTTTATCTCTACTCTTCTTGACTTGCCTCACCAATGCGGAGCATCACTAGATATCTTAGACTCAAGTTCCTCTTGCTCTATTCGAAACTCCCATTAATCAGATGTTTCAAATGCCCGTATAGTATTTTCTGTTTTAATTACAGAATTACTCTGACCAATACTCGTTCTATCTCTTCACTTTCCAGACACACAAATCTTCGCCAGTCGCCTCATCAATAGACGCTGCCTTATTAATGTTCTGTCACTGCATCATCATTGTATGCTCTATATTAATAATTCTTGGAAACGAACGTTCAATCATCGCATTATTAGCATCTCAATAATGAGCCAAAACCGCTTTTTCACAACGAAATATTTATTACGCCTGGATACGTATTCCGGACGCTACGCGTCCATTTTTCAACAAGACTGAAGGTTACTGTGTTAATTTTATATATAATAGGGACCAATCAGGTTCCTTTACAAGTGGACAAACATTTTCGCAAAGCCAATCAGGTAAATTACAGCCAAGAATACAAAATAAATTTGAAACAAAATAAGCCAATCAATTGTGAGCAGGACACAAGTACACCAAATAATAAATAAAAATAAAAAGAGGGTGAAGTAGCCAATAAACGAGCGCGGGGGGGGGGGTCAAAGATTATCTCTACATAAGTTAGAGAAAAGGACCAATCCGGTAAAAGCAAAAAAGAAGGTCGAAACAAAGAGCCTCAAGCCAGGGTCCACTCAAAGAACCTAAAAGCTGTTAGTGCACGTACCTAAGCAGGTTATCCCAGCCATTAAGGTCCAAAGGGCCCTTGTCACCATTAAGGAGTTTGCTTCCCTGCTCTTTGTAAATCTCTAAAGTTTCAAGGAAATTGAGCTTCCTCCAGTCGCAGGTACGGTGAAGAACTTCGAAGTTGTCAGGTTTAGCGTCAAGTCCAGTCTCTATAATATGCTGCGCGAAGGCAGAAGCTTCAGGATTGTAGTTGCGGATGTACCTGAAATGATCTTTGATCCTGGTAGTAACCATCCTCCGTGTCTGCCCGATGTAAAAGGAGTCACACGTCCCGCAATTTAATTTGTACACGCCAGAACTTTGGTCAGGTTGTATTATCCTTGGCCGACCCCAGGAGTCTCTTGAGCGTGTGCGAGCTTCTATAGGAGATCCTGTGTCCAAATCTTCTGGCGATTTTGTCAAGTCCTTTACTGAATTTTCTGTTATAAGGAAACGCCCAATACGTTGAACTGAACAACGTGTCTAACAGCATTAAATTTACTAAAGAAATAGAGAAAGAAGGTAAATTATCCTTCCTTGACATCTTGATTGGCAGAGACACTGGCGATGGCAAATTAACATTTGGGGTCTATAGGAAACCTACATTCGTACCAGCATATATCAATAGACACTCGAACCACTGCTTCGCCCACAAGATATCAGCCTTTCAACAGATGATCATCAAGGCCTTTAACCTCCCCCTCACCCCACAACAGAGAGAGGAGGAGTTATCAAAGATTAGAAGTTATGCTGCCAGTAATGGATACAGCGAATATATGATTGAAAACCTCATCAGAAAACATACAAGGAAAAAGGCAATACTTCAAGCAACCACCCTGGAAACAGTGAGTGATAAACCAAAGTATAGGGCGATTCCTTATAACAGAAAATTCAGTAAAGGACTTGACAAAATCGCCAGAAGATTTGGACACAGGATCTCCTATAGAAGCTCGCACACGCTCAGGAGACTCCTGGGTCGGCCAAGGATAAGCTACAACCTGACCAAAGTTCTGGCGTGTACAAATTAAATTGCGGGACGTGTGACCCCTTTTATATCGGGCAGACACGGAGGATGGTTACTACCAGGATCAAAGATCATTTCAGGTACATCCGCAACTACAATCCTGAAGCTTCTGCCTTCGCGCAGCATATTATACAGACTGGACATAACGCTAAACCTGACAACTTCGAAGTTCTTCACCGTACCTGCGACTGGAGGAAGCTCAATTTCCTTGAAACTTTAGAGATTTACAAAGAGCAGGGAAGCAAACTCTTTAATGGTGACAAGGGACCTTAATGGCTGGGATAACCTGCTTAGGTACGTGCACTAACAGCTTTTGGGTTCTTTGAGTGGACCCTGGCTTGAGGCTCTTTGTTTCGACCTTCTTTTTTGCTTTTACCAGATTGGTCCTTCTCTCTGACTTATGTAGAGATAATCCTTCTCTCCCCGCGCTCGTTTATTGGCTACTTCACCCTCTTTATATTTTTATTGATTCTTTGGTGTACTTCTGTCCTGCTCGCAATTGATTGGCTTATTTTGTTTCAAATTTATTTTGTATTCTTGGCTGTAATTTACCTGATTGGCTTTGCGAAAATGTTTATCCACTTGTAAAGGAACCTGATTGGTCCCTATTATATATAAAGGCACACAGTAACATTCATCAAGGAGGTTCTTTGAGTGACCTTAATGGCTGGGATAACCTGCTTAGGTACGTGCACTAACAGGCATCTCTCTTATGCTATCAACAAGGCCAAGAAGGCGAAGTTTAGTCTGGTTGCCCTTCTGGGACGAAACAGTTCGCTTGGAGTGAACAGCAAACTGTTGCTATATAAAATGGTAATCCGAACCATTCTTCTGTACGGTATGCCTGCCTGGGCTACAACCTGCAAATCCAGATGGAAGGACCTACAAACATTCCAAAACGTCACACTTAGGACCATTGCCCAACTCGACAGGAGGATAGCAACTAATACTTCCATTGCTGAAGATTTCGGTATACCTACCATTGGAAACCACGTCAAAGAGTCGCTGAAGAAGCTTCTTCCGAAGATGAAGGACCATCCCAATCCTCTGGTTGCAGGTATTCTTGAGCATCCACTCACCTTTAGAAGCCTTCTTAGACATCGCAGGCCTCGTCACATACTGGACGTCAACTTCGATGACATCCAAAAGGCCATCTTTCCACCCTACTGGATCACCTAGCTCTTCCTCGTCCTATCGTTAATCAACAATCAACTTTATCGTCCTGTTAGGAAAGGACTCCTCCGTATAGTGTAGACGTCTTAACCAGGTTCATCTGGCTTCTTTCCTAATTCAGCGTATTTCTTTTGGCTATATTACTGGATGAGTGTGGCAGTGGAAGCATAGCTTCCGGACCACTCGTTTGTTTTTCTTCCCTGCGCTGTTCGATTGTCATCAAGGAGGACTAGATGCGCGACTAGAATGAGGAATCCGAAGAATGTACAAGCTCGCTCGGCTAATAAAGACCATAGGATCACAAAGAGGTATGTACCGCCAATTATCGTGCGGACTCATGGCGTCCCGTTTAAGACGATTTTAACTGAGCTCGAGAAGCATGTTCCAGTCGAAAAGATCGCCGTTCATACGGGCAGAGCTGAAACCATCAAGGTTAAATGTGAAGATGAAGAAACACACAACAGGTTAGTCTCTGGAATTAAGTCAGATAACATTTTAAAAGTTCAGCATCATCAACTGAAGTCGGAGAAGGTCTTAACATACGTAATTCGTAATGTGGATGTTACTTATGACCTCGATGACTTCCAAGAAGACCTAAAAAGAGCCAACTACTTCCCGGAAAAAGTTATTCGATTGAGGAAAGCCAAAGGATCCACTGATATGCCAATGGTTTTGGTTCTACTCCCGAACACCGAACACAACCAGTCATTGAAAAACATAACACGTATTGGGCCGCTGGCAGTTTCAGTGGAGGCCTTTTGAGGGAACAAGAAGCCACTGCAGTGTTACAACTGCCTGCGCTTCGGACACGTATCCATGGGCTGCACGGAAGATCCTCGTTGTAATAAATGTGCTGAGGGGCACCAGTCAAGAGATTGCCCCAAGATCAAAGGACAAGACCCCCCAAAGTGCATCAGATGTGGGGAACAGCACACATCAAGCTACACAAAATGCCCAAAGTACCCCCAGGTTCAAAGGATGTCTAGTTCTAAAGTGACAGCAGGCAAATCCTATGCTGCCGCTGTGTCTACGCCGGAAGATAAAGGCCTCAACATCAACGACCTACCAGGTATGTATAAACAATTAGGACGTATCTTTAATCTGTTTTCTAATCTAGGCAAAAGTTATCCACAGTTGAGTGGGCTCCTTACGACCAACTAATTTTAGTATGGTTGCACAACGTTATACTGTAATCAACAAAGGTGAACTTCGGTGCGTGACATGGAACGCTAGGGGCATTGCCCGAAAGCGTATCGAGTTTCACAAGTTTTTGATAAATCAAGAAATCGACGTGGCTTTCCTCTGTGAATCTCACCTCAAACCAAGCCAAGACTTCAAGCTACCTGGCTATTGTGTGTACCGTAGGGATCGAATGGCTTCAAATGCTACAAGATGTGCGTCTGGGGGCGCTGCGATCATCATTAAGAGGGGAATTCAACACCAAGAATTAGTATCCAAGTCTTATGCAGGTATGGAATCAGCCTCCATCATTATCAATGACGTCTCCTGTGGTGAAGTGAAGTTCGTAGCGCTCTACAATTCACCTAAACATTATCTTGACATTTGCGAGCTTGATGATCTCTTCAGTGGTGACACTCCAGTCGTCCTGGCTGGTGACCTAAATGCCAAGCATCCAAGCTGGAACTCCAGAACGCAGAATTACAACGGCATGATACTCTATAGGTATATACAAGGTAAAGATGATATCATCGCTGCTGGACCTGTGGAGGACACCTACTACTGCGACCACTCCCCTAGTAGTGACGTTTTGGACATATCGCTCTTGAAGGGTTTCTTCAAACCGTACAATATCTTCACGATTGATGACCTTTCTTCTGACCACAAGCCTGTGGCGTTGAACTTTGACAATGTTGACATAAATTTCCGAGAGCAACTCGTACATCATCACGACTGGAAGCTCTACAAAGATATTCTTAAGGACTATGGCTACCATCCCGACGTTGCTTACTGTACAGAGGACATCGATCAACTTGTTGATGACATCACCACATGTATTAACAGTGCCATAGAAGCTAGTAAGTATCCATCAGAGAATAAACCTTCTCATCGAATCCAACTCTCTCCTGGAATCCAACACTTAATTCCTGAAAGAAACAGGACCCGTAGACTTTGGCAACGCTATCGTGAACCTTGGCTCAAAACCAATTACAACAGGTTAGTGCGAAGAGTTCAAGAGGAGATAATGAAAAACTCGCGACGCTAGATGGAATGAAAAACTCAAAAGCTTGTCGGCTCGCGACAATTCCATTTGTAGTATGGTTAGAGCTTTACAGAAGAAGAAGAATGTTTTGCTTCCTCCACTCCGTACACCACAAGGTAACTATGTGCAAACTGATCAGGACAAGGCCCAACTCATTGCGGATTCACTGTAAATGCAGTTTGTTACTCCTACCAACGATAAGCCCGAGAGCCAAATCATGTCTCAGCGTGTGGAAGAAGGTATTTTCAACTTTGATGAAGTCCCGCAGCATTTTACGAAGTACAACATCGAGGCTGGAGAGATCGCCAACATCATAAGTAAACTGAAAAAGAAGAAGGCTCCAGGAAAAGAAAAGGTGAGTAATAACGCCCTTATGAATTTCCCAAAGAACTTTATTGAATTTCTCACCAATATCATTAGCGACTGCTAGAAATTTTCTTACTTCCCTGTGGCTTGGAAGAAATCTATTGTGTTGAGTATCCCAAAGCAGGGGCAAAATCCTGCAATTCCCGCGAGCTACCGACCTATTAGCTTGCTACCCTCGATGTCCAAGGTGTTGGAGACAACGCTCCTTGTCAGATTCCAAGATCAATGTCTAGCAAATGACCTTTTACGGGAAGAGCAGTTTGGCTTTCGTGCTGCCCACTCTTGTCCGATGCAGATATGGAGGCTCGTTGAAGACCTGAGCACCCCCGTGAACCTATCCAGGTACTGTGGGGTGGTATTCCTCGATGTCAGTAAAGCTTTTGACTAAGTGTGGCATGAGGGCCTTGTCTACAAAATGATCAGAGACGGGTTCCCTGCCGATTTGATTTTGATGGTGAAATCCTTTCTGGACGGCAGATCCTATCAAGCCAAAGTTGGAGAAAATCTTTCCACACCCCGTGTTGTAAAGGCCGGTGTCCCTCAGGGTTCTGTCCTCGGGCCTATGCTATTTAATTACTTTGTACATGATTTCCCAAAACCCGATAATTGTAATCTGTATTTTTATGCGGATGACACTGCCATTATGACATGCGCACACCAGCCGGCTCACGTTATCACTCGGCTGCAGTGCGCCTTGAAGCAGTTCGAAGACTGGTTTAACTGCTGGAAGTTGAATCTTAACGTCGGAAAGTGCAAGGCTTTGTACCTCATTAGGAAGCTCAAGCATCCCCCAGATTCTCTTGTTCTGTTGAATAAGAAACTGGACTGGGTGGACAACTACAAGTACCTGGGAGTTATCATTGTCTCAAGACTCTCATGGAACCAGCATATGTCCTATGCTCTGAACAAAGCGAAGAGGGCTAAGTACAGTATCATAGCTCTTATGGGTCGCAACAGCGCCCTCAGCATTGACAACAAGCTACTTCTGTACAAATTGATTATCCGGACCATACTCCTCTATGGTATGCCTGCGTGGGCGACTATCTGTAAAAGCAGATGGAGTAAACTACAGTCATTCCAGAATGTTACCCTGAGGACCATTGCCCAGCTGGACAGAAGGACGGTGAAAAACCAATCCATCCACCTCGATTTAAACATGGCCCATATCGGTAAGTTATACAGGATCTCCTTTTGAGTATGATACAGAAGATGAAGACTCACGACAATAAGCTTGTGAAAGGGATACTGGAGAAATCAATGAATATTAACTGGCATACGAAGTATCGTAAACCGAGGCACGTTCTTGACATCAATTTTGAAGATATTAGCAACGTCTCTTTCCCAGACTACTGGAAGATGAGATAATCTTATTTTTCCTTGTATTTTTTATTTTTTATTTCGTTTGTCTTTTTTTTTGTTTCTGACAATCGTCAATCTTATTTTCTTTTTTGTATAATATGGAAGACCGCTTGGGTTGGTTAGGCTTCTTGACTACCTCAGTGTATTTCATTTGGAGTTTATTCTGTTTAGATGAGCTTTGTGAAAGCGCTGCTTTCGTAACATCCTAACGAATGTACACTTCACTGTTCGATTGTCGATTGTCAGTTACATTCATAAATCAGAGATGGTATCCTACTCTTTGGTGCTTTAGATTGGAGATGGAAAGTTAATTGAAGGCGCATTCTCTTAAGGTCAGCGGTTTTTTATATCCTATTCTTTAAAGCTGTTTTTTCTACAGTTCGTATTCTGGAAAAACCCTTCTCAGGGCTAGCACTCACACTACTGCTGCTACTGCACGACGATTCTACCACTCGATGGATTCTCCAAGAGCACTAAAAAGGTAGGACTTTTTTAAGTCATTTAAACTCAGTCGTTCATGATGACATCAGGCGCCGTGTCAAAATCTCCTTCATATACTGTTAAGTATGCTGATGGTAAAGTGTTACCTTGTGAACTGGCCTACAAAGATGAGTGTAAGGATCCGAGATTTCTGGCATTTGACATTGTTATTAACGGACAACTTGAGGCATTACGTACTGAACTGAACAAGAAATATCTAGAGTTAGAATCAAGGGTGGAAGCGCTGTCTAAGGAACTTGGTAGTAAAATTGATAGTTTAAAAAGTGATATTCAGAGTGCTAGTTTAGAGACTGCCAATGGCTTTGCTAACCTTCGCAATATTATCAAGGAGTTTATGGGCTCTCCCGTTACTTCTGATTCGCCCAAGATTGCGGTAAATCCTGATCCAATACATAATAATGAAAATGTTTCTACTTGCCTGGAAGAAGTCAATGAAGGAAACTCCTCACTACGAACTGGCGTCAAAAGAAGGCACGAAAATGATTCCGCTGAAAGTGATGGAAGTAACTGGCGTATTGCGCAGAATAAAAGAAACAAAGGTGGTGTTAAGATAGACAACATTCAGTCCACTGTCGATATAAAAAATGGTGTCTCTGTAGCCCTACGAGGTAACAAAGCTAAGCATGGTTATTCCCAAAACAATGTCACCAATGGAAAGGGAGTAATTTACATTCCTCCGATTATTATTCGTCACCACGGAAAATCAATCGAGGAAATTCTAGAGGAAATCACAAAACAGGTGTCTTTAGATAAAATAATCTGCCACACTGGTCGTAAGGACACGATTAAAATTAAGTGTCTTGATGAGTATACGCACAAAATTCTAGTATCTGGAGTAAAGAGTAACGATGTGCTAAAAATCCAGCATCATCAGCTCAAATCAGAAAAGCTGCTGAAATACGTTGACACAACGTATGACCTGGAAGACTTTTGTGATGACCTCAGGAAGGCAAATTATTATCCTGAAAAGGCAATCAGGCTGAAAAAAGCTAACGGTTCCGTTGAAATGCCACTGGTGTTAGTTCTACTCCAAAACACTGAGCACAATAAGTCATTTTTGAGTTTAAAGCGTGTCGGTCCCCTTGCTGTTATTGTTGAATTATTTAGAGGCAACAAAAGGCCCTTACAATGTTACAACTGTTTACGTTTTGGCCACGTCTCCCAAGGTTGCACCGAATCGCCTAGATGTAACTAGTGCGCAGGTGACCATCAGTCGAGGGACTGTACAAATGTAAAGGGTAAAGACCCCCCTAAATGTATTCGTTGTGATGGTCAGCATACTTCAAGTTACACCAAGTGTCCGAAATATCCCAAAGTCAAAAAGATCAAAAGCACTAAAGTAGTTGATTGCAGAACCTATGCTTCAGTCGCATCCAGCTCTTCTCATTCTGATGCGGTCGATCCAATCCAATTGCGTAGCATTTATAGGAGTCTGGGTAACCTAAACCTCTGTAAGGAAAGTGGCAACGTACTGCTACAGGTTGCGTCCCACGAAATCAAGAACTGACCATGGACAGACACCACTACAGAACACTTACCCACGGAAAGCTTCGTTGCAATATATGGAACGCCAGGGGAATCTATCGGAAGCGCATCAAATATTACAATTTCATCAAAAATGGGAATATTGACATAGCTTTCGTGTGAGAGACGCACCTGAAATTAACTCAAACTTTTAACTTGCCGGATTATCATGTTTATCGAAAGGATCGACCTCTGGGTAACAACGCCAGTCAACCATTTGGTGGAGCAGCTATCATTGTCAAAGATGGCATTGATCATCGTGAGACTGTCACTCCAAATTATGTAGGAATGGAAACTGTTTCCGTGATAATAAATGACGCCGACGCAGGTGAAATTAAATTCACCTCTCTGTATAATTCTCCTAGGCACAAGCTTGGACCGTGCGAGCTTGATGAGCTGCTCTCTGGGACCGTTCCAGTGCTTATGGCGGGAGACTTTAATGCTAAGCACCCTGCATGGAATTCCAAATGCTCCAACCAAAATGGCAATATTGATATACTCTCTCGAGATTGACACCTTTGTTGCTGGACCCCTTGATGACACGTACTACTGCGACCATTCTCCTGTCATTGATGTGCTGGACGTTGTAGTTCTTAAAGGATTCTTTAAGCCCTATAATATTTTCACAGTCGACGACTTATCCTCTGACCACCGTCCAGTGATGCTTATCTTTGAGGGCTTGAACATCGATGTTAAGATTGGGCTTCGCTCCAAACAAGACTGGAAACTCTTCAGGGATATCCTTAGAGAAAATAGCATTCCATATAAGGAGGTTATTGACAACGAGGATATTAATGCAAATATCAGTTCTATTACTCGTGTTATCAATGATGCTACAGCTTCCAGTACTCTCACTACTGATCGAAAGCGTCCTGAACATCTCGACCTCCCTAATTACATCAGGCGTCTCATACTTGAAAGAAATTCCTATAGAAGGTTATGGCAGCGTAAACGCCTTCCCTTCTTCAAGACGAAATACAATAGGCTAGCTCGCAAGATCCAGAAAGATGTTAAATCTTTACGTAATCAAAGATGGAGCGAAAAGCTAAAGTCCCTGTCAGTCCAGGACAACTCGCTCTGGGATACTGTAAGGGCTCTAAAAGGAAACAGACCCATCAACTTACCGCCGGTACTTACCGCAAATGGCAATGCTGTCACGGGTGATCAAGATAAAGCTCAACTGATTGCCGAAACCCTGGTTAAACAATTTACCACTCCTGGTGAGGACAACCCGGATAATTTCCCAAATATTCGTCTTGTCAACGATGGATGTATCGCATACGAGCTCACTCATCGTATTTCTACTTATGAGGACACTATTGGTGTTTACGAAATCTCCGATGTCATCAAGCATCTTAAAAGCAAGAAAGCAGCAGGTATCGATTCCATCACTAATAGCACTCTCATAAACTTACCTCCTAATGTTGTTGCTACTATTACCAGAGCCATGAATGACTGCTGGAGACATGGTTACTTTCCTGTCAAGTGGAAAGAGTCTGTTATCGTTACCATATCGAAGCCTGGTCTAAACCCTGCTTTCCCTGTCAGCTATAGGCCTATAAGCTTGTTACCTATGCTATCAAAAGTGTTTGAACGCGTTATTCTGAAGAGATTTAACGGCTTCTGTGTGGCTAACAATCTTGTTCGTGAAGAGCAAGTCGGCTTTCGACCAGGTCACTCCTGCTAACTCCAGATCTGGAGGCTTGTTGCAGATTTAAACACTCCCCTTAACTGCGCTAAATATGTTGGTCTTGTGTTTTTGGATGTCCGAAAAGCTTTTGATCAGGTTTGGCACGAAGGCCTAATACACAAAATGATTACTTGTGGATTTCCGGTCGATCTTATTGCCTTGATTAGATCCTTTCTGTCGAACAAGGTATTTCGTGTAAAGGTTGGCTGCTCCATGTCAAACCCGTGTGACGTCAAAGCTGGTGTTCCCCAGGGTTCTGTTCTTGGCCCTGCACTCTTCAACTTTTTCATCCATGACTTCCCAGCATTTACAAAATGCAAGCTGACGACGCGTCCATCATGACCACTGCTCGCGTTCCCGCTCATGTCATATCTCGATTGCAGAATGCCTTACATAGATGCGAGAAATGGTTTGCTAAGTGGAGACTGATTCTAAATGTTGACAAATGCAAGGCAAAGTTCATTACAAAGAAACTTCGGAAACCCCCGAGTCCTCTCTTCCTTTCTGGTAGAGAGCTCGAATGGGTAAAACATTATAAATACTTTGGAGTGGTAATAGATGCCAAGCTAAATTGGGGCGACCATGTCTCCTACGCCATCAACAAGGCAAAGAAGGCAAAGTTCAGTCTGGTTACCCTTCTGGGGCGAAACAGCGCGCTTGGACTGGACTGCAAACTATCGCTGTAAAGGACAGTAATCCGAACCATCTTGCTTTATGGTATGCCAGCATGGGCTGTAATATGTAAATCCAGATGGAAGGACCTCCAAACTTTCCAAAACGTTACCTTGAGGACCGTTGCTCAACTTGACAGGAGAGTTGCAACAAATACTTCTATTGCCGACGTTTTTGAGATACCTCCCATTGGGAATCACGTCCAGGAATTGATGAAAAAGCTGCTCCCGAAGATGAGGGACCATCCCAATCCTCTGGTTGCAGGTATTCTTGAGCACCCGCTTACCTTCAGAAGCCTTCTTAGACATCGCAGGCCACGTCACCTCCTGGACATCAATTTCGACGACATCCAAAAGGCGATATTTCCCGAACATTGGATCTCCTAGCTCCTCGTGTCCCTTGTTCCTCGTCAATCAACAATCAACACTATCTCCTGAGAGGAAAGGACTCCATCTTATCCTCTGGATAACTTAACTAGGTTCATCTGGCTTCTTGCCTAGTTCAGTGTACTTCCCGTGGTTACTTTCTGGACGAGTATGGCAGTGAAAGCGTTGCTTTCGGACCGCTTGTTTCGTTTTACCTGCACTGTTCGATTGTCGATTGTCGACAGTAACATTCAGTCTTGTTGAAAAATGGACGCGTAGCGTCCGAAATACGTATCCAGGCGTAATAAATATTTTGTTGTGGAAAAGCGGTTTGGGCTCATTGTGTTACCATTGATGTTATTTATCCACAGTTAAGGTAATTTGGTTTTTTATTTTGTTATATAATTAGCATCTCAGTTTCCAAAATATATAAATTCCCACAAAATATAGTCAAAATGTATTTTTATGAAATGTTTGGATTATCTATGCTACCAAATTCGCTAGGTTATCACTGGTATGGCTCTGACTCTTTGTTTATTTGATGAAATTTTGCAATATATAAAAAATAAACACATATAAACGCTGAGAATTAATACAGTAAAAATTCTTAATGAAAATTCGACAAAAAAATTTTTAAAGGCTTACTATGTATAGATATTGATCATTTTTAAAGATTTTCAAGTAATTGTTAAGCACTAAGAACTCTCTTTACTATGAAAATCCCGAATAACAGGAATTCTATGCATTGTTACGATATGCAGATGAAAAATCATTGCATATAATTAAAAGCTGACAACAGTTGATGTGTAGCAGCATCCGTTAACACAGTAATTCTCGCCGTCATGGGCAGAACAAGTGACCTGTCGGACTCCAAAACGGGATGATCATTGGCTATCGGGCCAAGGGGGGCAGCATTTCGGAAACGGCCACATTTGTGAACTGCTTTAGGGCTGCCGTTGTGAAGGTGTACCGCGACGGGACGAACCAGACAGTTTCCAGCAACCGAAGAGTTAACTGTGGGGCCCCACAGATCATCGATCTTAGAGGCGAGCGTCGATTACGACGCTTGGCCAAGACCAATCGGCGTGCCACTGTTGAGCAACTGACATAGCAAATGAACCGTGGGGCCACTAGGCGTTTCAGCACCAAGACAGTGCAACGATCCCTCTTGAGGTTGGAGCTCCGGAGCAGGCATATAGTAACACCACCCATGTTGACACCTGTGCGTCGCCGAAAACGCCTCCAATTCCCCATGGACTATTGCCATCGGACCTCGGCCGAGTGGCAAAGGGTTTCTTTCTCTGACGAGTCGACGTTTCTGGTGAACAGAGTGGACGGACGATGGAGAATTCGCCGGGAAGCATCTGAGAACAGGCATCCCGACACCATCGTTGGCAGAAGACAGGCTGGTGGGGGATGTGTGACTGTTTTGGGGATGTTTTCTTGGTATAGTCTGAGTCAACTGATACCGCTGGAAAGGACACTGAATGCTGTTCGTTACATGGTGATTGCACCTTTCAACAGGATAATGCTCCCTGCCATACTACCCAAATTGTTCACGACTGGTTCGAGGAGCATGAGGACGAATTTAAGCTACTCCCATTGTCAGCAAACTCGCCGGACCTCAACCACACTGAACATTTGTGGCACCATCTCGATCGCCATGTCCGCAAGCTGGACCCTCCACCAAGCACGGCGATGGAATTATGGAATGCACTGATCGCCGAATGGTCCCAGATACCTGCAACCACCTTCCGAGGACTTACTGATTCTCTGCCAAGTCGACTAGCTGCTGTGCTTGCCACCAAAGGTGAATATTCCGGTTACTAGCAGGTGGTCATATTAATGTGTCCCGACCCTGTATATTGTTGATCCTTGCATAGTGTTGGTGCATTGCGTGTTGACACCATTGTTGATACCGATTGTTGCACAAACTTTTCCTTGCATTGTAGGTGATGAGATATGTATTGTTGTTCCGTTCAGTGTGTTTGTGAATTGCGTGTTGATACCATTGTTGATAAGCATTGTTGCACAAACTTTGCCTTGCATTGTTGATCATGAAATATTTCTTATTAATATGCTTTGCTATAACTATGAACAATGATTTTTTAGCAATAATTATAATTTTTTTCTAAGTCTGAGGTAAACACTGAACTTCCGCATGCTTTGAAGGTCAAGTATGCAAATCTTCATCAAGTTTGGAATAAAACTGGAGATTTGGATAAGAAACAACATCTTTCTTTATATAAGGTGCGTGCCATAATAATGATAGAACCACCCTTGATTAGTGCTGTTAACGTTAGTACAATTAAAAACTAAAAGGAACAAATTTTTGTGAGAATGTCCGTTGATTATAATGGACAATAGTCAAAAAATAAATAATAAAAAACGTCGCATTGTTGGGCACAGGGGAAAAATCATTTTTGCACTGTCCCAAAAGGATAGAACACCCCTGATCTCAAGTGATAAACTCGTCTAAACTGCTAAAGAGTCAAACTTACTTATATGCAAATCACAATAAAGTTTCTCTGAATCATTTGAACACTTTTATTGCTGCAGATCAGTTTGCTTTGTCACTTTTAAAATGGGAGGTGGTAAAGATTTGACTGAATTCGAGAAAGGGAAAATTACAGAATTGTACCATGCCAAACAATCGTTCAGAGCAGGAGGCCGTCAACTAAAGCGTTCTCATCACGTCATTGTGAATTTCGTCAAGTTTGGAGAAAAATACGGTGAGAAAAAGCCTAATACTGGTAGACCGCAAGTTTTGTCTCAACAGCAGAAAAGACAGGTTATCACAACAATGAGCAATTCTACGAGCAGTCGCTTCTTTTCCAGACATATCAGTATCTAATCAACTATTCATAGGGTTGTAAAAGCCTCCGGACACTTAAAATCTAAGAACATAAAACCGCACCACAACTGAACAACCGTCACAAAGAATAGCGAATTAATTGGGCAAAATATCACATGAGCTGGGTCAAGCAATGGAGAAATATTGTGTGGAGTGATGAGAAAAAGTTTAATCTGGATGGTGTAGATGAATGGACATCTTAATGGCATGATTTAAGAAAGGAAGAACGTTTCATGTCTAAGAGACAACAAGGTGGTGGCAGTGTGATGATGTGGGGAAGTTTTGGCTGGGGTGGAAAAACCAACTTGGCAATTGTGTCTGCCAGACTGAAAGCAGCAGATTACCAAGCGAGGCTGGATACTTACCTACTGCCATTTGCTGAGAAATTGGGAGGTCCAACAAGAAAATGCCCCTATCCACAATGCTATATAAATTTGGGCGTGGTTTTTATCAAACGGCATCAGTGTTATGGATTGGCAAGCTTGGTCCCCGGACTTCAATCTAATGAAGAATGTTTGGAAGGAAAGTGTACCACGATGGTCGTCAATTCAACAGTGTTGAAGCTTTGAAATGTCAGATTGTACAATCATGGGAAGAAATCCAAGATGATCAGTTGCATAATTTGATTGAATCAATGAAAAACAGCGTATTTAAGGTGATTTCAGAGCACGGTGGCTTTATTGGATATTAGACCATGAAATAAAATAATTACACTGTTATTTGTTCTGTTTTTTCACTTTTGACAAGTGGTTCTATCCTTTTGGGACAGTGCAAAAACGTTATTTTTCGCTGTGTGCAACAATGCGATGTTTTTTATTATTTATTTTTCGACTATTGCTCGTTATAATCAACGGACATTCTCATAAAAATTTTTTAACTGTACTATCGTTAACAGCACTAATCAGGGGTCATTCTATCATTATGGGACGCACCTTATATAGAAGACAAGCAGAGATACGCGGCGTTGCCGCGAAATATTATACATGCAGGTTAACATAACAATCTCAAAAAATCAGATTATAACTCCCATTTACTTAAATAATAACTCAATCAATACAACACAGAGCAAAGGGAATATCCATTCTACGAAAAATTCGAAAAACAGGAATTCTAGGTGATATAACGGGAATTTATCTAAACTCTTCTTGACTGGCCTGACGACTGCGGAGCATCACCCAACTTGACGTAGAAGCTCTTATACCCGTTTGCTCCATTCGAAACTCCCGTTGTTCAGATGTTTCCAATGCCTGTGTAGATTTTTCTGTTTTAGCCGTAGACTTTCTCTGACCAATACTCGTTGTTTCTCTTTCCTTTCCAGACACATAAATTTTTGCCAGTCGTCTGGACGTTTGATAGAGAGCTCAAGGGAGACACGTGACTCTTTTGCCTCAACAATATACGCTGCCTTATTAATGTTCTGTCAATGCATTATCATTTTATGCTCATTATTAATAATTCTTGGAAACGAACGTTCAATCATCGCAT
>JAHWFO010029647.1:0-20233 GCA_023313115.1 Rhysida immarginata
AAAAAAATATACAGTGCATTTTTTACATTGTTTGGCTGAACATTAAAAATTATCTATCTCAGCTGTAACATCTGCCAGCCTTCTATTTCTGCCATTTTGTCTGAGTGAGCTGGCCTTGTCTACAGGAGGCCTTGCTATAGATCGTGATCTAAAGACAATGTCTTTTCCAACTAGATTATAGAAGGCCTGTCCATTCGATGTTTTTCCGCATCTAAAACGGAAGGCAAATAAGTTTCTTTTTTGGCCGCAATGGCGCTAAAAACTCGTCCCCATGCATGAAAATAATGCGTTATTAATAGCCTTTAATTGATCTTTACGTAACAGTCATTTTTGCATTATTAATAAAAATTATTATCAAAAATATACTCAAAATTAAATTTTGAAAATTTGATGTATGTTCCTTTCAATGACATATATTAAAGAACGTCATTAGTTTTTTAATATACGTCATTGGTTCGTTTATATCACATCCACATCGTAGCCATCCAATATGCTTTGTTCTTTCTTTTAATTATTATCCTGATATTTGTTAACATCTTATTGATCTTTTATATGATTTTAGAATTACATATGCCTTTGAAGAAATTGATATTTCATTAAAAGTTTTTGAATTTGCATTTTATGATTGATTTTATATGAAATAAATCCTTTTCTTTCATTCAATATTTATGTTCTCCTTTCATTTTAATGGCCCATTTCAAATTTAATAAGGACCCGGTTTTGGAGCACTTTTTTTTTGATGGTAGAAAAATGTCTTGGAACTTTTTTTTAATGATTTTAAAGCTGCAGGGGTTTCCGTGAAATTAGGTGTTAAGTTCTAGACATGTTGACTGAGGGAAAGGGCAATAACGAACAAACATTCCTCAAAATATCATTGTTTCAGTTATTTCACGCACAAAAAAAAAAACATGAGAGACACACGGCAACATAAAACATGGAGGACGACGATGCAAATAGTGGCACTGATAGCAGTGACAGTGACTTAATAACAAGCTCAGATTTTAGTGGTACCGAATCTGATAAAACTCGGTCAGGCTAGAATGTAGTGCGAACTGTTTGGCTTCGTCAGCTAGCCTGAGCTGAGCTAGTCCGAACAAGCTAGCTCAACTCGATCTAGCCCAGCTGTAGTACGAATGGGGTATTACAGTACACACAATAACCAGGTAGCTTGAAGTCTTGGCTTGGTTTAAGGTGCGTTTTACAAGGAAGGCAACGTCGATTTCTTACTTTATAAGGAAATTTTGTGAAACTCTGTACGCTTTCGGGGAATCCCCCTAGCGTTCCATATCACGCACTGAAGTTCACCTTTGTTGGTTACAGTATAAATTATTTGGTTGTGAGGACCCCTCTCAATTGTGGATAACTTTTGCCTAAATTAGAAAACAGATGAAAGATACGTCCTAATTGCTTATACATATCTGGCATATATGTGGAGGCCTTTTTCCTCAAGCTTAAACACAGCAGCAGCAATGAATGTGTCTACTGTCACTTTGGAACTAAGCATCCTTTTATCCTGGGGATATTTTGGGCATTTCGTGTAGCTGGACGTGTGCTGTTCACCACATCTGACGCCATTTAGAGGGTCTTATCTTTTAATCTTGGGGTAAACTCTTAATTGGTGCCCCTCTGCGCATTTGTTGCTAAGAGGATCTTCCGTGCAGCCCATGGACACGTGTTCGAATCACAGGCAGTTGTAGCATTGTAGTGGCTTCTTGTTCCCTCGAAAGACGTCTACTAACACTACCAGCGGCCCAATACGTGTGATGTTCTTCAATGACAGGTTGTGTTCAATGTTCGGGAGGAGAATCAAAACCATAGGCATATCAATGGATCTTTTGGCATTCCTGAGTCTGATTACCTTTTCCGGGAAGTAGTTGGCTTTTCCTAGGACTTCTTGGAAGTCATTTAGATAATACCTTACATCCACATTACGAATCACGTATTTCAAGACTTCCGACTTCAGTTGATGTTGCTGAATTTTTAAAATATTTTCGGACTTAATTCCAAAGAAATATGTTCTGAGATTCTACACCTGTCATCTTCACATTTAACTTTGACGGTTTCTGCTCTGCCTATATGAATAGTGATCTTTTCCACTGGAACATGCTTCTCGAGCTCAGTTAAAATCGTCTTAAACGGCACGCCATGTGTCTACACGATAATCGGCAGGACATACCTTTTCGTGATCCTGTGGTCATCTTTAGCCGAGAGACTCTGTCCATTCTTCGGATTCCTTTTTCTAGATGTGCTGACGACTTGTTCTTTTACTCTGGAGACAGTCTTTAGGTTGTCGATCCTCGTGCCTTTATTGAATTTTTTATTACTAACAACAATCCAGGGACTGTCATCCACTTCTTCATCGGTTCCATCAGAGTGACTTCTCTTACAGCCACCGTTTGTCGAACAGTCATTATTTTATATTATATCCATAGACTCCACACTTTCAGCACAAGAAATACTTTTAAAAACATTAATTACCTTGCTCTTATCAAGCGATTTATCTTCCTTGGAGTTTCCTGCCTTCGGAGTCCCGGAACATTTCTCAAAGGCTTCCTTAAGTTCTCTTATCTTGTGAATAACATCTTTACGAGAGTCATGAATTTTTTTGTTGATACCTATGAACTTCTCCTCAAAACTTTTTTGTAGGGATTTGAGTTTTTCCTCCAGTGCAGTATACTTAGCGTTTATTTCATCCCGGAGAGCTTCTAGCTTTTCCTTGAACAAAAGGTCAAATACGGCAAACCTCGCATCCAAGCAAGCATCCCGGTAGGTCTTTTCGCAAGACACAATTAACCATCCGCCACTTGCAAAGACTCTTTAGTCGACTTCAACGTGGTTAATTTGGACGAAGCCATCATATTCCTGATATATAAGAGTCCAGAACCGGGGGGGGGGGAGGGAGAGTAAACTCGCAGTTAGGTGTGTGCTAAAGAAACCGTTCTAAGAAGGACGCACCTAGCTTTAAGAAAAAAAAATAAGTCAGGTTTGCGAGAAAATTAATTCTACGTCAGGGACCCAGATTGACAGTGAGTGTCTTGATGTACTGGTTTACGGGAATATTGATTCCAACGCCGGGGACTAGCACATAAGACGTGACAGAAGGTGATTATCTTTCTGAAAAGGGCGCACCGTGAAATGAGACCAATGAGATGATACCTGAAAAGAGAGTTGAGGTGATACCTTGAAGAGCTAGTCCGGCCTGATCGTTCTGCGTGTCCTGGGTCCTGTGTCGAGATGTACCCTGGGAGGGAACAAATAGGAAGCCTGGAAGAAAAGGACTCATTTTTTACAGGCCCTGTATTCTTTGTTGCAGTAAGACCTGTTTGTGAGAGCACCATTATGGAGTTGCATTTTAACCAGAGCTCTTTTATGTAGTATTCGACTGTATCATTCCTAGTCTCTTTAAGTATTTCTCTCCTTTTGATTCTGAATGCGTTATCCGATCGCATTTTTCTCGTTGTCCCGTCCCATTGGTCCTCTTTATTGCCTTAGCTCAGCACGTCTTTTAATTCTTTTCCAGGCTTCCCATTTCTTTCCTGAAAAACCTAATTCCCTCACCCCCCCCCCGCCTTGGCAATATATGTAAATCATCTTCTAGCACTTCTTTCATCACTTCAGGAAAATTCACTAATATTCCCTTTGATTTAGAGAACTGTCCTCCTGCTTTGACAAGCATAACCCAAATGGGTAACAATAAAATTTAACAAGAAACTATACTACTGTTTATAAAAATCGCAACACCCTGATGGAATAGCCCAAGCTGCATTAAATTTGGAGCATTTGCATATCATGGGTCAGAAAAGAAACCATTAGATTTTCAGGTCAATACAATGCGTTTTATTGTCACATTATTATCGGGTGAAACCACCGTGGGATGCAATTACAGCCTCTAAACGTCGTGGCATTGAGTCATCCGAAAACACAACTTGTTGCAATTCAGCTTGCCACTGTAGGTGTTGATGGGCCCATTGCAACCTGAGGCGCCGGTGGTTTTGAGTCAAAGGAATCCGCAACAATGGTATTCGTGCCATCAATCCTCTGGAAATCAAACGGCGTCGTACAGTGCTAGCAGACATTGTCCTGCCTACTGTAGCACCCCACTGTTGTGCCAACACTGTGGAAGTGGCTGTACGATCTGCTACACACATGCGGTAGAGGTGTCTGTCATCTCGCGGTGTCGTCGTGCTGGGTCTTCCTGAGCCTGGTCTTCGGTGTGCCCTGTTCTCTTCGCTCCACTGCCTCCATGCACGCATAACTGTCGTTGCATTACGTCCTACACGAGCAGCAATGTCACGATACGACCATCCCGCTTCACGCAGACCAATTATGCGTCCTCTTTCAAAGTCTGTCAGCTGTTGATATGGTACCCTTCGTCATTCTTTCAAGCAATTACTCTGAAAATCTAATCATTTATACTCTGACCCATTGTATGCAAATATTGCAAATTGCATATGGATTAGACCATTCCATCCGAGTGTTGCGATTTTTATAAACAGTAGTGTATATAAGATATAGTTTCAAATGAAGAAATTCGTTAGGCCACAGGCCATTATCGCTAACTTCGAATGACATTTCCAGATCTAGATCCGATTGAACATCTGTGGGAGAAGATCGATAGTGCGTCCAGGTTCGAAATCATCAATACTCCAGTCTGTCAGTGTTGCGTAATACCATCATCGAGGAAACCTCTACCCACGATCTAGGCTTGTAAACACGAGACTCGAAGAGCATTCTGGAACGCTGCAAACTAAAAAAAAAATTAAAAGTACGAAAAGACAACGGTAAAAGACACTCCAAATGGCCACAAGGAAATTTCGTGGCGTTTTTCAATTTAAGAAAAAAACTATTCAGCTTATAGAATCTAGTCCAAATTACAAAACCATGCAGCAGCTTGCTGGTGCCTTCCAGGGCTTGACAATGCTAATAAGCTGCTTATAGTATACACAATCATAATAACATTTTTCGGATTAACATGTTGTTTATTTGTTTTTTTTCTTTTAACAATACTTGTGTATTTGATGTGTCGGTGTAACTTATTTTTTATTTATCTAAATCTTTAGTTCTCAGTCCCTATTTTTCTTTAATTTTTAAGTGTATTTTCATTAACTCCGTTTTGGGCTTTTGCCTGTTGGGGGGCAACACTGGGTCCGGGCCTCCAGTTTATCTGAGGGTCTTTTTCCCAGTTGCTGTTACATTAAGATTAATACAGTGTTGGGCCACCTTTCGCTTTTATTACCGCTTGCATTCTTCGGAGCATGGATTCTATGAGATGTTGGTAGGTTGTAGGAGGAATTTGAGACCAATTCTGAAAAACTGCACTTTCCAATTCCTGCAGATTTGATGGTGCTGGATTCCCGCTGCCTGATGGCCCGTTCGATCTCATCCCACAAATTCTCAATGAGATTGATATCTGGCGATTGTGCAGGCCAACGTAGCACGGTAAACTCTCCGGCATGTTCTTCAAACCGTCTGAAGACGATGCCAGCCTTACGACAAAAAGCATTGTCCTGCAGGTAGTATCCATCCCCGTCAGAGTACACCAGTAACATAACGGGATGTACCTGATCTGCGACAATACTTAAATAATCTTGGGCACGCACACGTCCGTGCAGAAGAATCAAAGGAGTCAAACAATGCCAAGAAAACATCCCCAAAACCATAATACTGCCGCCACCAGCTTGAAGTATTGTGGCGATGCAGGTGGGGTCCATGTTGTTATCTCCATATTCTAACCCTGCCATCTGCATGATGCATTTGAAATTGTGATTAATCGGACGGCATGACCCTTTTCCAGTCATCTACTGTCCAATCCTTGTGCTCCTTGGCGAACAGGAGACTTCTGCTCTTGTTCAAGGCTGACAGTAGAGGCTTTCGTACTGGTCGTCGGCTTTCATAGCCTAAACGGTGCAATGAACGGCGAACAGTTCGTTCAGAGGCGGTCACCGTTTGTCCTTGTTTAATATTTGCCGCTATTTGATGCACTGTTGCTCTTCTGTCGCCCTGGACAACTCTGGCCAATCTCCTTTCAGTTCGAGTACTGAGGAGGTTGATGACCACACGCTTGACGTTGAGAGCAGGTTATTTGCTTGGTAGTCCACTCTCTGTAAACATTAATAACTACTGCTCTTGAACACTTCACAAGTTCTGCTGTTTTGCTGATACTGGTTCCGACACTGCGCGCGCCGACGACTATCCCGCGTTCAAACTGAGTTAAATCACTTTTTTTGCCCATATCGTAGCAAAAAACACAGTGCAACTGATGGTTCACCTCACCTGCATTCCCCTTTTTATAGCTATCTAGCACTCTAGCGGCAGTGCTGTGACGCAATAGCTCATTTGTCTAAAACTATCAGGCGGTCATAATAATTTGGCCACTCAGTGTATAATAAAACATTAAGGAATGACAAAACCAACTACCGAAAGGTTAAACTAAACCATTCACGGAACTATATTTTTAAACAGCCCTATGTTAATATTGTAAGTTTCTAATGGGCCATGAAGATACCAGTACATCACGTACCTTTGAACCAATTTAGACTATAATTAATTTTACATTATATTCATTCTTGACACATCATTCCAAGTTGTTTGATATATCACTTGCCATATTTTAGCATTGAACTTCCAATGAACCATGATGGTTCCATTAAACCAGGTTTATTGAAACCAATTTGGACTATCATTAATTTTACTTTTTATCATTCATGACACCCCATTCCAAGTCGTTTAGCCGGCCACGTGGCCGACAGGACTGGGGCGTAGGCTTTCTAGTTCTCGACTCCGCCTGGTCGTGGGTTCGAATCCCGCCGTAGACATGGATGTTTGTGTTTGTTCCGGGCTGCGTATAGATATAACTTGTGTAAAAGGCGCAAAATGACTTTAGTAGTCGACGCCAAAGTTTCTAATAATACCAAACCACCCAAGTCGTTTGATATATTACATGCTATATTTTGACAGTTCCAAAGAACCATAATGGTTCAACTAAACCAGGTTCATTGAAACCAATTTGGACTATCATTAAGTTTACGTTATATCCATTCGTGACTCATCATTCTATGTCGTTTGATATGTTACATGCTATATTCTAGCACTGAAAATTTTTAGGGCGTCATAAGGGTACTATTAGAGCACGTGTCATTGTTTCGATTTCAACCATTTTCAAAATGGTTTATTCCAGGGACCATATTCATTATTGGCGAAAATAGTAATTTATATCCGCTTCTATCTCGTCATTACGATTTGTTTGATATATTTCTTAATATATAAGGAAAATAAGTGATGTATAACAGTTAATAAGAGAATAGTAAAAAAGACATCACAAAATAACATAGGTAATAAATAATACGAGGCCTTTCGGTCATTTTATTTACAAAGACCTTCTTCAGGTTAAAAATTTTTTGAAAGTGTAACTGATTTTTTCTCTCAGTAAAGATTAAGAATATAAGTTTTAACATATAAAAAATAATGTTATCTATAAAATTGCTTGTAAAGAATGTAATGATCATTATATTGGTCAAACAAAAAGAATTATGAAAAAAAAGAATTGATGAACACAAGAATGAAATAAAAAATGTAAGGAAAATAATCAGTTATATCTACATAAAAAAACAAAAAACATGAAATTGATTGGGAAAATACAAAAATTTTAGGAACTGAAGAACATTGGCAAAAAAGATTAATTAAAGAAAGTTACTATATTAACAAATCAAATAATTGTCTAGCCCATCAATCATATAAATTAGACAAAAAATGGGAATCATTGTAATAAAAAATTGTAAATATACCTTTAATCAATTAAAAATAACTTTGTACATAAAAGTCTTTGATTATAACAATTTAAAATTTCAAACTAAAGATGTAAACAATCAATTGATGTAATAATACCTCTCAACAGTGTATCTATTTAAACTTATATCTATTTATATATATAAAGAAGGATGTTTGTGGGTCTGTGCGTCTGTGGGTGGGTCTGTGTGTACGTTTTTTATACAAATCTACAGTTTTATTCCGATCTTGATGAAATTTCGCATACATGACCTTCAAAGCATGAGGAAGGTCACTGTCTACTTCAGATTTCGAAAAAATAATAATTATTGATAAAAAAATCGATATTCATGGTTATGGCAGGGCATATTAATGAGAAATATCGCATGACCAACAATGCAAGACAAATTTTTGCAACAATGGTATCAACACGCAATTCACAAACACTCTGCACGGACCAACAATATATATCTCATGACCAACAATGCAAATAAAAGTTTGTGCAACAATAGGTATCAACAATGGTTTCAACACGCAATTCACCAATAACAATGAGCTCAAAATGATGATGCAGTGATATAGCAATCCTTTCCAAGAATTATAACAATGAACATAAAATGATGATGCAATATGGATAAGTTTCAATTAGTAACAATGCATAGAATTCCTATTATTCAGGTTTTTCTTAGAAAAGAGAGTTCTTAGTACTTAACAATTTCTTGAAAATCTTTAAAAATGATCAGTAGCTGGAGATAATGAAGAGTTAGCAGACTATTGAGAAAGAGTGGAAAGACGACAGAGAAAGCAAACCTTTAGCTCCGTGCTGTATTGAGCAAATGGGAAGCAACTAAATAGAAGAATTGGCGACCGCTAGACTACCCAAAGTGACGAAAGGCCAAATTTTGCTTCAACACAACGAGAGAAGAGTGGAAATTGCAACAACATCAAGTGTACATCTGAAGTAAGATTACCTGAGTAAGAAATTATTGGAGCGGTCCATCCATTGTGAACCTTTAAAAAGATTTTTTTCGAATTTTCATTAAGAATTTTTACTGTATTAATTCTAAGCATTTTCATGTGTTTATTTTTAAGATATTGCAAAATTTAATTTAATTTTTTGAGATTGTTCTGTTTACATCCAAGTGTAATTATCCCGGGCAACGCCGGGTACCTTTGCTAGTAAGTAAATAAATATAATAAATAATTATATATAAAATTATATATTATTTATAATTTAATTTCATCTATGTGTATTAACTTTTTATATTAAATTTTTATGAAATTTAAAAAATTAACAATCATAAATTGTTAAAAAATTATCATTTATTATTTTAATAAATTAATACAATATTATGTAAAAGTATTGCACAGTTTATTCTAACAAAATATGTATTAAATATTTTATTTCAAATATTTTATGATGAAGTTAACCAGTGAGCAATATGAAAATTAAAAAGCACAATAAAATGATTTTTAATAGATATTTTATTTTGTCCAGGTTAAACGAGAATTTTTACAATAAGAGGTTGAATACCAAACAATTTAACTATGATTTTATCACAATTTTTAAAAAATTTGTTTAATTGTAAAAAATTATCAAAATATAACTTTTATCATTGAGAATGCATGCAGGAATTTATTGATACCTGCTACCCGTTAGAGTCCGCCAATGATTTCTGCCGTGAACATGACGTCACACGCGTTACATGTTTTCCCCCGAACGGTCACTTCTTCCTGTTTTACGTTCTTTGGCGATGAATGATTACCGGCTCTATCGAACATGGGACACGTTTAGCGAAAAATTAAAAATTTGACTTCGGAATATAGGCTTTAATAAATTATTCAATGAATACAATAAATTAGATTACATTAAATTAATGCCATTTTCAATTAGCATTAGTAGGACGGTACTATGTTAAAAAATATGAAGTAAAATTATTAAATTTCAGTAGTGACTTAGTAACTAGCTCAGGTTTTAGTATAACCTAGACAATCGCACTACACATTTCAATTTAGCACAACTTCTCAATCGGGTTTGAAATGTGCCGTGCGAACGCATCTAGCCCAACTTAAGTTAGATTGAAACTCCTCGAATTGGATTGACTGGGGCTAGTAGTTTAAACTCGATCGAGATGTCGAGCTAGCTTGGCCGCGATGCATTCTGGGACTGGGAACACGAGCATGACCATAGTCTTTAGATAGTAGATGGTCATCCAACTCCACTTAAAAATGAAGCTAAAGTTTCTAGCTCTCGATAGGGTGGGAACTCCTTTGAAAAATAGCGCTGCATATACAATTGGACTATAAACGCTTGCAGCACTGCCCTATCGTGAGCTACAAATTTTTATTCATAATTTTCATGATCTAGTATCGTTGTGAATATGAAATAAAGGATGGATATAAGACGATACGGATACTATTAACTTTATACCATCTATAACGCACGTTTCGGTGTTATACCATTTTCAAGGCTCGCATAGTAGTAACAAAATTAATTTTTCCGGTTTTACTATTATGCGAGCCTTGAAAATGATGTAACACCGAAACGTGCGTCGGCAATAAATTATCCGCTACGTGTAGTATCCGTAGCGTAAACACATCCTTTAGAAATTATAGTTTCATTTTCAATTTCAATGCAGCCAGAATTATTGACATAATACTGCCGAAATTAATGCATTCTATAAAAGTTTAAATAAATTATTGATAAACCAGCTATTGAATGCACTACATAGCTCACTATTAATTTTGGGCATCAACTACAGAGGTTGAGTCAAAAGTAGTGGCCGATCACCGCGCAAACTTTTAAATGGGCACCATAAAGGAACCACTCATTGCTAATCTTCAAAGGCCGGCCAGGTGGCCGAGAGGGCTAGGGCGTAGGCTTTCTAGTTCTCGAGACCGCCTGGTAATGCAATGGCTTTTCATGCACGACTTGGGGGAGCGAGGCACCCCATATGCGGCAGTTCTGCGTATACACCGCTCCATCTAGGGTAAAATGTGCTTCGTCTGACCATAGAATCTTCCACACGCACAGGTCATCAAATAGGAAATTTTAATTCAGTGGTTGTGCTAATTAAAAATGTTAATGAAGGGTGGTTTTCTCCATCATTGATGAACAATAGATGCCTACAATAAAATAGAAGTATTATATTTGTTAGTATGGCATGGTGCAATAATCAGTTAATCTTTGTGTGAGTTATTCGTGGGTTTGAAACCCGCCGTAGGCATGGATGTTTGTGTTTGTCCGGGGCTGCGTACAGATATAACTTGTGTAAAAGGCTCAAAATGACTTTAGTAATCGACGCCAAAAATTCCAATACACCAACCAACCAACCTAATCTTCAAAGTAAAGTCCATCATGCTCGATGGTGTTCATCCGAGGATCAGCCAGTTGGCGTATGCCCTCGCGAAACCACTCCTCCGGTTTCTGGGCGAAACAGTCACCAAGGCGTCTTTAATCTCACTGACATTGGCGAAGCGCCATCCACGCAGAAAGTGCGCCATGGACCGGAAGAGTTAGTAGTCGGAAGGTGCCACGTCGAGGCTGTCTGCTGGATGAGGCAGAACCGATTTTTACCTGCAGTTGACAACACACCTTCACCCGTTGTTGTGCTTGCGCGCGCGTCAGCTCGTGGAGCACAACTCGGCAGCTCCTGTTGACCTTTCCGATGGCGTGCAGATGTCAAACCACACTCGATTGTGATGTCCCGATGTGCGCTGCTAGTCCACGGGTGGTGCTGCCTGGGTTGGCTTCCACTTGTTGCCGTAGGGCTGCGTCATCCACTTCTTTGGGTCTTCCGCTCCTAGGCGCATCTTCCAGGCCCATGTCTCCTGACCAAAAGCGGGAAAACCACCGTCGTGCTTTCCGTTCATTGGTCACATCCTGACCTTCCACCCTGCAAATTTCGGCGGCTGCTCCTCGCGCACTGGTCCCTTTTTTCAATAGTGACGAATGAGCCCGCGTATCACCACTTTTTCTGACATATTTTTACTATGGCATTCAAATTCGTACTGACGTTTCTTCCCACTCTTTTCTCTTAATAAATTCTTGAAACCTTCCTTATCATGTAGGCTATGCTTGAAACAACGGAAGATGTCAGAAGTTCGATGACCATTTATATCTATAGACAAAGCCAGCTCACTCAGACAAAATGGCGGCAATAGCAAGCTGGCAGATGATATAGGTGAGATGGACTTTTTTTAAATGCTGAGCAAACAGAATGTAAAAATTCACAATATTCTTCACATTAAAATATTACAAGAATGTATTTTAGATTTATTAAGCTAAACTGACGTTTTCAAGGAGAATTATTTTTTCTTACTAGATTTTAAATAGTTAGATGATTGTAATATTTTAATGTGAAGACTATTGTGAATAAAAAAATATACAGTGCATTTTTTACATTGTTTGGCTGAACATTAAAAATTATCTATCTCAGCTGTAACATCTGCCAGCCTTCTATTTCTGCCATTTTGTCTGAGTGAGCTGGCCTTGTCTACAGGAGGCCTTGCTATAGATCGTGATCTAAAGACAATGTCTTTTCCAACTAGATTATAGAAGGCCTGTCCATTCGATGTTTTTCCGCATCTAAAACGGAAGGCAAATAAGTTTCTTTTTTGGCCGCAATGGCGCTAAAAACTCGTCCCCATGCATGAAAATAATGCGTTATTAATAGCCTTTAATTGATCTTTACGTAACAGTCATTTTTGCATTATTAATAAAAATTATTATCAAAAATATACTCAAAATTAAATTTTGAAAATTTGATGTATGTTCCTTTCAATGACATATATTAAAGAACGTCATTAGTTTTTTAATATACGTCATTGGTTCGTTTATATCACATCCACATCGTAGCCATCCAATATGCTTTGTTCTTTCTTTTAATTATTATCCTGATATTTGTTAACATCTTATTGATCTTTTATATGATTTTAGAATTACATATGCCTTTGAAGAAATTGATATTTCATTAAAAGTTTTTGAATTTGCATTTTATGATTGATTTTATATGAAATAAATCCTTTTCTTTCATTCAATATTTATGTTCTCCTTTCATTTTAATGGCCCATTTCAAATTTAATAAGGACCCGGTTTTGGAGCACTTTTTTTTTGATGGTAGAAAAATGTCTTGGAACTTTTTTTTAATGATTTTAAAGCTGCAGGGGTTTCCGTGAAATTAGGTGTTAAGTTCTAGACATGTTGACTGAGGGAAAGGGCAATAACGAACAAACATTCCTCAAAATATCATTGTTTCAGTTATTTCACGCACAAAAAAAAAAACATGAGAGACACACGGCAACATAAAACATGGAGGACGACGATGCAAATAGTGGCACTGATAGCAGTGACAGTGACTTAATAACAAGCTCAGATTTTAGTGGTACCGAATCTGATAAAACTCGGTCAGGCTAGAATGTAGTGCGAACTGTTTGGCTTCGTCAGCTAGCCTGAGCTGAGCTAGTCCGAACAAGCTAGCTCAACTCGATCTAGCCCAGCTGTAGTACGAATGGGGTATTACAGTACACACAATAACCAGGTAGCTTGAAGTCTTGGCTTGGTTTAAGGTGCGTTTTACAAGGAAGGCAACGTCGATTTCTTACTTTATAAGGAAATTTTGTGAAACTCTGTACGCTTTCGGGGAATCCCCCTAGCGTTCCATATCACGCACTGAAGTTCACCTTTGTTGGTTACAGTATAAATTATTTGGTTGTGAGGACCCCTCTCAATTGTGGATAACTTTTGCCTAAATTAGAAAACAGATGAAAGATACGTCCTAATTGCTTATACATATCTGGCATATATGTGGAGGCCTTTTTCCTCAAGCTTAAACACAGCAGCAGCAATGAATGTGTCTACTGTCACTTTGGAACTAAGCATCCTTTTATCCTGGGGATATTTTGGGCATTTCGTGTAGCTGGACGTGTGCTGTTCACCACATCTGACGCCATTTAGAGGGTCTTATCTTTTAATCTTGGGGTAAACTCTTAATTGGTGCCCCTCTGCGCATTTGTTGCTAAGAGGATCTTCCGTGCAGCCCATGGACACGTGTTCGAATCACAGGCAGTTGTAGCATTGTAGTGGCTTCTTGTTCCCTCGAAAGACGTCTACTAACACTACCAGCGGCCCAATACGTGTGATGTTCTTCAATGACAGGTTGTGTTCAATGTTCGGGAGGAGAATCAAAACCATAGGCATATCAATGGATCTTTTGGCATTCCTGAGTCTGATTACCTTTTCCGGGAAGTAGTTGGCTTTTCCTAGGACTTCTTGGAAGTCATTTAGATAATACCTTACATCCACATTACGAATCACGTATTTCAAGACTTCCGACTTCAGTTGATGTTGCTGAATTTTTAAAATATTTTCGGACTTAATTCCAAAGAAATATGTTCTGAGATTCTACACCTGTCATCTTCACATTTAACTTTGACGGTTTCTGCTCTGCCTATATGAATAGTGATCTTTTCCACTGGAACATGCTTCTCGAGCTCAGTTAAAATCGTCTTAAACGGCACGCCATGTGTCTACACGATAATCGGCAGGACATACCTTTTCGTGATCCTGTGGTCATCTTTAGCCGAGAGACTCTGTCCATTCTTCGGATTCCTTTTTCTAGATGTGCTGACGACTTGTTCTTTTACTCTGGAGACAGTCTTTAGGTTGTCGATCCTCGTGCCTTTATTGAATTTTTTATTACTAACAACAATCCAGGGACTGTCATCCACTTCTTCATCGGTTCCATCAGAGTGACTTCTCTTACAGCCACCGTTTGTCGAACAGTCATTATTTTATATTATATCCATAGACTCCACACTTTCAGCACAAGAAATACTTTTAAAAACATTAATTACCTTGCTCTTATCAAGCGATTTATCTTCCTTGGAGTTTCCTGCCTTCGGAGTCCCGGAACATTTCTCAAAGGCTTCCTTAAGTTCTCTTATCTTGTGAATAACATCTTTACGAGAGTCATGAATTTTTTTGTTGATACCTATGAACTTCTCCTCAAAACTTTTTTGTAGGGATTTGAGTTTTTCCTCCAGTGCAGTATACTTAGCGTTTATTTCATCCCGGAGAGCTTCTAGCTTTTCCTTGAACAAAAGGTCAAATACGGCAAACCTCGCATCCAAGCAAGCATCCCGGTAGGTCTTTTCGCAAGACACAATTAACCATCCGCCACTTGCAAAGACTCTTTAGTCGACTTCAACGTGGTTAATTTGGACGAAGCCATCATATTCCTGATATATAAGAGTCCAGAACCGGGGGGGGGGGAGGGAGAGTAAACTCGCAGTTAGGTGTGTGCTAAAGAAACCGTTCTAAGAAGGACGCACCTAGCTTTAAGAAAAAAAAATAAGTCAGGTTTGCGAGAAAATTAATTCTACGTCAGGGACCCAGATTGACAGTGAGTGTCTTGATGTACTGGTTTACGGGAATATTGATTCCAACGCCGGGGACTAGCACATAAGACGTGACAGAAGGTGATTATCTTTCTGAAAAGGGCGCACCGTGAAATGAGACCAATGAGATGATACCTGAAAAGAGAGTTGAGGTGATACCTTGAAGAGCTAGTCCGGCCTGATCGTTCTGCGTGTCCTGGGTCCTGTGTCGAGATGTACCCTGGGAGGGAACAAATAGGAAGCCTGGAAGAAAAGGACTCATTTTTTACAGGCCCTGTATTCTTTGTTGCAGTAAGACCTGTTTGTGAGAGCACCATTATGGAGTTGCATTTTAACCAGAGCTCTTTTATGTAGTATTCGACTGTATCATTCCTAGTCTCTTTAAGTATTTCTCTCCTTTTGATTCTGAATGCGTTATCCGATCGCATTTTTCTCGTTGTCCCGTCCCATTGGTCCTCTTTATTGCCTTAGCTCAGCACGTCTTTTAATTCTTTTCCAGGCTTCCCATTTCTTTCCTGAAAAACCTAATTCCCTCACCCCCCCCCCGCCTTGGCAATATATGTAAATCATCTTCTAGCACTTCTTTCATCACTTCAGGAAAATTCACTAATATTCCCTTTGATTTAGAGAACTGTCCTCCTGCTTTGACAAGCATAACCCAAATGGGTAACAATAAAATTTAACAAGAAACTATACTACTGTTTATAAAAATCGCAACACCCTGATGGAATAGCCCAAGCTGCATTAAATTTGGAGCATTTGCATATCATGGGTCAGAAAAGAAACCATTAGATTTTCAGGTCAATACAATGCGTTTTATTGTCACATTATTATCGGGTGAAACCACCGTGGGATGCAATTACAGCCTCTAAACGTCGTGGCATTGAGTCATCCGAAAACACAACTTGTTGCAATTCAGCTTGCCACTGTAGGTGTTGATGGGCCCATTGCAACCTGAGGCGCCGGTGGTTTTGAGTCAAAGGAATCCGCAACAATGGTATTCGTGCCATCAATCCTCTGGAAATCAAACGGCGTCGTACAGTGCTAGCAGACATTGTCCTGCCTACTGTAGCACCCCACTGTTGTGCCAACACTGTGGAAGTGGCTGTACGATCTGCTACACACATGCGGTAGAGGTGTCTGTCATCTCGCGGTGTCGTCGTGCTGGGTCTTCCTGAGCCTGGTCTTCGGTGTGCCCTGTTCTCTTCGCTCCACTGCCTCCATGCACGCATAACTGTCGTTGCATTACGTCCTACACGAGCAGCAATGTCACGATACGACCATCCCGCTTCACGCAGACCAATTATGCGTCCTCTTTCAAAGTCTGTCAGCTGTTGATATGGTACCCTTCGTCATTCTTTCAAGCAATTACTCTGAAAATCTAATCATTTATACTCTGACCCATTGTATGCAAATATTGCAAATTGCATATGGATTAGACCATTCCATCCGAGTGTTGCGATTTTTATAAACAGTAGTGTATATAAGATATAGTTTCAAATGAAGAAATTCGTTAGGCCACAGGCCATTATCGCTAACTTCGAATGACATTTCCAGATCTAGATCCGATTGAACATCTGTGGGAGAAGATCGATAGTGCGTCCAGGTTCGAAATCATCAATACTCCAGTCTGTCAGTGTTGCGTAATACCATCATCGAGGAAACCTCTACCCACGATCTAGGCTTGTAAACACGAGACTCGAAGAGCATTCTGGAACGCTGCAAACTAAAAAAAAAATTAAAAGTACGAAAAGACAACGGTAAAAGACACTCCAAATGGCCACAAGGAAATTTCGTGGCGTTTTTCAATTTAAGAAAAAAACTATTCAGCTTATAGAATCTAGTCCAAATTACAAAACCATGCAGCAGCTTGCTGGTGCCTTCCAGGGCTTGACAATGCTAATAAGCTGCTTATAGTATACACAATCATAATAACATTTTTCGGATTAACATGTTGTTTATTTGTTTTTTTTCTTTTAACAATACTTGTGTATTTGATGTGTCGGTGTAACTTATTTTTTATTTATCTAAATCTTTAGTTCTCAGTCCCTATTTTTCTTTAATTTTTAAGTGTATTTTCATTAACTCCGTTTTGGGCTTTTGCCTGTTGGGGGGCAACACTGGGTCCGGGCCTCCAGTTTATCTGAGGGTCTTTTTCCCAGTTGCTGTTACATTAAGATTAATACAGTGTTGGGCCACCTTTCGCTTTTATTACCGCTTGCATTCTTCGGAGCATGGATTCTATGAGATGTTGGTAGGTTGTAGGAGGAATTTGAGACCAATTCTGAAAAACTGCACTTTCCAATTCCTGCAGATTTGATGGTGCTGGATTCCCGCTGCCTGATGGCCCGTTCGATCTCATCCCACAAATTCTCAATGAGATTGATATCTGGCGATTGTGCAGGCCAACGTAGCACGGTAAACTCTCCGGCATGTTCTTCAAACCGTCTGAAGACGATGCCAGCCTTACGACAAAAAGCATTGTCCTGCAGGTAGTATCCATCCCCGTCAGAGTACACCAGTAACATAACGGGATGTACCTGATCTGCGACAATACTTAAATAATCTTGGGCACGCACACGTCCGTGCAGAAGAATCAAAGGAGTCAAACAATGCCAAGAAAACATCCCCAAAACCATAATACTGCCGCCACCAGCTTGAAGTATTGTGGCGATGCAGGTGGGGTCCATGTTGTTATCTCCATATTCTAACCCTGCCATCTGCATGATGCATTTGAAATTGTGATTAATCGGACGGCATGACCCTTTTCCAGTCATCTACTGTCCAATCCTTGTGCTCCTTGGCGAACAGGAGACTTCTGCTCTTGTTCAAGGCTGACAGTAGAGGCTTTCGTACTGGTCGTCGGCTTTCATAGCCTAAACGGTGCAATGAACGGCGAACAGTTCGTTCAGAGGCGGTCACCGTTTGTCCTTGTTTAATATTTGCCGCTATTTGATGCACTGTTGCTCTTCTGTCGCCCTGGACAACTCTGGCCAATCTCCTTTCAGTTCGAGTACTGAGGAGGTTGATGACCACACGCTTGACGTTGAGAGCAGGTTATTTGCTTGGTAGTCCACTCTCTGTAAACATTAATAACTACTGCTCTTGAACACTTCACAAGTTCTGCTGTTTTGCTGATACTGGTTCCGACACTGCGCGCGCCGACGACTATCCCGCGTTCAAACTGAGTTAAATCACTTTTTTTGCCCATATCGTAGCAAAAAACACAGTGCAACTGATGGTTCACCTCACCTGCATTCCCCTTTTTATAGCTATCTAGCACTCTAGCGGCAGTGCTGTGACGCAATAGCTCATTTGTCTAAAACTATCAGGCGGTCATAATAATTTGGCCACTCAGTGTATAATAAAACATTAAGGAATGACAAAACCAACTACCGAAAGGTTAAACTAAACCATTCACGGAACTATATTTTTAAACAGCCCTATGTTAATATTGTAAGTTTCTAATGGGCCATGAAGATACCAGTACATCACGTACCTTTGAACCAATTTAGACTATAATTAATTTTACATTATATTCATTCTTGACACATCATTCCAAGTTGTTTGATATATCACTTGCCATATTTTAGCATTGAACTTCCAATGAACCATGATGGTTCCATTAAACCAGGTTTATTGAAACCAATTTGGACTATCATTAATTTTACTTTTTATCATTCATGACACCCCATTCCAAGTCGTTTAGCCGGCCACGTGGCCGACAGGACTGGGGCGTAGGCTTTCTAGTTCTCGACTCCGCCTGGTCGTGGGTTCGAATCCCGCCGTAGACATGGATGTTTGTGTTTGTTCCGGGCTGCGTATAGATATAACTTGTGTAAAAGGCGCAAAATGACTTTAGTAGTCGACGCCAAAGTTTCTAATAATACCAAACCACCCAAGTCGTTTGATATATTACATGCTATATTTTGACAGTTCCAAAGAACCATAATGGTTCAACTAAACCAGGTTCATTGAAACCAATTTGGACTATCATTAAGTTTACGTTATATCCATTCGTGACTCATCATTCTATGTCGTTTGATATGTTACATGCTATATTCTAGCACTGAAAATTTTTAGGGCGTCATAAGGGTACTATTAGAGCACGTGTCATTGTTTCGATTTCAACCATTTTCAAAATGGTTTATTCCAGGGACCATATTCATTATTGGCGAAAATAGTAATTTATATCCGCTTCTATCTCGTCATTACGATTTGTTTGATATATTTCTTAATATATAAGGAAAATAAGTGATGTATAACAGTTAATAAGAGAATAGTAAAAAAGACATCACAAAATAACATAGGTAATAAATAATACGAGGCCTTTCGGTCATTTTATTTACAAAGACCTTCTTCAGGTTAAAAATTTTTTGAAAGTGTAACTGATTTTTTCTCTCAGTAAAGATTAAGAATATAAGTTTTAACATATAAAAAATAATGTTATCTATAAAATTGCTTGTAAAGAATGTAATGATCATTATATTGGTCAAACAAAAAGAATTATGAAAAAAAAGAATTGATGAACACAAGAATGAAATAAAAAATGTAAGGAAAATAATCAGTTATATCTACATAAAAAAACAAAAAACATGAAATTGATTGGGAAAATACAAAAATTTTAGGAACTGAAGAACATTGGCAAAAAAGATTAATTAAAGAAAGTTACTATATTAACAAATCAAATAATTGTCTAGCCCATCAATCATATAAATTAGACAAAAAATGGGAATCATTGTAATAAAAAATTGTAAATATACCTTTAATCAATTAAAAATAACTTTGTACATAAAAGTCTTTGATTATAACAATTTAAAATTTCAAACTAAAGATGTAAACAATCAATTGATGTAATAATACCTCTCAACAGTGTATCTATTTAAACTTATATCTATTTATATATATAAAGAAGGATGTTTGTGGGTCTGTGCGTCTGTGGGTGGGTCTGTGTGTACGTTTTTTATACAAATCTACAGTTTTATTCCGATCTTGATGAAATTTCGCATACATGACCTTCAAAGCATGAGGAAGGTCACTGTCTACTTCAGATTTCGAAAAAATAATAATT
>JAHWFO010029655.1:12673-26389 GCA_023313115.1 Rhysida immarginata
AGTATTTTACTTTTGGAGCGTCTGTTGTAAAAAAGGATCGAATGACTTCTCCCGTCGGGACCAGTCAATAAGGCAACGACTGTGCCTGCTCTCCGAACGAACCTTGATATGAGGTGTTTAACTTACAATTTATCATATAGGTGCTGCACCTGCGTGAGCGAACAGTGAAACTGTAATGGTACAGTAGTTTTATGTTGCTAATCGAGCTTCAATTGCAATTAAATGTTTTGATGTGATTTAGCATGTTAATGTTAATTTTAAATGCTTAATCGCTTAAGAGTCGGTGTGCGCAGCATTGGCACGTGTCATAAATACTGCTATACTTCTAAAGCAAACCGAGTTACATAAGTGGGAGGACAGCCTGCTCGATATCAGAGTTGTGCCTCATTCAGGTAACAGGGGTTTCTGTGTTCCCCCTCTGTGAGAAGAAAGGGTACACATAGCGCTTGTTTGCGTTGCTGGTCTGGAATATTTGATATCCCGATCCCCTGTTGAGGTTACATTACCTGCGAGCAGCGCCCCGCCTTGTAGGCGTGTACACAGGACTTGGTGAGCAGAAGATTCTTGTATGGCACGTGGCTGGTTGGTGCACCACTAGGGTAGTAGTTGGCTGTTGATAATGTCTCTACATATTAATGATCACTGAAGTTGGCAATTATCTTTAGTAATAATTATGTTAGGGGGCCCTCTAAATTGTTAAGATTATTAGAAGTTATACTCTGTGGTGTAATGTAAAGTTAGTTGCAACCTATGTTTATGTGTATTGTTTGGCTGTTGTGATAGTAAAGAGTGATGTGCAATACTGAGTTTGACTGATGAATGTCTGTTTATTTTGTTTTAATTTTAGCTCTCATGCGACATGTATGCCCTTTGCGATGCCCTGAACTCCTGATTCATCTCTTCCCTTAATTGCTTTACCTCTGTACGGGAGTTGTGAGCCTCTTGGTGGTAGTTAAAGGGGAGGCAACGTCACATTTGGCGCCCGACGTGGGGCCATCGTTAGTCCGGTACTTTTCGGATTATCAAGGGCGTCGTGTGAGAGTGTAAGTTTGAAGTGTGTGTAGTGTTTTTGTGTGAAAATTCAGGTACGTTAGAGATGCTTGAGAGTGTGTGGGCATTGTTAACTGTGTGTTGTGCATAGTCATGCATGGGGAAGGGGACGCAGTTGATGTAAGCGGAGGGGACGAAGCGGCAGAATCTGCTGCCGTAATGGGACCACCCCTTGAGCTCGCGGGTTATGCGGGAACGGTCCCGACTTTTACAGGAGAGGAGGGTAGCATAAGTGTGGAAGCTTTTATTGAATCAATAGAAGATATGGGTGCGATAGGCCACTGGACTCCGAAAGTAAAAGTTCTGATCGTCTGATCCAAACTAAGAGGCATTGCGTCCAGATGGGCTGCGGAACGTAAGATTTTTGAGATCAAAGATTAAGATAAATTACGCACCAGCCAGGAGCAAGTTTTTGGACGCGGGTTGGTAATGTGTGACGCTGCCAGAGATCTGTTTGAGACGATTCAGCGCCCTGCTGAGTCTGTCGCTGCGTACACAGACATAACTAGAAATAGCCATGGGAAATTTTGTGGCTAAACATCCGGCTTTTGAAGCAAACCGTCATGAAATGCTTCTGGAACGCTTTAGCTGCATCTGTTTGGCAGCGCATAGGCGTATAATATTAGCTACCAAACCTCCTTCGTTCAAGGAGGCAGTCACCGCCGCCCTCCAATCTGAAGATATTGAGCGACGGGGAAAGGGGTCGGTGAATGTGTCTGAGACCGATGATAGTAACCATGAGGAAGAGGATCCTGGTAATTCAGGAAGAAAAAATAAAAGAAACGGAGGTGGCCAAGGCCCTGTGGAACTGTGGAATCAGGGAAGGGGTTGCCAATGTAGTGAGACAATTAACAGGCTCGAGTTAATGGTTGCAGACCTTACTAAGGCTGTGGCGGATTTGAAAGCTGAACGTGCTGCCCCTAGGGGTGACACTACTGGCCCAAAAACCGGAAATTCCGGTAATGGGTGTTTCCGCTGTGGGCTGCTTGGACACTTTGCTTGTAATTGCCCACAGCAAAGTGGGAAAGCCTGTAGTGACAATATGAATGTATATGCATGCGACCCTGTTGTGATGCATTGCGTGGAAGGGGGGTCGACACCGGCTCCCAGGTGTCAATGATTGACACGGAAGTCTGTCAGCAGATGTCTAACGCACCCTGGCATCCGGTGGACATGATGATTCGAGGGGTGGGTGACAGTTGTGTCACCATCCACCAGGGAGTTGATTTGGAGGTGTCCCTCCAGGGCCGTCATATGGGCAAGAAAACATGTATGATTCATTCATTTTGTGATCGCCCATATGACGGCATTGTGGAGTTGGACGTCCTAAGAGGGCTCACCTTCCAATGTGCATCCGCCGTAGCTGTGTGCACAGCAAGTGTGTTTGGCCAGGAAGGTGAGTCACGTGCCCGTGGGCCTTCTCCAAATGGGTTGGATAATGAGAGCGTCGTGCATAATGCACAAGAAGTTCCGGCCAGTCTGCCAATGTTGAATGGTCCAGATTTCCTGGGGCAGGGTGTGGTAATGGTGCGCAGGCCTGGTCGGTTGGACAGAAAAGGACAATTGCATGGAGCCAGATGGCAGGGGCCGTTCGTGGTGTGCGCCTACGACGGGTGTGGTTGGGTACAAGTTCAGGGCAACAGGTATGGTGATGTACAATGGGTGCGTGAGAATCAGTTATGGATGAGGTATCCTCCGTGTGGGGAGAGTATTCGCTGTGGTGATTGGCGGATTTCCCAGGCGGTGGGGCCCAATATTGTGCATCAAGCAACGCCCTGTTGGTAGCTCTGGGGTAGTGTGGGAAGCGAGTGCCCTAAACCCCGGCTCACACACGAATGGTGGGAATGTGCAGGTGGTTGAGCGTAACATAGGGAATGGATGTGAGATGGTAGTTGAAGACAGGAGTCAGGGAGAAAATAAAGCCAAGGTGGAAATAAACGATGCAGGAATGAAGCACCAAGGTGGAGATATCGAGGACAGTCGGGAACCCGGATTTGTAACAACGGGTGGTTTTGTAAAAAAAAAAAAGAAAGTAATGAGTCAGAAGGGAAAGGACAAGGGTAAGATAAAACAAGGACAGGGAAAAAATCATGGGACTGTTAATAAGAAGAAAAACTCAAAACCTGCTCTCAAGCATGTTAATGTTGTTAAGGAAAATACGGAAGGGAATGCATGCGTTAATGTAGATTTGAGTGATGATCAAGAGAATATAGGTAGTTGTTATGAAAATACTGTAGTCACAGATGCAACCCCTTTGGAGAAAGAATACGTATGTTTTGACTTGGTCCCGTTATGGGCTGCGCCCGGCAGAGGCAAATTATGTTGTGTATATGTTTTTTGAGCAAGTGGTGTCTGTGTCAAGTGAAACTGTTTTGGGAATGTGTGTGGGAGTTGATAAAGTTTTCTAACTTTATTTTGCGTTGCAATGTTGTGTTTTGATCGTGGAATGAATGGGAGGGGGGGTCGAGTGTTTTGAGTGCTTGTTGTGTGATTTGTGCCCGGGTATGGGTGAATTAGTTGAGCAGTGTCGTTTTCAGTGCGCTCTTGTTGTGATGTTGTTGTTTGTCGCATTTTACGCTGCAATAAATAACTGTCTTTATAATTTTTAGTTGCAATAGGTTTTAATTTGGAAAAAACACTTTTGTAATGATAATTTTATGGCATTGTTTTGTGTTATTTAATTAATAGCCACGTAATCTGCTTGAGCGCACTCGTGTTGAAAAGAACGAGGGCGTTCAGGTATTGTTGCGTGTTTTATTGTTTTAAAAAATTCTATTTCCGTGGAGGCTAATTTTATCACGCTGTTAGCATTGTTATGATGGTTTTTTTGGTTTTATTTTAAAGAATTTTATGTTCGCTCTTAAGAGTAATTGCGATAGAGGTTGGACGTTTTTTGTTAAGCTCAGGCAGTTCTTTTGGAATGGCCGACCGCCATTTTGAATATTCAGAGCCCCATTTACTACTGCTGTTATGTTGAAAAACAGTTATAACGATGTTGACACTGGCTCAATTCCTTCAATTTAACTGCTGCAGCTTTACAAGTTTAAAGTATTTTACTTTTGGAGCGTCTGTTGTAAAAAAGGATCGAATGACTGCTCCCGTCGGGGCCCGTCAATAAGGCAACGACTGTGCCTGCTCTCCGAACGAACCTTGATATGAGGAGTTTAAGTTACAATTTATCATATTGGTGCTGCACCTGCGTGAGCGAACAGTGAAACTGTAATGGAACAGTAGTTTTATGTTGCTAATCGAGCTTCAATTGCAATTAAATATTGTTTTGGTGTGATTTAGCATATTAATGTTAATTTTAAATGCTTAATCGCTTAAGAGTCGGTGTGCGCAGCATTGGCACGTGTCATAAATACTGCTGTACTTCTAAAGCAAACCGAGTTACATAAGCGGGAGGACGGCCTGCTCGATATCAGAGTTGTGCCTCATTCAGGTAACGGGAACAGGGGTTTCTGTGTTCCCCCTCTGTAAGAAAAAAGGGTACACATAGCGCTTGTTTGCGTTGCTGGTCTGGAATATTTGATATCCCGATCCCCTGTTGAGGTTACAGTACCTGCGAGCAGCGCCCCGCCTTGCAGGCGTGTACACAGGATTTGGTGAGCAGAAGATTCTTGTATGGCACGTGGCTGGTTGGTGCACCACTAGGGTAGTAGTTGGCTGTTGATAATGTCTCTACATATTAATGATCACTGAAGTTGGCAATTATCTTTAGTAATAATTATGTTAGGGGGCCCTCTAAGTTGTTAAGATTATTAGAAGTTATACTCTGTGGTGTAATGTAAAGTTAGTTGCAACCTATGTTTATGTGTATTGTTTGGCTGTTGTGATAATAAAGAGTGATGTGCAATATAGAGTTTGACTGATGAATGTCTATTTATTTTGTTTTAATTTTAGCTCTCATGCGACGTGTATGCCCTTTGCGATGCCCTGAACTCCTGACTCGTCTCTTCCCTTAATTGCTTTACCACTGTACGGGAGTTGTGAACATCTTCGTGGTAGTTAAAGGGGGGGGCAACGTCACAATAGTTAAAGACTGTTCTTTTGCAGGCTAAGGTTTTAATTGTCTTCAAAATAGCTGCCCACGGATAATCAGAGTGCAAACGAAGGATGTCAGTAGTCACACCCTGGTCGTATTGCTGATAGAAAAGAGAGACGTAGACAGCCCCAATCCTGAAAATCCAATTGACGCAGTCCAAAAAGAAATGTCATTATATCAAGTTGAAATTCATGGTATAAGTTCAGTTGTCTTAAATTGAAAAAATCACTGACAACAAAGGAGGAAATGGCAGCCTATTCACCTTAAAAAAGTTGCAGATACAAAAACACAAAGCTCGCCTAAAGGGTTAGGGGGAGAAGAAACACTCGAATCATCGCGGTAACCGGCTGAAATGAGATAATGCCGGATATCAGGCAGACCTAACCCACCCCTATCAAAGAAGATAAAGAGAAATTATGCCTGGAGTAGATCCCCACACACAATTCACAATTGCAATACGCACTCTCTAAAGATCTTTCGAGGAAGGTAAGGTGAATAGGCACTTGGATGTTAAAAGTGGCAAAATATGAAATTTAACAAACCGCGCCTTGACAAACATCGAGGTAGAAAAACGAAAGTATTGTCAAGGTGGGAAAGTAACTTCTCGATCACTTGTTCCTGCGACAAGAGTCCATAGTCGGTCGAAACGAAAAGGCGTAACTTAGCACTGTAACTTGGCCATACAACGTTATTGGGAATACTTTAAGTTAGTCAACAGCCCAATTCCCAATGGCAAAACCTTAAGACTTGACGAGGTTGATGGTACTCCCTATCGAAGCACAGAAGAGATCAAAGTTTCTTTATAGATGTTCAGGGAATATGAATCCGACGCAAAGAGCACTACGTCGTCTGCGTGCGCAAGCGTCCTCATGTCAATGAAAAGTCTTCATGTCTGAATCGTCATCCACCCGAACATCTGGGTGGCGATTCAGATATTGCAGTAATGGTTTGAAATAAAAATGGGGGAAGAAAGGGCACTCCTGCTTGACGCCTTTTAAAAGTTGGAAGGTGGACAATATGGAACCATTAATCGCTACGCAGGATGTAGCCGAAGCATACAATGCGGAAATGATCATAGCAGAAGACCGAAGATGAAGATGACAAAACACTTCGAACAGAAAGGCGCAGTTCACTTTGTCGAAGGCTTTTTCCTGGTCAAAGGCCTAGCACAGCAAGAATCTGTTGACGCACACCAGATGGTTATTACGTTATTGGACATCCTGCGAGATGGAGTAGAACAGAACTGTCCAGGATCGAAGAACTCATCAGTGAAAAATTTGAGTCTTTGTTGGAGGACACGAGTGAAGACCTTATAATCCGTATTAAGAAGAGTGATCGGCCTCCACTGGGTTACCTTCACCGGATCCGGAACCTTAGGAAGAAGGATGATTTTCCTTATGGTGAACACTGATTTGATGAATGAAGGGTTGGTAATGATAGAATTGAACACTTGCACTAGGAAGTTCCCATTGGCAGTGGAATGACCATCCAAGCCCGGACTGGACTGTGAATGACCATCCACCAATAGAAACTTCTTGACTTCATCTTCGATAATAAAGGCATCAGAATCCTCATGAAAAGGTCGCAGTGCCTCAATCCAACTCTTTGTGGCATTTGATGGGAAGATTGGGTGACTGAAGAATGATGAAATATGAGAGTGGAAAGCTGATAACATGTCGGAATCGGCATCCACTTTCCCACTTTCCACCAGGCGGTGACATTGCTTGGCGTTAGCTCGTCATCTATCCTCTGTGAATGCTGCCAAGACATATGCCTAACATCAGCTGATTATGGAGATGTTGAAGTAAATTTCGATCAGAAAAAGATCTAATCTTGATGACATAGTGGTAGCCCCGATAATTGGTGGACCCAAGATGGTTACTTCGTGGAGAGTGTCCAAACGTCAAATAACGCATTATGCTGGCACAAACGATGCACATTTTCAGATGAAAAGATGTTATTATCATCTGGATGGTAGTTAAAGTCGCCAGCAATCACTACAGGGAGAGATGAGCACAGGAAACTGTCAATGTCATTAAAGAATATCCGTTTCTCTTCCGAATCACAAGGAGCATATACATTAAGCAATCGGAAGCTGGCACCAGATGCTGAGACGTCTAAAGAAATTATTCTGTACTCGCAGTCGTACATACAGCTCGACACCTGAATGGATGGGTTGAGGATACTGATGGCAACCCCTTGACTTTTGGAGGAAAAAGAATTAAGGTAAAACTCTCCACGAGGATATTGACTGCGCAGGCCAGGAAGGTCGTATCACTGTTGTGTAGGGGTTAATGTAACCTCTGGGAGCAGCAGAATGTGCGGCCTGTACAGAGCAATAAACATTGACAACATCAATTGTTTAAAAGAGGAACCATGGGATCGAACATTCAGAGAGATGACCTTCATGATGAGGTTTTAAGGTGGCAGAGTCTGGCCAGGGCTGATGTTGCAACTCTGTGTCATGTTCAGAAAACCACTCCTGAACAATTCTTGCTCGATAGACAGTAGCATTGTCATCCATGAAGAAACCGTCACCATTTGGGTACAAATGCACCATTGCAGGATGGACTTGATCTGCAACAATGTTCAGGTAGTCTTTGGCTTTCACCCGACTCTCAAGGAATATCAGGGGACCTTTACCATACCTACAAAACATAGCCCATATAATGACACCTCTTCCTGCAGCTTGAACTGTGTTCACAACACATGAGGGGTCCATTGCTTCATGGGGCTGCCACCAAATTCTCTGCCGGCCGTCGGTGCAAAACAATGTGTAACGTGACTCGTCCGACCACATCACCTTGTTCCAGTCGTCTACTGTCCAGTCGCACCTTTCTTTACACCACTGCAAGGCGAACTTTCCGGTTTGTTGCTGACACCAGGGGCTTCCTCACTGGCATGCGACTTCCCATCCCTGTTCGATTCAACTCTCGGCGCATTGTTCTGGAGGAGATGGGTTGTGATGATCCTTCATTGAAGTCTGGCGTAAGTTGCTCCACAGTAGACCTTCGGTTTTGCCGCACAATCCGTCTCAGTCGACGTCGGTTCCTGTCTATGTTGATTGTTTTTGATCCACAATTCTGCCGTTTCGGCAACTCTTGTGGATTCCGTTTCCACGCATTGAACACCTTGGAGACCTGACCTTTTGAGATACCGGTCAGTTGTACTCTCCTGAAAATCGTAGCTCCAGCTAGACAGGCTCCCACAATAGCTCCTTTTTGGAACTCAGACAGGTCTGCTGTTTTCCCCATTTTGCTCAACTTGAGCAGCTGTAGCTTGTTCCTACTGTGTACCTACAGCTTGGAATGAGCATGTATCTCACATGATTGCATTCATTTGCATATCACAATCGTTTCTGACCTGTGACCCCGCTTTACATGTCAGTTCAGTAATTCATCACGGGTTTCTAATTCATTGACCAGAGTGTGTATAAATATAAGGAGTACATATATGTCATTAAATGCCGGCTCGGTGGCCGAGAGGGTTAAGGCGCAGGTTCGAATCACCAGTACTGAGGAGTACATATATGTCATTTTCCTCACTCGAAGCGAGTCGCGGGTTCGAATCCCCCCGAGAGCATGGATGTTTGTGTTTGTCCTTTCTCTAACATTTCCTCTCGTGATGTTGGCGTCAGGAAGGGCATCTGGCCGTAAAAATCATTGCCAAATCAAAAAATTAACACAGCGACCCCATGCGGAAATTGGAAAAAGCTGAAGATAAAAAACAGCAACATATATGTCATTAAATCCATCCATATTTACACATGTAATCACTTGCCTATTGGTTTGGTAACATGGCATATTAATGATTGATTAACAATTTGTTATTTAAGGGTATTAATTAATCTGTTTGTTTATTAATTATGTGTTTATAACTTTCACTTATGCATTTGTTCAAACATCTCTCCATTTACTTAGTTGATAGAAATTCACTCTCCAACCATGTCAGTTTCTCCCACGATTGACTGGAAAAGAAAGAGTGCGCATATGGGAGCAATTAGCAACATATGTTAATTAGCATGGGATTGTCGAAGATCAACGAAAATGTTTTCGCCTGGAGTCCTTTATTCTGTGCTGAATTGTATAAGTTCTCAAATACTGAGAAATTCTTAAGAATTCATTTTTATTTGATAAAGAAATGTTATGGAATCAACAAAAGAATAATATAAATTGCTCACATTTTAAATCTTGTAACTTTTAACTGAAGATAGTTTAAAACTAAAATGCATATTAAAAATAAAATCTAGTTTGTTCAAAATTTGAACCTGGATGTCACTGTTCTTAATTCGTTGCGCAACATGAAACAATATCTCTTTCATCTGTGGTAAATCCGTCTCGTCTACTCATGTAATTAATTCCCTGCTCTTCCCGTTTGAAATTGGAGTGGTTGCGTCTCAAGTTAATTGTAAATTTACATTGATTTATGTATTTAAATTAGTTAAAATTGATTAGTGATTACTGTCATTTTGGGCAGAGCCTCCCAACCCCCCCCCACCCTCGTCATTCTCCGTCAGCATTTTGCGTCCCCCCCCCTTGGATGGATGACGTAATTTGTGGACGACCCCACACCAACCATCCCACCGGAAGTCCATGTCTTGAGGGAGAGTGTCGCATTCATCTCTTCTTCATCCATGGTCAAGTGTACGATGTGTATCCGACGGTTTTCTCCACTTTGGCCCCTTCCACTATCGCCCCTTCCACTTTCACCCCTTCCACACTCGGCCCCTGCAAAAATACTTTTAAGACCCACTTTCATAAAAAAGACCCTGCATAGAGGTTAACAAGTCAAATAGAAAACTAAGAATTCAGTTATTTAGAATACTTACCTAACCTAACCCACGAAATTCTCCTTTTATTTAAGAACGATTTAAATTAAATCTTTCCTAAAATCTAAATTGTTTTAAAAGAAATAATAGAGTTTAGAAAATAAAAAAAAAAACGCAAACAATGTTTTAAAAACAAGAAAAAGATGATTTATTAACACATGTTCCCTAAACGTTTGTTATGTGTAACAAACATAAGTACATTAAATTGTCTAAAAATCTTATGTGGATAATGCAGATGATTAACTTAAGTTAATAAGTACATTAACACATAATATAATATATAATGTTTATTAAATCATTTATGTTTCATTCATTTAAATTTCGACGGTTCGCACAGTACTCGTTAGCCTGATTATTATAGGCCCACGGTTTTCAAAAATTTTTGAACAAGTACCACCCCATAAGGACAGTAAACTGAAGTACACTGTCAATGAATCCTTAACAAACGTTCGTGCTGTTTTGAAGAAAAATCAATCTATAATTACAATAATTATGACGTTATAGTGATACTACACTAACTAAAGAAGTATTTTAAATAAATACAAGGTGTAAAACCACTAGTGGGGGCGATTCCCGATTCCGAAACTCGATTTCTCGATTCCTGAGTATTAACCATAATACCAAATAATCAATCAATCTAACTTTTTTTTATCTGCTTCACAATACATTGTTATAATATTTCTGCTTCACAACATGTTTGTTATTGTTTGTTATTAAATATAAATTCATGAATGGCTTCTTCTATGTGTTTATTTTGCTACTCTTTTAACCATGGAAATAAATTACAATAAACAGATTTAATTTTAATATTTTTAAAAATAGATTCAATTTTACGCAATAATCGATTAATCGATTCTGACCCTCTCAGATACGATTCAATTTTTCAGGGAAGCGCCTACCACTAAAAACCACTTAAGTAATTGGGTGATTATTCGTGAAAAACATTGCTTGAAGTACCATCACAGTTTGAAACCCTGGCTATGTTGTATTCAAGTTACTTGCATATAGCCTTAGCCTCTCTTCAGGGCCTTGATAAAATATACAGGGCGAAAGTGAAATTACCATATAATGGCTCCGGGGCAAAAGTGGACTTCGGGGGCGAAAGTGGAACGGGCAAAAATTTAAGGGGCGAAAGTGGAGGGGGCGAAAGTGGAGGACAGCGTATCCGACAAATATGACCACTGCGATAATGAACAGCGTGAACCGTACGAAGGACTGAAAAATAAATCTCATGAAGAACAAAAAGTTTCGTTACAGAATACGAAGAACAGTCTATTTAAGAACTATTTCCGTCGCCAGACAATTTAGGGTAAAAGATTCATTAACCCTGACCTGAAGTACTGCGAAATAAGGTGATGCATTCATAGCGTATACGTCAAAATCGTTCAACAGGAAAACGGATTAGTCAAATATAATTCGTTAATATGCTAATATAAAGCAGTGATTGACTAGGTGCGTGTTTTTCACGATTTGTTTAAAAATTAAAAAATAAAAAATTCAAACTATTAAAATGTTGCTTGTTATGCCATTAATTTTGTTTAGTGCATAAGTTATCACTAATTTTATAAGCATATCAGAAAAACATTTCTAAACTTTTGGAGAATTAAAAACTTTAAGTAATTTTATTAGGTACAACTAATATAAAGTATTGAAATTATCTTTCCGGTTTTTTTTTTTGTTTTTTCTTTAAGCCACTCCTATTTTCCTCACTTTATTGATAAATCGCGAGAGATTTTTTTTTCTGGCCGTGGACGAGCACACGGTCGGGACCGCCCTCCGACAGTCGTCTCTTCCGGCAAATTTATAGCCGTATACAACCGATCACCGTTCCCGCAGCCACACAGCGTATTATTTATTTGTATAACTACGAGCATTTTTAAAAGACTTCTGCTCATTTTATCTTTTTTATTACTCACAGTCAGTCTAAAAATATTGAAGTTTCTCTATCTAGTCGGCTTTCATATGATAAACACCTATCTGGTAAGAGATCGAAAAAAATCGGGGAAATCCAGAAGGATCCGACCAATCAAGGTGCAATCACAGATTAAGGAGAAAAACACTATCTGTGGTGCAATCACTTTGTGCATTCATTTAGGGCTGCTTCGAAACGTGATCTCGTATAAGTGTTGTTTCTTTTTAGGCCAACTAACTTTTCTTCCAGTTTCCTCCGTGGATTTATTTACTGAGCATTAAAAAGAGAAGGGTAAGTGATAATATATTTAAAATTTTTTTCTCGATTTATATATGAAAATTTTTTTCCGATTCTTAAGTCTCGCTTTACCTCCCCCCTGATTAAAAACTAAACGACAAATTTCTCAATGAAGAACGCGTTGTTAGCCATACATTCGAAAATAAATTTATTTTTTCTTTCCCATGTGGATACTTTTATAAAACCAGTACTCGAATATTTTATAAAATATAAAAAAAAATGGACACATTATTGAAGAAAGCAAACTCTAAACTTCGTTTGCATTTTTTCTTAAAGCGTTTCTTTGTATTACATTTATATTTTAAAAATAGATATCCTTAACAAAACATTTTAAAATGCTTATTCATCAAAAAATAAGTAACTTCATTTGCGAAGTAGATCTTAGTAACAGCGAAGAAATAAATGAAAAAAAAAAAACAAGAATGATTTTACCACCAAAGCGGATAAAGGGAGCACATTTTCTTGTTATAGCATCGTACATGGATATATAGAATTAACCAACATTTTAAAACACTTGAGAGTAAATAAATAAATATGAAAACTAAATTGTAAATTACTATTTAAATAGGCTAACGTATAGAGAGAATTTAAAAGAATAAACTTGAAGAATGAAAGGTAAATGGAGAGTGAAGTTATTCCTCATACACTTAAAAAAATAAAAGTTCTTTAATTTGTAAGAATTCTCACATAATGTTAAACGAAGTGAGCCTCAATTGCTGAAGCGTTATGTGTAAACATCTATTAGATTTTCATATTAAATTACTAAAGTCTTATTGAAGCAAGCGATTAACTACTATTAAATTAATTAGTAATGAGTTTTAGATACCATTAATCCTAAGAGTACTATACTCTTGATTCAAATAAGCTATGGATAACAAAAGATCTAATAACGCGTAAGGAGTTGGTTGATATATTACACGCCATATCTTAGCATTAAAAGTTCTATAAATTCTGTATTGTACCTTTAAGGCACGTGCTACTAAGCCAATACAATTATCATTATTTACACGTGATATTCACTCATGGCACATTGTAACGAGTTGTTTGATATATTACATGCCATATCTTAGCATTGAAAGTTCCAATGGTACCATATGGTATCATAGAGCACCATTAGGGCACGCGCTAGTAAACCAATAACCATTATCATTATTTACACATGATATTCACTCATGGCAGGTTATTACCAGCTGTTTGATATATTATATGCCATATCTTAGCATTAAAATTTCCAATGGTACTATATGGTATCATATGGCACCATTAGGGCACGTGCTATTAAACCAATAACCATTATCATTATTTTCTCGTGACATTCACTCATGGCACCTTGTTATGAGTCGTTTGATATATTACATGCCATATCTTAGCATTGAAAGTTCCAATGGTACCATATGGTTTCATAGGGCACTATTAGGGCACGTGCTAGTAAACCAATAATCATTATTTTCTCATGATATTCACTCATTACATGTTACGAGAGGTTTGAAAGTTCCAATGTTTTAGAATTGAAAGTTCCAATGGTACCATATCATGCCATAGGGCACCATTAGGGCACGTGCTACTAAACCAATAACTATTATC
>JAHWFO010029655.1:30357-41010 GCA_023313115.1 Rhysida immarginata
TATTACATGCCATATTTTAGCATTGAAAGTTCCAATGAACCATAATGTTTCCACTAAACCAGGTTCCTTGAAACCAATCTCGATTATTAATAATTTTACGTTATATTATTTCATGACACATCATTCCAAATCGTTTGATACGAGGCATGTTTTTTAAGTAAGTACCGTTTTGGAATTAAAAAAAGACGTGCAAAGATATCGCAATAATTTTATTTTTACACATGAAAGCCTGTACCTTAATCTACTTTTCTACATAATTTCCGTGAATATTGAGGCACTTGTCATAACGTGGCACCAGTTTTTGAATACTTACTTACTTACTTTTCAAACCCGCTTATCCGTTAGGGTCGCTGGGGCAGCAGCCCTATGGAGGATCTCCAGCGATCGCGATCTTCCGCCATCAGGCGCATGTCCTCCCTGGTAATATCCAAGCGACTCTAACCCAGATTCTCCATGTAGTCTAGCCACCTGGTTCTAGGCCGACCCCTTGGTCTCTTACCCACCGGCTTGGAAAATAACAACAAAAGTTTACTAAAGGAGAAACTAGAAAATATTATGCAAATTGTAAGAATGCAATAAGAGGAGACTTATATTTCCTGTGGCGCACAAAATGGTTACATAACGGGGAATTGTTTGCTAATACATAAACTTTATGAGTGGTGTTCGATAAAATTTATGCTACATACTTACTTACTTTTCAAACCCACTTATCCATTAGGGTCGTGGGGGCAGCAGCCCTATGGAGGATCTCCAGCGATCGCGATCTTCCGCCATCAGGCGCATGTCCTCCCTGGTAATATCCAAGCGACTCGAACCCAGATTCTCCAGGTAGTCTAGCCACCTGGTTCTAGGCCGACCCCTTGGTCTCTTACCCACCGGCTTGGAAAATAACAACTGCCTAGGAAGACTAGTTTGCGGCATCCGTATCACGTGGCCATACCAGCGCAACTGAGATCTCTCAATGCGGAGAAGTAGCGGCTCAACACCTAAAGATTCCCTTATTGTGCTGCTGTACACTCTATCTAGTAGGGTAACACCTGCCACACCTCTCAGGAATCTCATTTCGGCCGCTTATACCCGCGATCGCACTCTTTCGGTCATTAACCAAGCCTCATGACCATAGGTGAGAATGGGGACAAAGATGGATTTGAAGACGGAGAGCTTGGCTTTGTTACCCAGCTCTCGTTTCGTTACCACGGATCGCCACAGTTCACGTCTGACACAGCTTGCTGCACCGATCCGAGCATCCAATTCTTTCTCCTGCCGTCCATCACTCGTGAATGCAATCCCGAGATACTTGAACTTCTCCACCTGTCTCAATGAGGCTCCCCTAACATGGAGAGCGCACTGAGCAGGCTGTCTTGAAAGAACCAGAACTTCGGTTTTAGCCACACTGATCTTCATCCCAGCTTCTTCACATTTGGCTGCAAACCGGTCTAGTGCATGCTGAAGGTTCGTGCGAGAAGACCCAAGCAGGACAAGGTCGTCCGCAAAGAGCAACCTCTCCACCAGGCAGTCGCCCACACAAACACGCTCATCGACTCGGCTTGTGAATACCCTCCTCATAAAGTTCTGCCGCCTGACTTGTTAACCACTGTATAACAAATGTTTTGACTTCGTTATCGTCTTGAAGACGTTGACCACCCAGGTGTTTCTTCAAGTGCATGAACAAATGGTAGTCGCTGGGCGCCAGATCAGGGCTGTATGGAGGATGATCTAGAGTTTCCCATTTAAAAGATTTGATGAGATCTTTGGTCCGATTAGCCACATATGGACGGGCATTGTCATGCAGCAAAACGATACCCTTACTCAACTTGCCACGTCTTTTGTTCTGGATTGCACGACGCAGATTGTTCAATGTCTCACAATAAGACGCTGCATTGATTGTCTCATTACGAGGCAGAAACTCCACTAGCAATACTCCTTTTCTGTCCCAAAAAACTGTGCACATGATTTTCCGGGCAGAAATTGTTTGCTTAAACTTCACTTTTTTGGGTGATGATGAATGTCGCCATTCCATGGATTGTTGTTTCGATTCTGGTGTGACGTAGGCCACCCATGTTTCGTCACCAGTAACAATTTGGTCTAAAAAATCTTCACCTTCATTGTGGTACCGCTCAAGGAAAGTCAATGCACTGCCTAAACGTTGGGTTTTGTGCAAATCCGTCAACATTTTTGGAACCCAACGTGAACACAATTTCCGGTAATTCAAGTTCTCGGTCACAATGCGATACAAAACACTACGAGAATATTGAGGAAAGCAGTCGCACAATGATGAAATTGTAAAGCGTCTGTTTTCTCTCACCTTTTCGTCCACTTTCTGCACCAAATCTTCATTAACGACCGAAGGACGCCCACTCCGTTCTTCATCATGCACATTTGTGCGGCCATCTTTAAATGCTCTCACCCATTTCCTTACCATTCCATCACTCATAATGTTTTGTCCGTACACTTCACAGATCTCACGATGAATATCGATCGGTTTTACGCCTTTTGCACTAAGAAATCGTATAACAGCCCGTACTTCACAATCGGCGGGACTCACGATTGTCAGAGGCATCTTAAACACTCAGTAAACAACGTATACAATGAAGAATCAGTCTGTAATGGCGTCAATGCGTAGACAAAAGATGTAGTTAACCAGCGCGCATGCGCGGAACGCCGACCGTAGCAATGCGGCGGCGGAATCGCAAAACGGTACTTACTTAAAAAACATGCCTCGTATATTACATGCCATATCTTATCATTGAAAACATTTGAGGGTGTCATAAGGGTATCATTAGAGCACGTGCCATTGTTTCGATTTCAACCATTTTCTAAATGGTTCATTCCCGGAACCATATTTATTAATTGGCGTAAATAGTAATTTATATCTTCTTCTATCTCGTCATTACGATTTGTTTGATATATTACTTAATATGTCTTCCCATTGAAGATTGCTTGGCGGAAAAATTGAGGTACCATTTGTGCACGTGCCAATGAACCGATTTAGATAATATTTGTGATGGGTTCGTGCCAAGAACCATATTCATCGACTGACGAAAACAGATTTTGAAAATCTTTCATAGCCTCGGAGGAGTTAGAGTTACAGACAGACGGATAGACGGACAGACAGACACGTTTCCCTACACTGATAGCATAAAGCACCTTTCGGTACTTAATAACTGCCTTTCTTTTGAGGGCTTCCAAATAATCTAACTTCTTACATATCGAACATCTTCCGTGCTTCCCGAACCCGTAGTTCTTTGCAATTCTTAGACAAATTTAATCTTTTTAAATCGTCGATTTCTTGTCTATTGCATCCCGTCGCTTCTCTTGTTTTCCCTCGTGTAGAACTTTGTATTATTCCAACTCCAATGAAAAACCTCCTTTCCTGCTTAACCTTACAGGTATAGATGTTACCACCTCCGCTAAGAAATTTCGAAGCGTGGTTTTAGTCATCATTCCCCATGTGGAAGCCACCGATAGGGCAACCGATTACTGATAGGGCACATACAAATCCGCTTTCTTTTATGATTATCTTCAACTCCTCTATTTCTTCAGTTTATTTCGTTTCCTCTATTAATTCGTTCTTTTCATTTATCTTGTCCCCTCTAATCTTTTCATAAGCGCCTTTATCTTCCACGCCTTTCTCTTTTTCTACTGATACCATGTTACAAGCAATACCTATATTATTATCATAATTCCTATCTTCCTTAGCTTCTATTACGTCCGTTACGGATTTCTTTTAATTCTTACGCTTTTCCTTTCTACTTCGATTTCCTGAATCCTGTGTAACTTCATCATCATTGCTTTCCACAATGATTAATTAACCTAATCTTATTTCCACAACGATTTTCCAAGTTAAGCACTTTATCAGCGTCATTAATATTCACCGTCCTTCTCTTTCTTATTGATCTTTCTCTTTAAATTTCGTCCCGTAATCTTCTACTACCATGTCCGCCCGTTCTTTTACTGCAGATTTTCTCTTAATGTTATCGTTAATACGGCCTTGTTCCTCTTCTTTTAGGATTTGCCAGTATTTTCTTCTGCCTACTAACTCTTCATTCTTTTCTAATAATTTTTCGGTCTGCTTCATAACAGCCTTTAACTTTTTCAATTTTCCTACTCTTATTTTAATCTGCAAGCTTCCCTCGAAGCTATTAAAATAGGCCTCTATCTTTTCTTTCTCATTCCAACTTCTAATATTATTTGCAACCTTTAAAAATGTCTCATTATAATCCCTTATGGGCTTCAAACTTTCCCTAATAAAGTGCTCTTTGCTTAGCCACTCTTTTAGCCCTTCCTCCTCCATTCTTATGAGCTAATTTCTCACCACTCGATGAACTTCTTTTTTCTTTCCCACTTTCACCTGTAAACTTCTTTTCCGGGATCCTAGCTCCGCTTTCTCTCTCTTCACTTCTTTTGAAGAATTCGTAGCTCCGCTTTCCCTCTCGAAGTCTGCTTTACAGGATACTCCTTGCTGGAGAGATGACGTTTTGATAATTTTATAACACTTTCTTCAACAATAGACTTCGGCGTTTCCAACATTTCACTGTAACTTGCGCTGTTGATCGCAGTTCCCTTTTCCATGAAGTTTTCCAGTATAGGCGTTTTTCCGTCCCAAATAATGGTAAACATTGAGTAAAAATAATACAAAAAGGTATAATTGTTAAATTCCATGCAAATTGTAAACAAAGTTCATTAAGAATTCACTGCCCCTTGCAATGGCCGGTGGGGTGAGGGAACGAATCGGAAACTGCGCCTCTAAGTAAGCATCTTGTAGAATCCGATGTCGTCGTGGTCCTGGGTTGCTTGTCACCGCAAATTCGGAAAGCGGCGACTCCGCAGGGTTTCGAGGAGCGTGGCCCAAAGCTATTGGTAGAGGCAAAGAAACAAAGACAATAATATTAGCTATTTTGCTAAGTAACCTTGAGAAGAGAGCAAAGTTCGTTACGAACATCTTAATGAGTACAGTATGAAAGATCTTTGAAGAAGGAATTAAGTCTGGCACTTAATAAATGTAATTAACTTAGCACTGATAACTTAATGTCAATAATTGAAGTAAGCTCAGGGTATCTTACTTCTCTCGGTCCGGAATTTGTCTGGCTAGAAGTGTCGTGTCCGACAAATATTGGTCCTCCGTTTCAGGTGAAATTGATGGCGGATGAACGGATGACTCCTTCACTGGAGCGCGGCAGCCGTTGTCGGCTGAGGTTTCGTCGGCTTCAGCTCTTTCAGCGACGTCGTCGTCTATCGACGGCGAGGCGGGGCTCGTCCTTGCAAATCGCTCCAAATTGTCCTCCGATTCCTTCGGCGTTCCGTCGCTCGGTAATATCGGTTCAAATAATTCCTTCGCTCCGTCCTCGGTTTGAGCGGAGGTAGATGCGTGAGTCGCTTGAGTACAATGAAGGGGGCCTCTCTGCGGCCAGGTGAATCGGCGATTTCTCACTCGTTTCCTCCCGCTCGGCGACAGCGACTCATGCGATTTCGTAATAGTTCGATTAGGGAAAGTTTTCAAGAGAGCAATTGCTTGTGTAGAGGAGTGGGCGTTCTGGCCACTCGCTTTACGGGTTGTCGGACTTTCTCGCCTTTGGCTGGGCTCGTCGGGCACTCGTACGCCAGCCAGGCTGATGTCGTCCTTTCTGCGGCTGAATTGTTGAGAGGGGTTTCGTCCGCTTGGTTCGCCTTTGCTCGTGGAGAAACTTCTCTCACGTCGAACCTGCCGAAATCCTTTCATTGGCTCCTGGCGTGGGTGGCCTTCGTCTTTCTTCCATTTCCTGTCGAACCTGGATTCCGTCCCCTTGCCTTTGTCGAAACGAAACCCTTTCTGACTTTTTCTCTCTTCCTTCCCTCTCTTATCATTCTCCTTAATGAGCCGCTCTTGAATAATTCTCTTCTTACCCAATGAACGCTTCGCTTCATTTTTCTCACTTTCTACGGCTCTTCTATTGTCTTCTTTAGGTGACGGGTAGCTAACTTTCTTCTCTTTCCTATGCTTTCTTTGCTTGTTTCTTTCTCTCTCTTTTTCTTGCTTCTGGGTTAGATCGTCGAATTTATTTTTCTTAATTTCTTCTCCAATTCGGTGATCTGACACCTACGCTTCTTGCAGTGCTACCCACAATTGTTCTTGTGTAGTTGGTGATGGGTTCATCGAACGTACACTTGTATCTATAGCATTCAATAAATGCTCGATTGGGTTAAGATTGGGTAGTCTGGTGGGCCAAACCATGATCGTGAATTCACTGGAGTGTTCATCAAACCACCTGCATGCAACCAGGGTACTCTAATGCAGAAAGGGATGGAGATGGTCTGAAAGAATGTCCACATAAGTTACCCCTGTCATTGTCCCCTGCAGCCGGACAATGGAGCCTAATTGCGACCACTGACTTAGCCACCTCCTTGTTGACACGCAGGATCCATAGCTTCATGGGGCATACGTGACACTCTGGCGCGCCCATCAGTTCGATACAACTAAAACCGGGATTCATCTGACCATGTACATGCCGTCACTCTTCCATGGTCCAGTGACGATGTTCGCGGGCCGATTCCAGTCGTTGAGATCTGTGTCGAGGTGTCAGCATAGGGACATGAGTCGATCGTCGGCTGCTGAAGTTTATGCGGTGCATTTGTATCCGTACAATTCTAGTATAAATGGATTCTTGCGCCCCACATTCAAATTGGTGGTGATCTGACTCACAGAACGCCAGTCGATTTCCCCGTATGGCTCTGCTGAGGTGACGTGAGGTCCGATCGTCAAACACTTGTCGTCGTCCTGTGCGGCAGTTTACGCGTGTGGAAATTTTGTTTCTGCGATATTGCAGTTCCACCCTAAACGCTGTTGACCTCGGAAACCCGAATTCTTCTGTAATCTCCGATATGCTATAACCCATGTGTCTTCCATTGATTGTCATCTCAGGTTCAAAGTCGGTTAACTCACGACGTGCTGCCATGTTAACAGACTGCTCAAATTTCGTGTCTATACTAGTGCCATATGCTGCATCTGGTCGTAACATTCGGGAGTCATACACGGCACATCTTCAAATGAGACAACCCTTTCGTGACTTTCGGCCACTCAATGTATTTATGCAATGCACATTATACACGTTTGAGGCGTCTACACGTGTTGGATGGAACGGGTTATGCCAATACCACCTAGGAATGGAATATGCCAATTTCGATTCGGAGTGGGCGAACTGCATAATTCTGTACGAGAAGTAAGAGAGACACAATATCGTTTTGGTACATTACATTAATCGTTACATTTTCGCACATTCCTTCGATGTTGTATTTCAGCTGGATTGGGATTACTTCAAGGATTAACGATTGCAGTAATCGTCATTAGATGGACTACTCTTCTGTTCCGAGCCCCCAGTCTTAAAACTGTATTATTGTAATGTTACAGATTATGTAGTTATTAATTCATAAATATATTTTTACAGTTTAGGCATTATACAGTATATATTATTTTATCATGTGCCAATTATAGAAGCCGAGGAACGAGCGATTATAATATTATATTTACAATTTTAATTTCAAATCTAGGAGTGTCTAGGAGTCAATGTCTAATACACAGGCCAACAAAAAATAACTTTTTAAAAACTTTTTAACGTTAAGAGCTAATTCTTATGCTTTTTTATGTGCTGAATCCATATCTGGCCTCAGTTTTTTCCTATCACTCACAGATTTCTTGCTTTTCAATGAAACATTTTAAATTACTCAAGGTTTGGGATCTGAAAAATTTCTTTGTGTCCCAAAAATATGGCTACTTTAACGATGCAGCCGTTTCTCTTCAGCCGGCCAGGTGGCCGAGAGGGCTAGGGCGTAGGCTTTCTAGTTCTCGAGTACACCTGGAAGTGGATTCGAATCCCGCCGTGGGCATGGATGTTTGTGTTTGTCCCGGGATGCGTACAGATATAACTTGTGTAAAAGGCGCAAAATGACCTTAGTAGTCGACGCCAAAAATTCTAATAAACCAATAAACCAAACCGTTCTCTTCACACCCATGACTTAACATTGCAGTCTCTTGGAAACGTGACGTGATAGAAAAAAAATTAAAAGCAGATTCGGATTCAACACACTAAAAAACACAAGAATAAGGCAAATTCATTCAAAAAGCTTATGTAATCAATGGGTGCGTTCCCGAAATAGCCGCTTTTTTTCTACTGAATTGGTCTGAATTCACGAAAAGCAAGAGAATCGCAAACGCCTCAGTAATGGCGACTGGCATGAGGATCAAATCTAAAGGGAGTCCAACGATATGAAATGAGTAGATCGCTCATGAGTAAAGCTCTAGATTAAGAAAGTAAACCTTTTCCGCGCCGCCCGCAGCTGATGATTGGTAGAACGGCTGTCACGTGAGTTTGTCAGCCATTGTTGGCCCCAACGCAGCGATAGATACCATTGAAATGCATGTGGAAGATGCAGTTTAGATAAAACTTTTAATGAAATATTCGTTGATTGATCCTAAAATTTAATCCGAATAAGCAAAATTTCAGGATCCTTCAATCTATGCTCCTTGGAGGTTAATAAATTCGTTAAAAGGTCCGAAGAAGTAATAAGAAACAAGTACGTTTATGACTACCACTGCTTAATAATTTATGACCACTGTATTATAACTTCACCGAAAGTTAAAGAAATGTTGCATTGTGCAATTTTCAGGCGATCAGAAAATATAATTCTTTGTTAAATATAGTTCTTTTTAAGAAAATACAATTCAATATAACAAGGTTAAGTTTTTGGTAGATTTTTTACGTCAATATTATAAACCTCCATAAATGAATAAATTTCAAAATCCATTGCATTTGTAGTTATTTTTTTGTATTTTTTTTTAATCAAACGGATAGTTTTTCCAAATTATAATTTTTAAAATTTTCTATCAAAATATAATTATCAAGGTAATTATTTTTATGTTTAAATCAAAAACTTAAATTTAATAATTCCTATTTTATTAAATTATAATGATAATTATAAAGTTTAGTTTTTTTAATAATTTAATAATTTTTATAATTTAATAAAATTAAAATTGGTTAAGTGAAATTTTTGATATAAATATAAAAATTAATTTGATAAAAGTTTATTCAGTTATATTTTAATAAAAATTTATAAAATTATATTTTGATAAATAAAATTACAAAAACTACACACAATGTTTTTTAAAATTTATTAATTACTTGTAAATCGTTTATTAAGGATAAATGAACAAAGTGAAAATGACCTAAAAACTTAATCTGGTTATCATTATATTGCCTCAACGTTATCATTATTTATATGTAAAAAATTATAATTGAAAACAAAATTTAAAGGAAAATCAATAGTTACAGAATTTACTGATTGTCAGTTATATTTCCAGACGATAATAATAAGAAAATTTGCGAAAAGGATGCATTTAAGCCGAATTTTAGAGGAAGCGTAAATCACTTGATAGGGCCAATTGGGCCAACAATGGCGGATTTGGTAGCAGACGACGAAGTTTGCCGTACTTTCCTAATCTAGAGCTTTACTCATGAGCTGCTTTCAGCGCCACCAATGCGTCCCCATTTGAAAAAAAAAATGGCCTTCATCGTATGTTTACGTAGACAAACGTTTGCGTAGACAAACACAGTAAAACTCAATGCCAATTTCTTATCCAGATTTAAATTGTAGTAATAGATAGATTAAAGGTTCACCACTGACCTTTCACAGGTGTTTTTACCTTTCTGCGTCTTAGAATGTTTTTCTCATGTAAAAATCCTGGTCTCTTTTATATCGTTGTTGTTCATACATAAAAGATGTCGATATTCAACCATGTTACCCTCGTTTCAGTGATACCAGAATGATTGTTTAGAGGTATATATGAAATTATATACCGCATTTATTAAAAAGCATCTAAATTTGGGAGAGGCCGCTTAAGAAATTTCTGACTACAAGCACGATGTTGGTGGGGGGTGGGGGGGTGCTTTCTCAGTTGGCGACAAAGCGGATATATAGTAATGGCGATTTGGCTGGCGATGTTGCTCTGCCAACCACAGTAATGGCGCCTACACTAACAATAGAGGTTAGTTCCACTTTTCGCCGCCTTCAAATTGCCCCAAAGATGGCGGCCACATAAGCGATCTACTCAATTCATATCGTTGTGGGAGTCCCTTAATCAGATCCGGCCCTAGGGGGTGACGAAGAGGGCGACCGGCCAAAGGCCCCGCGTTTCGTATCCCTATGGAAAGCCAAATTAGGCTAATGGAAAGGTATTTGCCAAATTGTGGACAAGTTCATTTCTGAGGTCTAGTAATACGAATCTTTCAGTGGGCTGTGAGAGTGGTCGAGTTAAGGGCCAACACATTAGTGCACAGGTAGTTAGTAGAAACCTATTAATGGAACATGTTATGACATTCGTCCTTTTCGAAGAAATCGAAAACTTGTTTATTTTTCCGATCCACCACGTGGCCAGGAGGCCACTGGGCTCGGCGTGAGGCTGGCGTCATCGCTTTCTTGAAAATAAAGTGTTTCAAAACTCCGCCAACAGAGGGCGGCACCATCGGCATCAACCTGAGCCAATAGGAAGCCAGAACATTCGACAACTCGGTACTGGACCCAGGGATGATATATAAGGGGGCGCTTTCGGATTCGCAGGCAGACTGGTTTCAAGTTCGATCTTAGCTGCCGACATGGATGACCCAAGCGACGATAAGTAACACT
>JAHWFO010029660.1:0-10854 GCA_023313115.1 Rhysida immarginata
GAATAAAGTAAAATTATTACGTCAAATTTACAGAAACTGTAAATATGATTGAAAAATTGCTAGACATATTTTCAATTTATCCTGCTTGCTTTGGTTTTGTTGCGACTTCGATAGCATCATCTTTTCATTGCGTCGATGCTTCAGTTTTAATACACTTTTCACCTGAAAATGTAAAAATGTAAACTATAATAGTTTTAAAGTATATATATATATATATTCATGGTTATGGCAGGGCATATTAATGAGAAATATCTCATGACCAACAATGCAAAGCAAAGTTTGAGCAACAATAGGTATCAACAATGGTATCAACACGCAATTCACAAACAATCTGCACAGAATCGATTAGATGAAAATTTGCATTAATAATATTTTACTTTGTGCCTCAGTCATGGATATTACAGTTTAGTGAATTTAGACAAAACATATGGTTGTATAAGACTAGTAAACGGTATTAACAAGTATTTTTATTTATTTTTTTTAAAAGTTCCTATTCGTAATAAATTCAAATATCGATGTCGATGCATCAACGATGTTTAATAATGACATAGATACTTGAAACATCGATGTCCTTGTTAACATCGTCCACCTTGAATATGGCAGCTTGAATACTAATCCCGCAGAAGCTGATGATGGTTTTAGCTTGTCGACTTAGTCGGTAATGCTGGGCACACTTAAAAGAAACATTGATGTCAATACATCAATGCAAAAAACCCCCCAAAAAAACCATAATCGATACATCGACCAATATAATCGATACATCAACAATCATATTTTTTTAGATATTAATTATTCTGTGTCTGTCATAGTGCCAAAAAAAAGCTAATTCATGTTGAAAATTGTAATGTTCTTTGGTTGTTTGTGTTGCTTTTTATGGGATCCAAATAAATGAGCAGCTTTACTTTAACAAGCGCGGTTTATTCTCTGTCTGTCTGTGTCGCCCTCTGGTGGCGTAATACAACATTAATGTTACATCTTTTTTCTTTTTATTTTTTTTTTTTTTTAAACATTTAAAACACATGCAAAAAAAATTATAAGTCCAAACGATCAGGTGGGCGGACTATACGGCCCGACCGAGTAACTACTGGCAGCTTTTCACAATTTTCCACTTCTGGCTGGCTATGGCTTACTCTCTCTTGTACATCAGAAGGTTGTGGAGCAGCATCAGGTAGGTTTTCTGACACTCTAGATGAGAGCTGACCATTTGGCGCACGTGAAACTCGATCTGCTGGAATTACCGCTCTTGTCTTATGTACATCCTGATGATTGCGTCGAAATACTGAGCCATCATTTGTCTTGACAATCACCGACCGAGGTGCTTGATGTAGCTGGATTACCTTTCTTCCTGTCCATCTTCGATGTCCTCTACGAAGTCTCACTCTATCACCGACTGCAAACTGTTGATAGCCTGACCGTGATCGATCTGCATATCTTTTTTGCATTTCCCTTTGTTGTCGTAATTCTTCACTTATTGTGCTAGTCTCTGGTTTACGATAAATGCTAGGGAGCAACGACTTAGTTGGTCTTCCGAACAATCGGACTGCTGGTGATTCCAATTTAGGTCTTGGGGTATTCCTTGAGTTCAACAATGCCAGCGAAATATCAGTACCATCACTCTTACATTTCTTAATTAGTAATATCAGTGACTTGGCAGTTTGCACGTACCGCTCTGCTAATCCATTGGACTGGGCATATCGTGGACTTGAGGTAACATGTCTGAACTCCCATTCAGTTGCAAATTGTTGGAAAAGTCCTGATGAATATTGTGGCCCGTTGTCTGATATTAGTTCTTCTGGGATTCCAAACAATGCAAACCAACGTTTCAGTTCCTTGATAACCTCTTCAGAAGTAGCATGCTTCAGGACCGTAAAATCATAAAAACTAGAGTAGCTGTCAACTACCAAGATATAGGTTTTCCCATGTATTTCAAATAAATCTGTGCTTACAACTTGCCATTCTTTATCTGGAACTTTATGAAGCTTTATTAGTTCTTTATCATTGTCTCTCTGTGTAGATTGACAAATAGAACAACTTGAAATTAATGACGTAAGATCTTCGGTGAGTCCTGGCCAGAACACAGCTGTGCGAGCTCTTCTCAAACAGCTCTGTATTCCCAAATGTCCATCATGCATCAGTTGTAAATATTTTCTCCGAAGTGAGACTGGTATCAATGGCCTTTCTCCTTTCACAATGATCCCTGCATAATAAGACAGTTCATCTCTATATGTCCAATACTTTCTCAAAGTAGATGGAACTAATTTGATATTTGTGGGCCAACCTTGCTTAATTTGCTGACACAATTCTTGCAATTCATTGTCTTCTGCAGTAGCTCGTTGTAGCGTTGTGGCAGCTTCTGTTGACATAGGCAGAACCAAATGAACCACATAGCTTTCACTGTCTTGACTAACGTTGATTGCTGTACAATCTCGACTTAAAGCATCTGGTATTGGTATTTGTTTTCCAGGGACATAAACTATCTTTGGAGCATACGGCAATAAATCAAACAGAATTCTTTGTAATCGCATTGGTGCTGCTAGCAAATTTTTCTTGCTGATACTCTCCAATGGCTTATGGTCTGTTTCAACTGTTAGTTCTTTTCCATATAGTCGTGAAATTTTTTACATGCTGCTCGTATAGCATATGCTTCTTTTTCAATTTGTGGATAGTTTTGTTGTGCTGGACTCAGTGCTTGGGTTGCATAGGCAACTGGATGTCCTTTCTGCATCAGTACTGCTCCCACTGCAGTTGTACTGGCGTCCACTGAGAGTTTAACTGGTGCATTGACGTCATAAAATGCTAACACTGGTGCTGATTTTAATGCTTCTTTTATCTTTTTGATAGCTTCGTCATGTTCCTCTGTCCATTCCCAGGCTACTTCAGCCGTAACTAATCTTCTCAATGGTGTAGTGATTTCAGAATGCTTTGGTATGTATTTTGCCAAGTAATTGACCATACCTAGATACCTCTGTAATGATTTCACATCCTGGGGTGTTTGCAGTTGTTCTAAGGCTGTTACCTTCTCTGGATCTATTTCTAGACCTTCGGACGTAATTACATGACCTAAAAACTTCACCTGTTGAGCATAGAACACTCATTTATCTCTATTCAAACGTACTCCAGCTTTCATCAATTTTTCAATTACTCTCTTTGTGACAGTTTTTAGTTCTTCTATTGTTGATCCAATCAACAAGATGTCATCCATTGAATTAAATGCTTGGTTTTCCCCTTCTAGCAGCTGGCTTATTACCTGTTGGAATACCTCAGGTGCTGATACTACTCCGAATGGCAATCGGTTAAACATATATCTTCCCCAAGGTGTGTTAATAGTAAGATATTTCTTTGTGCGTTCACTCACTTCTATCTGCCAAAACCCACTTTTGCAATCAAGTAGTGTAAAGTATTTCGCTCCCTTCAAATTCGCTGCGATGTACTCAATGGTGCGCAATGGATAATGGCGACGCAGTATCTGCTTGTTGAGATCTGTCGGATCTATACAAATCCTAATTTTGTCTCTCTTCTGTACTACCACAATGGGACTAACTGCTGGTGTTGGTTCTGTTACTGGTTCCAGAACTCCAATATTTACCATTCGATCTAGTTCTTGTTTGACTTTATCTTTTAGGGCAAAAGGCACTTTTCTTGGTGGATGTATAGTGAATGTTGGTTTTTCTACAAAATCGATATCATATTGAAAATTGACTATTTTTCCTAAGCCTGAGAATATTGCCTCTGGTATCTCATCATTCTTGGTAATCTCTGCAGAATGCACTCTTTTAATTAATCCTGCTGCAGTACAGGTAGCCAAACCTAAGAGTGGTGTGTAGTCTTCATCAACTGCTTGATATCGCACTCGTAGTTGCTTGTTAGCAATTGTACAGTCTACTGCGATTTCACCTACAATGGCAATCTTTCCTTGATTATAGGTACTAAGACATTTATGTTTAGAAGTATGCATTATTATGCCACATCTTTCAGCAATTTTCTTTGTAATGACATTGCATTCCGCTCCTGTATCTAATTTCATCATCTGGTTAATGCCGTTGGGAAGTTGCACCTTCTCATACCATGCTGATTCATCACCTCGTTCTATTCCATCACATTGTAATGTTAGGCAACTCACGTACAGATCAATTTCCTCTGTAGTAGTTACATTATGAACATTTGTATTTCGTTGACGACTTCTACAGCAAACAGCAAAATGTCCAACCCCTTTACATTTATTGCAGTTCTTTCCAAACGCTGGACAGTGTCTAGGTTGATGTTTTGTGTTGCAACGACGACACCTGAACTCCTTATCTTTATTTGTCTGTTGTTTGAATTTGGAAGTTGATGTATTTTTCATCGATGCATCATTTTGGTTTGTCATTCGTGGTTTTAACTCGTCCACTTTTCCACTAGTCCTTGTTTCATATCTTTCACCTGTCGACTGGCAGCTTCACAGTTTCGACAAATGGCAATGGCTGATTCCAGTGTAAGATTTGGTTCAGTCAGTAATTTTTCCCTGACTTCATCACTCAATACGCCAAATACAATTTTGTCTCGTAACATTCTAGATTCCAGAGCACCAAAGTCACAGTTTTTTATCAATGTCTGGGCTTTAGTTAAAAATTCATCAAATGTTTGCGACTCCATTTGGACTAGTTTGTGAAATACCCACGATGCATAAGATTCATTCAATTTTGGAGCAAACCTGTTTTGAAATTTTTGTTTTATCAAGTTGAGATTACTTTGTTCCTCCTCCGTCAACTCAAACGTGTTATAAATCACAATGGCATCTTGGCCAATGGCGGACATGAACATTGCTATTTGAACTTGTGCTGGTAATTTACTTAATTGAGAAGCTATTGCAAACCACTCATATTGCTGTAACCATAGTTTCCACAACTTGTCCATTCCTTCAACGGAAATTTTCAGGGGAGGTGGGGGTCTCACGCCGCCTCTCATGACATCGGAAATAGCAGCAATCGCTCCCGCTGGTTGATCAAGTTCGTTATCACTCATGATGACAGCCACGTTCAAATTAGTAATTATGCATAAACAGGTACTCACAGTTCATTGAAACAATACTCCACAGTCACCTGCAACACCTTAGCACTCACTTCTGACACCATGTAATGTTCTTTGGTTGTTTGTGTTGCTTTTTATGGGATCCAAATAAATGAGCAGCTTTACTTTAACAAGCACAATTTATTCTCTGTCTGTCTGTGTCGCCCTCTGGTGGCGTAATACAACATTAACGTTACAAAAATAAGATTGACACATTTAATAAAGAGTGACATTAATTTAATATATTTTATTTGGCAATATCACAACTTTAAAACAATCCAAATCTATTGCATGCATAATCAAGAGATTTTCTAATCTTTCTAGCTGCACATCTCTTTAGTTATAATAATTCCTGCCTTTGAAAAAAGGCGTTCACAAGGCACTGAGATTACAGAGGTAGTCAAAAACTTAAGAGCTAATTAGACATATTAAAATTGAAATAGTCTAAACTTTGCCAACATTTTGTAGGATCGTTCTTGTAATGTATCGTTGGACTGTTTGGGTAACTCTTAAAGTCTGTACAAAGGTTATTTAAATTTGTTAAACATGTTGCAGGTTTAATTTTTCTGAAATTCCATATGCTGTCCTCCTCAGCATTCTCACATACATATCCATTAGATTCAGTGAAGACTCCACTTCTTCCTTTAGTCCTGCATTAATGTACGACACTGCAGCAGCACAGCAACTTGCATTTGAAAAATTGTGTTTTTTAAATCTTGGGTCTAACAACGTGCTCACACTATCAGTCACTAGACGGCACATGTAAATTGCTGATTTCTGATTGGTATTTTTGCAAAAACCAATAATTGATATATCGCCCAGCACTATTAGTCGGGCGATGAAGCGTAACTGCGTCAGCATCACTGGCAATAGCAAACGGAAGTAGTCGGTCAGATGAGACTAAACAAACAGTCACGTTAACTTCGTCGCTTTCATCGCACTAAACAAGCAGATACTTAGTTTTTCTGACATCGCCTATTAAAATTCTACTGTTTATTACGATAAAAAAATTATCACTGTAAATTGCTTGACTTTTAAAAAAGCAAATTATCCGTATCTGTCGCTTATGTAAAGAGTTTCACAGTGCGAAATCCACATGATCACTACACGTTTTCATCCAATCATGTGGTTATGCAGGGCTGTAATTGGCCTGATGCCATAGTTTGGCAATGGCTTCTGGGATAACAATGGCAGTGGAAGTTCTTAAAAAAGTTAATTTCTGTGTAATTTCTTAAGTTAATAAACCATTTTGAACTGTAATATTAAAAATATTCGTTTAAAAATAAAGGATGTGATCATTTTTACATGTTTATTATGGAAAATTGCTGATCTTGTGCTTAGGCTTAAAATGACAGGTTTTTAACGGCCGTTCTTCTATTGGGAGGGGGGGGGGTGACCAAATGTTTTTTCAAATGTAAGATTACGATTATAAGACGACCCCTGTTTTTTGAAACCTTATTTTCGCGAAAAAACCTTAATTACGCAGTAATTTCGTGTGAATTTCACCAGGATAGAAAGCAACTTTGTTAGTTTGAGGCAGTTTGGAAGTTGCCTTCTTTGGGAAAAGTTATTTTCGTAATAGCTTTAGACGACGAGAAATTTAATGTGAATTAATGTATTGTATAATGAACTGGACACTGCATATGCTGTATAATTAATCTACTGTAAAATCTTGAATACAGGCCCTAGCTTCTATTTGTCTCAATGGTCCGGACCCCCCCACCCCCGGCGATTGAGACCTGGCATTAAGGGCTATTCCCAATAACAGGGTGTCCAGCAAAATGATTGCGTAAAATTCCCTGACTTTTCCCGGTTACAAAAAATTCCCTGACCTTTCCCGAACGAGGACTTCTTTATATGCAGAAACAGCAAGGGTAAGGCAGTTTGGGATTGGTCGAAATTAGAATGGGTTAAATGAAGTGCCAATGAGAAGGCATACACATTTTAGTAATCTGAAAGTGAGGAAAAACACCGGAATTTATATCGATGACCTGGCGTTTAATTTATTTTTAACACCCCACCTGGCTTCTAATTGAGACCGGCGTTTATTTGAACAACCGGCTTGTATTCAAGATTTTACGGTATATTACACAGTAATTTCATCTGAATTTCATCTGGACAGAATCTTTTATTTATAATACTTAAAAAGATTCAATTCTGGGAAGCTGATGCTATCTTTTCATGTTGATCATTTGTCTTTCTTTCTTTCTTTCTTTCTTTCTTTCGGAATTAGTGATGAGTGAGCAGCGAGCTAGCAGAGATATATGTCACCTCTGTTGCTAATGATAGTGTAAACTTTACGTTCAAACTTAAACAAAATGTTTGGCCTAGCCCGTTAGTCGTTTAAACGGCATCTAAGAATAGCCTGAATTTTATACTAATCTTGAAGCATTTACGCACTGCTCAATAGACTGTCCCATGAAATATTTAGTGTTTTTTTTCCTGAGATATTCATCGATACTGCCGACCAAGATAAAAGTGCCGATGATCTTTTGTTGTGAACACTGAGTTATAACTAGGGTTAAGAAACTTAGGTCCTAAAAACAAGTAAAATATATGGGTTCATATTCCCTTAAAATTACTGAAATATTCCCTTTAAATGCATACCGTAAATCCTCTACTATAATGCGAATTTTTTTGGCCTAAAAAAGCACCCAAATTTGCTGGGTCGTATTATACAAGAGGATAAATATCAGCCCTCCAACGACGACTGCTGGCGGAGGAGGTTTTGTCCAGAGGGGATTTTGTCCTGATGAAATTACCGTATAATATACATTAATTATATTGCATATACAGTGTCCAGTTCATTATACAATGAATTAATTCATTTTTCATTTGAATTTCTCGTCGCCAACATTTAATACAAAAATAACTACTTCCAAATAGAGACCATCAAAATCCTCCCAAAGTCTCTGCTTCAAAACTGCTTTGAACTACTGTCCTGATGAAATTCTCAACGAATATACCGTGTGATATAGATTAATTATACAGCATATACAGTGTCCAGTTCATTATACAATAAATTAATTCATTTTTCATTTGAATTTCTCGTCGCCAACATCTAATACAAAAATAACTCCTCCCAAAGATCGCTACTTCCAAATAGGCCTACTTCAAAACTGCCTCGAACCAAAGCTACAGGAAAGCTTATGCAGTCAAGTTATGAAAAATGTTAAACTGAATAAAGATTACTTGTTTTTTTTATTAAGAAAATTGACGTACTGTTGTGTTTTTTTGTTGATGTGCGAGTGAGAAAGCTTTCCCTATCAATGTAGGGCTAAAAACTTCCAAACTGCCTCGACGAAATGGAGGCAGTTGCTTTTGTCGAAGTTGCTTTCTGTGCTGATCACATTTCACGAATTTACCGTGTATTATAAATTAATTAACTTTTTATTCGAATTTCTCGTCGCCAACATTTAATACAAATATAACTCCTCCCAAAGATCGCTACTTCCAAATAGAGACCATCAAAATTCTCCCAAAGTCTCTGCTTCCAAACTGCTTCGAACTACTGTCCTGATGAAATTCTCAACGAATATACCATGTGATATAGATTAATTATACAGCATATACAGTGTCCAGTTCAGTATACAATAAATTATTTCACTTTTTATTTGAATTTCTTGTCACCAACATCGAAAAATACTTCTCCCAAAGATCGCTACTTTCAAATAGGCCTACTTCCAAACTGCTTCGAATCAAAGTCTATAAGTTATGAAAAATGTTAAAACTGAATAAAGTTTACTTGATTTTTCATTAAGAAATGTTGGGTTCTGTGGGTTTTTTTTTTTTTTTTTGTCGATGTGTGAGTGAGAAATGTAGGCCTATAAAAATACAAACTGCCTCGACGAAGTTCCCTTCTGTGCTGATGATATTCACACGAATTTATACATTAATTACATTGTATTGACACATTGCAACTAATAACCATGTGCGACAACACGGACGCACCTCAACTGTGCAGGCGGATCCTCGAAAAGGAATAAAGTTACGCTGCTATTTAGTTCTACGTACACACCGGCAGTGCTTATTGTACCAAAACATGGATGCTTGCTTGCGTCACACGGACCTTTTAATTAAATTATGCATAAGGGGAGGCCTGTAATAACCCCCAGTTAGCACTCCAATGTGTTCGCGATTCAATAGTGCAGCTTTACATGCACTCCGGTGGTTGTGACCAAAACGAGGCTTATGCTCGATGGGAGCAACAGGACGGCCACACGAATAAAGTGTGCAACTCCTAATCAATTTAATAATCTGATCGCGAGCTCCTGCATAGAATACTGAAATTTAGTCTAGTTGCGTTATCAAGACTACTCCTTAAAACTATTACTGCATACTAAGCAACTACCATAATTCATTATAAATACTACAGTTATGCAATAACATTATTGTAACAAGTGCAACGCGTTCTCATTTAATACGTATTCTCTATCATTCAGCTACGCAGTTCCAACTATCTCTATACGCACAGTCTCCGAATTATTCTGTTCCAGTTAATTATTTCGTCTTCGCTTTACTTGCTCTAATGGATCCTATAATTGCACTACTCCTTTAGCATAATTCACAAGTTTTCCCGGACACACAACACAGAATGGACTCACCCGATAATGTCATCTTAATGGCTTGTCGTCTTCAGCTGTGTGTCGTATCGCAATCGCTGATCGAACACGACTCGTCGGCTTCTCATAATCGAACCTCGAATGGACCAGGATTACTTTTTTTAATTAAACATTGTGTACAATAATTTAGTACAGCAGTATAATCAGAATAATTAGCAAGCGGCCAAAAACTAAAACATTTCTCGAACGTTCCTGCGTTCCCACCATCTTGCCTATTTCACATCCATTCCCAGCGGTTGCTCAAAGCCAAAAAAAAAATATATAAAAACAAAAAATGCATAAAAAAAAACAACAATACACAGATATACCGAAATCGCACAGTTTCTCGGAAAATGTCCCAGAAGCAATGTTTTTCTCAGTAACAATGGCGAGTCCTGTTGCACGATTATCGTCGTGAACAGCAATCGCCAACAATTACTTAAAACGAATAATAATTTTTTATGACAACAGCCTTTTAAAATGAAAATAAAACATCTTAAAATACATTATTACTGAATAAAAGCAATGAATATTATAAAAAGAATTAAACACCAGACGTGAGAAATAAAGAGAGCACAGTCACACAAAAACATTAAAACTGCCCCATAATTTATGTCTATATAATTAAAACAAACCCCTACACGTTCTCCGCCGGACCCATGTGACACACTCACTGACATGAAATGTCACACAAAAATAATAAACGAGAAGATAGTGGGGGTCTATTAGCGGAAGGAAGAGCAACCTTTAAGCTGTTCCAGTAGCGGTCTAGGTAGTGGGGGTATAGTCAATGTGAAAAATGGTGAATGAGAGGGGGTTTACTGGAACAGCGTAATTTCGACCGATTCGCTGCAACCTTTTGGCACTAGTATTAGATAACGAATTTTTAGTATTAAAGGCTGGTTTACATGGACGCATGCGATTCTGCGATGAATCGCATATCCCATGATGCATCAGGCCGATTTACATGCACGCATGAACGCATGTGATACTGTGTCGAATTGCACGTCGCATAAAGTTCGAGGGGTTCAAACTTTTTATCACTGTGTTACTGCGATTCAGGCCCTCTTTCAGGCCAAACAAATGTACTTAAACATATATATATATCTCACATGTTTCGATGGTATTTGGCTATAAGAACCTCGTATTAATCTATTTCTTATAAAATGAATTAGAAATAATAAAAAATTTTTCATTATAATGAACA
>JAHWFO010029662.1:361-49555 GCA_023313115.1 Rhysida immarginata
TAATAATAATAATAATAATAATAATAATAATAATAATACGAGGGTTGTTCAAGAATGTTGGCCTCCTCATCCGTAACTGGACAAATAAATGCAAGTATCACATACAAAAAGTAAGGAAAAAAAATGGTATCAAGAAAATAAGAATGAAAAACGCTTAATAATACGTTAAAAAAGACAATTACTAATTATGCGATGAATGTTAAAATCATTATGAACTAAATAAATAAAATTATTTTTCCTAATACTAATAAAATTATTAAATTTTGAAAAACAGACTTACCTCAGCTGAATTTTCACAATATGGACGCTTCAATATGGAGATGAATAAGAACTTAAGACAACACGACAATCATTCGACAAGTAAATCTAACACCACTTGAGCTAAATAGCTTAAATAGGCTCGTGAAAACCACGGTTTCACAGTTCAAACAATTCTATTGGTTCTTAAGTTGGTAATTAGTAACTAGTTGATAGTTGATTGGATGGGAATGGCATCCAATGATATCGACTTTGAAATTTCTTATATAAGATACAGTAAAACACCAATAGGATTAAACAGTTATTTGATAAATAAATAATGTCTCCAGTAAAATTTATTTCCCTGACTTTTCCCAGGAAAAGTCTCATTTTCCTGACAATTGCATGAAAATAGACCTACTTCCCTGACTTTCCCTGACTATCCGTGACTTTCCAGAATGTGGGAACCCTGTAGTCAGTCCAGATGAAACTCCCCGGTGTTTATTTTGCAAAAGGAAAATGGGGATATACGCATGACACTTGATCTATGTAAAGTTAGTAGCATCACCCAAGGCTTGGACTTTCCAATGCCCAAACCCCACGAGATTTTTCAGAGTTGGAACGGCCAAAGATACTTCTCAGTCCTAGACCACAACTCTGGGTACTTTCAGATTCCGCTTGCTGAAAACTTGTGTGAATGCTACGCGTTTCAGACGCCCTGGGGAAAGTTCCAGCTAACTAGGCTGCCCAGGATGGGAAAAACTCAGCATCTGTGTTCCAAAGCTTCATGTCTGACATTCGTAATAAGCACTTAGGAAAAGGGGTCTTTGTTTTCCAGGATGACATTCTAATATATTCGGAATCATTTGAGGAACACCTGACTCTACTAGAATGTGTTCTGAGAATCTGTAATGAAAGAAACCTAAAACTAAAAAGAATCAGGTGCTCAATTTGTGTTTCCAGTGTTAGATACCTTGGTCATGTGATCTCGGCAGAACATTCCTGATCCGGGGAATGTGCAGTATATAGAGTCTATTACACCTTCCTCTAATGTTAAAGAAGTAAGATCATTGTTAGGGGCAGTGAACTTTTACAGGCCATTTATCAATAACTTATCAAGCACCCTCCTACCTATCATGGACCTAACAAAAAATGGGCTAAATTCAAATGGTCTGATGAATGTCAGGAGGCCTTTGATGAAATAAAAAGGGCACTTAGCAACCAGCCAATATTGGTCCCCCGTGATTACGAGAAGGAATTCATCCTTTTTGCTGACGCTTCAATTGGAGCCACAGGGGCAGCGCTTCATCAAATGAAGGATGGATACTTCCGACCCATTGCGTTTTATAGCTACAAATTGAATAGAGCCCAGATAAATTATAGCACAATTGAAAAGGAGGCTCTAGCCATCATAATGGGTCTAAGACAATTCCATCACATAATTTTGGAATTCCCTGTGATTGTAAGAAGTGGCCGTAAGCCCCTAGCCTTTATTAAGAACCTAAAACATTCGAGTCAGAGCCTGCATAGAACTGGAAGAGTACAACCTTAAAATAGAGCATGTGAAAGGAGGAGACAACGGCATAGCTGACTTACTGTCCAGATTGCCTGCGAAGGAAGTCCAGGCCGTTATCCAAATGGGCGACGAGAGCTTAATCAGGAAAATAGTGGAATCACATGCCGAACCTTTCATGTCACCCATGGTGAAAGGAAATAGGAGGAGGAAAGGGTTTATGATCCAAGATAAAATGTTGATGGAAAAGGGAGCTAATAACATAAACAAACTTTGTGTTGGGGAAACAATGCGCGAAGAGCTAATTGAGCGAGCACATTCAGGAAGCTTAGTGGGTCATCAAGGAATTGGCAGAACCGTTCGGTCACTCAAAATGTGGTACTTTTGGCCCAGCCTTGAGAGGGATGTCATAATTCACATAAGGGACTGCAGAATATGTCAACAGTGCAAATTAAAAAAGGGAAAGGCCCCGTTTCAAGAGGGTTTGTCTGCATCCTTTCCTTTTCAGAAAATTTTCGTGGATCTGATAGGACCCATGACTGAAAGTTCGAAGGGTAATAAATATATATTGGTATGCATGGATATATTTTCAAGATTTCCGGAGGCATGTGCACTCCCTGACCAGTCAGCTATGACTGTGGACAAAGCAATCATGGATCGTATCAAAGCAATGAGATAATATCAGACAGGGGAGCCAACTTCATATCAGAGTTAATGAAAGCTCTCTGTGAAGATCTGCAAATCGACATGCACCATTCTACTGCATACAGACCCAACTCTAATGGATTGGTTGAAAGACTCAACCAATCCATCACTGAAGTGTTGAGGACTTTATGCGATGATGACTCTCGAAACTGGGATGAGAGGCTTGAGGAAGCCCTATTCACTATTCGTACAAATCCCAATGGCAATACTGGTGAGGCACCTGCCTTTGTCTTATACGGGTTTGATCCCAGAACCCTTTATTCATGGGAAAAAAGGCCTGATGAAAATATATCCATACAAGATTACCTTTCTGACCTAGTATTAAGACTATTGTAGACAAGAGAAAGAGTGGAGAGACTGAGTCATGCAAATAAAAGTAAAAACATGGCTCATAGAAATAAGAATAGAGAGGAGTTGCACTCATATGCTATCGGGGAAAGGGTATGGATGTTATGTAAAGGAGGGAGGAAGAATAAGTTGGGACACAGGTACTTGGAGCCCTTTCGCATTATAAGACTCATATCCATGGTTAGTTACGAGATTGAGGGAGTATGGAAGCATGACAGGCTGATTGTACATATAGACAGACTGAAACCTTGCTATGGGACTAGAACAAGTAACCACCCCAAAAGAAGAGCCAAACCAATTCAAGTGAGAGATCCTGAGGAATCAGAACCAGAGGAGGAGGATATACCTACAAACACGGTGGGGACAGAGCTGGGTCGGGTGAGAAACATCCCAACCACAATAGGCCTGCGTTACCCCAGCCTGAGGCAGCTACTGAAGAGCCAGAAGAAAGGAGAAGCATCTCACCAGAACCATCACCCACCTCCACAGAAGAGGTGGAGAGTTGTGTGGAGGCTGCTGGATCCCAGCAGGAGCAGGCTCAGGAAAAGCCTGGAGGAAGCGAACCAGGAAGCACCGGAGGAGTAATCCCAATGCTCTCTTAGAAGGAAGCCGAAGATAGACTACAGATGCCTTTACATCGAAGGACTATGATGAGTAGTTATTAGTAGATTGTTCTTGTTATTGTAGTGACCTTCGTTAGAATTGTGTGTTGCCATTTTCTATTTTTCTTATTCTGAACAATTTGTGCAAATTTGTGCATTCTGATCGCTGTATGGTCTCTCTCTCTGCCTTGCTAGATGTGTTATGAGAAATTCTGGCGTCACCACCAGGGGGCGATCAGTGAAATCGCTGCAGGATTGGCATTGGATATAAAAGGGGGGGGGGGGCACAAACCCCTTGGATTCTTTCCAGATTCAGGCTTCATCGTGTACGGGACCCTCCTCAACACCCCAGGATCAGCAGAGCTCTACAAACCCAGCATGGTAATGTTATTTTCAGTCTTTTCTTTGTTGTTATAAATTTTGCCTTGTCACTTTCTATGATTTCTTTATTAAGCTTGGTATCTAATCTAAGATCAGTAATTTATGTTGAAGGAAATCCCCTTACGCTAGATAATATGAAATATTTTTAGGATTATTTTCTGGATTGTTCTGTATGTATATTTTGAATAGTCATTATGCTTGCAACTCTTCTCTTATCATTAGGGAACTAATGCCTTGAGTTATTATATTTATAATTTGGCTTTTGAGATATATAAGATATAGTCCTTTTATTATGTATAGATTAAATTTAATTAGCTATGTATTCTAAGTAAGATCGTGTCATTAAATCCCTGTTATCCAACTACAAAACTCTTACTAACGGTGGATCATTTCTCGATATTTTCACAACCCATATATCACAAAGTGATGTGGTTGTTTACTTACATAAGCTTAATAGTGCATCAGATCTGAGCATTGATATAGGATATGTTATGTGCTCTGGAATTTTATTAGCCAAATAGTGAATGTTAATAGGCATTAAGGACAAGGAACTTTTTGCTACTTATTGAACTTTTATATAAGGAATTGAATGTTAAGAAATCATTCTGGGTTAGTGCAAATTATTCAATTGTTGTTTGCAAGTGTGCCATTTTGCATTTATCCTCTTATTCATTGGTGTGCCTCATTAGAGAATTGTTTTGCTATGAAGCTTAAATGTTTAATCCGTCTGAAATTGATGGGCTTCAATGGTTATGATACGAATTGTATTTATTAAGCAACGTGTTTGTTTTGTTGACATTGGCTAATATTAGATCAGTAAGAATTGTTTGATTATTTGCCGTTTATACTTTATATACTCGAAGTGTTTAGCTAAGGTTACAATTTCTTATTTTATTTATTGCTTTGATTTTTTTTATTTTCATCAAATAAAGTTTATTTAATGATAAACCGTTCACTGTACGTGTTTCTAAGACTTCCACTTTGCCTTACTCTAGCCTCTTAAATTTATATACGTTACTGTGGCGGTGCATGGTACCAGAGCGGTACAACCACAGGCCAATTTATTTTTTGTACATCATAATATACAAAAAGTATTTTGGGTGAAGGTGCGTTGAAGCACCGCACGTACAACCACGGGCCTAATAATTTTCGTTGTGCATCTTGGTTCACAAATAGTGATTTTTGGTGGTAATGTCAATGTTTGTTAATAGTGTAAGTGCTCTACAAGCTTAATCAGTTATTGGAGTGTTCATAAAAACCAACAGTGATTATATTGTGGTTATATAAAAAATTTTTTTTTTTGTCAGTGCTGCAGATAATTTTTTCATGAGTGTTTGGTGTTGGTGCGCCGGTTTGGTCAAGCCCTAACAGTGTGAGTAGTGTATTTAGTGTGTGCAACCTTCGAAGCCGATGCCAGAAAGGTAGCTCTGATTGTTTAAAAAAAAAATAATAAAAAAAACTTCTGTGAAGAAAAAATAAAAGAAAAGTTAAGTTCTGTTTTTGTGTCAAAATTGTGCCGTGAGTGAAGTGTTGTGATTGTGGATTCCCAGTGTCAAATATTGGAAATTCAGTGCAGTGTTGCACCGATGTGACGGTGCGAGAAGGGATGATGTGAGTAAATGCATCATAATATTTAGCGCCGGTGTAGTAGAATGGTGCATCGCAAGTGTTACTGAATAGTGGTGTATTCCTGGCATTTGGTGTTTGTGTCTAATTTGCTCTTTACGCAGAGTTGTCAGCAGCAACTATTATGGAAGCCCTTCGCATCAGGGATTTGGAAAGGTTATCTTTTCAAAACGTAAAGATTACCATATTCAACAAAAAGTATATGGACTTGACAAGACAAATTGTTTCTCTTATGGACAAGGAGAAAACTGTGACTTATATTAATGCATTCTCACAGATGATGAAAGAATGTCTGGAGGAGTTCGCTCCTAACGACTTGAGCGAAGATATGCTCACCACGGAGTCCATGTTGCGGCCGGAGGAAGACCGAACGTTGAACCTGTGGGCTGAAAAAGACTGCGTCACGCGCTTAAAGCAGCAGAAGCTCGTTCTAAATGTAATGTCGGCCAAAGGAGGACTGGAAGCCCGATATTCTCAAAGAAAGGGGAATAGAAAAAAGAAGTCTAAGTTAAAAAGAAATAGAACGCAAGCGATTTCAAAAAACGAATATTATTTCGTGGAACCTCCAATAATTTTAGCTGCGGAAGTCGAGAAGGATCATCAGCAGCATAGTAAAGTATATATAGCATGGAAGAGAGTAAAAAGGACAGCTACTTGGGCCTAACCCAAACTTCATCAGTGACAGAGGATAAAGGCCCTATAAGGAGCCCAGTGCAAATTGTGCTGTTAAAGGACTATGAACAACAATGGTGTTTAAGCCTCAAGAGGAGAGGTATATCAGCCATATTTGCAGATTTGGTAATGATGACGAAATAAATAGACTTGAAAGCCTAGTGGAGCTGTTCCAGTGAAGATATATAGAAAGGGAGCATTTCAGCAGCTGTTTGGCTGAATTCAGTGAAGAGTGGATCAGCGTCCATACCCCAAGAGGACATCAAAAAATATGAAGCCGGAGATGTTGGAGCAGGCAAACAATGGTATGTTATTAATATCGAGCTTAGAGGTAGCCCTATGTCAAGGGTTAATAAGCCTCCAAGGGCTGATTGTCTACCATCACCTAGCTCGGCCTATGGAAGATTATATCTCCATAAACATGACAGTAGGATTTTCCTCAACGGAAAATGTGGTGAAGAAGGAATCGCCAGTTACAAGAAAAGCGATTAGAAGAAGGGAAACCGAAAAATCCTCACAACCGTTCCATATGGAGAAGCGGACTACACTAAATTTGGAGGCCACGATCAGACAAGAAAGAAAGTAGTGCCACCTTTACGCAACCCGATGAATGGCTAAGAGCAATTTTGGAGTCCTTAGCGCAAATGGAAACGACATTAGCTAGAATAGAAGACACGATGAAGGTCCTCACGTTAAAGCAGGACTCTTTGTTACATGGCAGAGGGAGTAAGAAGCGAAATCAAAAAAAGAAAACTCTACAAGTTTATCCTCCCGGATCATGTGACAAGCAGGTACCAGAGTTCAAAAAGCCATAGGATTAAGGAAGTGATCCACAGGTCAGAGAGGAAAGGTTTAGACATGGTCCAGAAGAACGTAAAGGTGTTGAAAGGAAGCAACAATGCATTAGTAGTGACCAGGAAGCCTATTGACAGAACCAGGGCTCAGGTAAAGACACTCAAAAGTGTGGTGAAAAGAGCAATGGAGCTAAGCAGAACTTTGACAAATATCGACAATGGGTAGAGAGGTTACTACAGTTCGCAACTAACTTACTTACTTTTCAAACCTGCTTATCCGTTAGGGTCACGGGGGCAGCAGCCCTATGGAGGATCTCCAGCGATCGCGATATTCCGTCATCAAGCGCATGTGCTCCCTAGTAATACCCAAGCGAATCAAACCCAGATTCTCCATGTAGTCTAGCCACCTGGTTTTAGGCCAACCCCTTGGTCTCTTACCCACCGGCTTGGAAAATAACAACTGCCTAGGAAGACCAGATTGCGGCATCCGTATCACTGGGCCATACCAGTGCAAATGAGATCTCTCAATGCGGAGAAGTAGCGGCTCAACACCTAAAGATTTCCTTATTGTGCTGCTGTATGCTCTATCTAGTAGGGTAACACCTGCCACACATCTCAGAAATCTCATTTCGGCCGCTTGTACCCACGATCGCACTCTTTCGGTCTTTACTCAAGCCTCATGACCATAGGTGAAAATGGGGACAAAGATAGATTTGAAGACGAAGAGCTTGGCTTTCTTACCCAGCTCGCGTTTCGTTACCACGGATCGCCACAGTTCACGTCTGACACAGCTTGCTGCACCGATCCGAGCATCCAATTGTTTCTCCTGCCATCCATCACTCGTGAATGCAATCCCTAGATACTTGAATTTCTCCACCTGTCTCAATGGGGCTCCCCTAACATGTAGAGCGCACTGAGCAGGTTATCTTGACAGGACCAGACCCTCAGTCTTAGACACACTGGTCTTCATCCCAGTTTCTTCACATTTGGCTGCAAATCAGTCTAGTGCATGCTGAAGGTTCGTGCGAGAAGAGCCAAGAAGGACAAGTTCCTCAGCAGAGAGCAACCTCTCCACCAGGCAGTTGCCCACACAAACATGCTAATGGCCTCGGCTGCTGTGTGGGGCGACAGTACGCACCCTTGGCGGAGTCCAGCACCCACGATGAACGGTCTTGACTTAATGCCATTTATCCGGACAAACATCTCAGAGCTTTCGTACATAGGCATGAGAGCAACCAGTAATTGCTCATCCACTCCATACTCTTGCAACACTTGCCACTGCTTCTCCCGAGGAATTCCTGTCATATGCTTTTTCGAGGTCCACAAAGCAAGCATAGACCTTTTTTGCATACTTCCAGGATTTCTCAAGGATTTGCCTTAAAGCAAAGATGTGATCCATCGTGCTTCGGCCAGGTCGGAAACCACACTGCTCCCCCGACAGTTTGGAAACGAATATTTCCCGACTTCTCTTTTCCAGACACTTAGCGTACACTATCCCAGGAATGCTGAGCAAAGAGATAGTTGTTGCAATCATTATGATCTCCCTTTTTGAAGATAGGCATCAAAATTCCTGTCTACCATTGCTTAGGGGCCTGTCCAGATATCCAAGCAACCTGACCCACTCGACTCAGCCACAGGATACCATCCTGATTTAAGGCCTTTAACATCTCCGACCGGATTTCATCATCACCTGCAGCTTTGCTAGTCTTCAGGGACTTAATTACCCATCTGACTTCTGCTTCAGTGATACTACCATGACTATTCTCTGCTCCAAGGTGCACCTCATGTGCCTCAGTTGTTGTTGTCACCGGATTAAGAAGAGATGCAAAGTATTCCTTCCACCTATGCAACACGCTCTCCTCCATTTTCAGAAGCCTCCCATCTGAACTCTTAATAGTTTGTAGAGACTTCTTTCCACGGAGGCAGCGCACGGTCTGCCAGAATACCTTGTTTGCCGAACCATAGTCTGCCTCCAATTTCTCCCCAAACTTTTCCCAGGCCTTGGCTTTAGCTGTTGATACTGTCTTTTCTCCTGCTTTTCGCGCCTCTGTGTACCGAGGCCATAGCAAATAGGCTCCCTTCTTTGCCTTGACAGCTTCTTGGACTTCACCATTCCACCATACAGTTTTTTCCTCACCACGCTGCGCCACACGCAGCCGCTTATGACCACAGCACAATGCAGCCGAAGTAATCACAGCAGTTTTAAATAACTGCCACTCCTCTTTAACAGAAGCATGATCACTGATAGTTCTTTGAAACTTGAAGATATGTTATTTGCAAAGGTCTTCCTCACAACTCTATCCTCCAAAGCCTCCCATTTGATGTGCTAAGTTTGTCTGAACCTAGTATTTCGCTTGGTTGGCATGGATTCAGAGAACCGCAAAGTGCAGACAAGAAGGTGGTGATCAGTTGATAGTTTTGCCCGTCTTCTCACATGAGTATCCAGCACTGATCGGAATAAATCGGCTGAAATGATTACAAAATCATTCAGTGACTTCTGGTCCATTGCATCCCTGTACCAGGTATACTTATGAACATCCCTGTGCTGGAAGAAGGTGTTTGTGATGGAAAGTCGATTGTTGCAACAGAGATCCAACAAGCACCTCCCATTCGCATTTAAATCAGGGTCACCATTCCTCCCAATCACGCCTTTCCACGTTTGGTCATCACCCCCTATGTGTGCATTGAAGTTGCCCACCAGAATGACAGAATCTGCACTCTCTCTTCTGCTAAGAGCAGCATCAACTTCTTCTAGAAAAAGTGGGTAATCTGTGACTGCATTCGGAGCATATGCAATGACTAGAGAGAGAGAGACAGTTTCCCTATCTGAAGCCTCAAGAAACACAGTCTTCCACCTAAGGGGGTTCAATCTGCAACATAACCTGACAGCCGTGGGGGGGGGGGTTCTAGAAATTTGGCATCGACTACTATGGTCATTTTGCGCCTTTTACACAAGTTATATCTGTACGCAGCCCGGGACAAACACAAACATCCATGCCCATGGTAGGATTCGAACCCGCAGCCAGGCGGACTCGAGAACTAGAAAGCCTACGCCCTAGCCCTCTCAGCCATCTGGCCGCCTGACAGCCGTGGACTTGTGAGTATCCCCACTCTCACCTGGGCACTCACGTTAGGGTCGACACGTGACTAGAAGAGCTTCCACCTTCCTTCTAAGTCCACAGTTCCAGAACTTGGACGGTTTGTAGAGGTAATACCTATGATATCCAGTCGATACTGTTTGCTTCCTCCACTAACTCTGATTCCTTTTCTGTCATAGAGAATACATTCCAAGTGCCGATTGACAGCACCCGATTCCGTTGTCGCTTTACCCATTTCTCCTCCTGGGTAAAGGCATGCGCTGACCCCGACAGTTTCCCCAATCGCATAGCGAATGCATTGGTGGGGCTTCTCGAATGCATTGCTCCAAGATAACAGCCAGGAGACTGTCGACTATTTTTCGAACGAGAGCCTCTGCCTAACTCCTGAACGCGGGTGACTTTAACATGCATGACACCCGATGCAGTATGAATTCTCTCATTCGTCGACATCATGAGATATGTTTGTTTGGATACTCTTCGTCTCACTTCGCACTTCTGGTAAGCGTGACCCTAAGGTAGCAGTGCTACATCGAGCATAGCTCACAGAATCCCTGAAGCACCCAAACCCCTGACCCATGGTAAGGGGGCATCTACTCAGGGGGGCATCCAAACAGTTTGCAAATTTGACAATTTTTCCGCCCCCCCTAGTAGGCAACAAAGCTACAAGGATGTCGACAAGTTTCGTCCAGGAGGTAAAGGACGTTATGTCGGATATATGAGGAACCCGAATCAGCCAACAAGGACTGTCATGCTGAATAATATCGAAACGCAGGAAGATATGCGGTTTGGGCCGTTGAGGATGTCACGGATTTCGAATTCTAATGCAAATTCCGATGATGTAAGCATTTGCTTTCGCTCTCGCGTCTTCTGGCACTCAAGGAGAGAGAGAATGCGACGTCAGCAACGGCGTAGGAGCGATTTTCACGTCCCGACCAATGGGAACTGCGCGGGAGAAAGAGATGAAATCGAACGAGGAGAGAAAAAAGGGGTGAGTGGCCAAGGGAGAAGGTCGCCGGATCCGCCCTCGACTTCGGGAATGCAGATATTCATGGCAGCGGAATGTCTGTAATAAACCGGCTGAACGAAGAGGGAAACAATTCGTCTTAGTTTTCATGGAGTCTATCGACAAAGGCAATCTTCTTTGCGACCAGCAAACACACCTTGCAGGCAAGCAAGCGTGGTGGAGGTTTCGCCAACGTGGCAGCAGGAGAGCAGTGCCATCAATTTTCCTCCACAATCATGAATTCCTGAGTTGCCACAAATAATGAAAAGTCCTATCGAGGAGTGAACGACTAAGTTAGTAAGTGTTGCTTTGGTTGTAGGCAGTAATGCCAATTTGTTTAAAGCGAGCTTCAGTGAGCTCTGGTATCGAGAATTACGTTACAAGACGATAGCACATGCATTATGGCCGTACGGGTTAACGGCATATATTCGCCAGGATTTAGACTTTACCGTAATTCGGCCTAGTGCTTTGAAAGTCCGTTGGTGGCCTTAGTCTTCGGTAATTCTTTTTGTAATAATTACACGTGAGTTTTAAGCCGGCTACATATATCCTTTCTCATAGCTATTAGGTAATGTGGTTGTTTACTTACATAATATTAACAGTGCATCAAGGCTGAGCATTGATATATAATATGTTATGTGCTCTGGAATTCATTAGCCAAATAGAATGAACGTTAATAGGCATTAAGGACAATGAACTTTTTGCTACTCATTGAACTCTTTATATAAGGAATTGAATGTTAAGAAATCATTCTGGGTTAGTGCAAATTATTCAAGTGTTGTTTGCAAGTGTGCCATTTTGCATTTATCCTCTTATTCATTGGTGTGCCTCATTAGAGAATTATTTTGCTATGGAGCTTAAATGTTTAACCTGTCTAAAATTGATGGGCTTCAATGGTTATGATGTATTTATTAAGCAACGTGTTTGTTTGGTTGACATTGGCTAATATTATATCAGTAAGAAATGTTTGATTATTTGCCATTTATACTTTATATACTCGAAGTGTTTAGCTTAAGGTTACAATTTCTTAATTTATTTATTGCTTTGAATTTATTTATTTTCATCAAATAAACTTTATTTAATCATAAACCGTTCACTGTACGTGTTTCTAAGACTTCCACTGTGTCTTACTCTAGCCTCTTAAATTTTTACACGTTACACTGGTTAATTGGTTAATGTTACAATTGCATGAAGACAGTGATGACTTTATCTTTCAGCAAGATGGGGCACCTCCACACTAGAAGACAGAGGTGCAGGAATTTCTTGATGACACTCTCCCACAGCAGTGGATTGGTCGAGCAAACAGTAACCTGGAACTTGCAAAGTGGCCACCGCGGAGCCCCGACCTCACATCTTGTGATATCTTTTTATGGTTGTGTGTAAAGGACAAGGTCTTCACCCTACCCCTTCCCCGTTACCTAGACGAGCTGAAAGAACGCATTATGGTAGCGATAAGTGGGATTGATGGAGACATGTTAATGCCGATTTGGGACGAATTCGACTACCGCATTGATGTATGCTGTGTGACGACAGGGGGGCATATTGAACTGCTTTAACTGTGTCATAATAAACTTCAAGAGTTTTTCTTTAAGAATCGGTATGTAAATATTCTGAATATTATTCTGAATAGCTTTGATGTAATAAATTTTTAAAAGTGTGAAGTTCTTTTGTAATCACCCTGTATAACAGTATTGTTAAATATTCGATACTTTGATTGAAAAATCTAAAAATATTTTTAATAAAAAATAGTTTGAAAATAATTTTAAATAATAAGTTGAAATAAAAATGATTGCATTAAAAGAAAGAAAATATTCTACTCTTTAACAATAAAATTTGAAAATTAAATGTCCAATATAAGAATAAGTTTTAATATTTCATATAATCCTTCATATAATTCAAGAAAATAATAAAATAATTTAACGAAACAACTAATTTTGAATTTTACATAGCCTATGGGAGTTCTAATTTTATGCCACATATCAGATAAAAAATTTATAAACTTTAATTTTTCTTTTTTTATTGCTTATGTTTGATTAATGTGTACAAAATTATAGCAGCCGCCACGTAAATTGAACGATCTTTTTGACATGCGCAGTAAATCTTCTCATCAATTTGCTTTGTCTGGGTTTTACCCATGATGCACTTTTTCTACTATAGTAAAGGCGGAGATATCGTTGAAACGTGGAAAGGCTATTAAAAGTCATAATATAAAACAAATTGCCTTCGAATCGATATTTTGCGTTATTTTTTAATTTATTAATATATTACTTTCATATATTAATTTCATTTATCTATTTAAAAAAAAAGCGAAAATGGAAACTAAATATAAATACGAAAACAATGTCTATTGGCTGCGTTAGAAATGACGTCATCCTGTCGTTCAACTTACGTGGCGGCTGCTATAGCAAAATGTTATTTAAATATTTTATTTCTTTGCCATTAACTAGTTTCAACGAAATTAAGTCTCTATTGTTATTTATTCCTATATAATCTTCGTTTTGCCATACAAGCTTATTCCAAGTTGGATAAAACATGGCAGCCGAGAGCCCCTTGGCCACACTCTGATTATTGTCCGCGTGCCACGAGAAGACCTCTGAGTTGCTTAGTCTGCTCGTATGGAGTCGCTGCAGTTGCATATGAATCTATTCATTGTTGGGAGACAAACAGCCAAATGAGTCGATCCATGTTTCATCACTGTAAACAATAGGACGATTTTCTTCTCTTATTTTTTTCATATTTCTCAGGTATCTACCTCTCCAAGCAAACGTTTTCATTTGTTTGGAAACACGGCCAGAACTCATTATTGCGCTACTTGATTGCTCCCTTCATAACTATAGACTGATCTGCAACTACCAGCGACACAATATGAGCACATTAAGCAACGCAGCGGTCTTCTCGTGGTGCGCGGACAGTATAGGCACTCTACTCTTACCTAGAGAGCCTTTGTAATCAAAGAGTGGCCAGGAGTAGAAAGGTAGAGTGGCCAGGAGTAGAAAGGTATGTTTTGGCAAACCTCTGTTTTGAAAGTACTACAGCAGCAGTCTTGCCAGATTTCCATGCTGGCAGACCACTAAAGCCATCTGGTGAAAACACTAAAAACCACTAAAAAAATTTTTACACCACTAAAAATTCCACTGTGTTTTTTAATTAGTACCACCTAAGAAACAGGCAGGAAACAAGGCCTTACCCTGGAGTTATGACATCACTGCTATGCATTATAATGAATAGCTGTAAAATACGTTTTCACAGCAAATATTAGGAGAACATATGAGGTATTGCAGATACGCAGGGAAAAACTCATATAGGTGAAATTTAAATTTTATTAATCTACCATTTAGCTTCTCAGATATCAAAAAATAAGGTGGCATAGTGTTTTCGTCAAGTTCACCCATTGTATCCGCAATGCCTCATGTGTATCCATCTAATATTTATTTATATGTACATTACAAAAAACTTATTCATGGAACTTCATCTCTTATCACCCCTTTTTCGAACCCTTCCACCCTTGATACATCTCTCTTAACTAACTTTTTAAAAACTCTTCTACCGCCTACCACTCCTTTTCCCACTCCCTCCCCACAACTATAGTATCCTTTTCCCGTATATATAAAGTCGAATTCGTTTTTCATCTCCGCAGCCTCCCCCGACGAAGTATCTTCAACCATCAGCCGACTTAAACCTTCTAACAGTCTGGACACCCTAGACATCACCTCAAACATCATTATCTGCTCATGTTCTGGTTTCATCCGCCCCTTACTACTCCTATTTAACATCTCCCTATCCCAAGGAAAATTCCCCTCCATTTTCCTAAAAAAATTATATCAATCTATAAAAAAGGCGGCGACTCCTCCAACAACGCAACAGGAACCCAGTCCGGGTGGACCACAAATGTTCCCGGTCTAAAGTCATCTGTTTCGGCATCGTCGTCTTGTTGGGCTTCCATCTCAGTTATGTCTTATCAGTATCGTCTCTGAATCGGGAATGATCTTGAATGTTTTTTCAAGCGTCCTTTTATTTCCCAAGCGGGCGTCGAGCTGCCCCCTGCTGATAGCGTGGGTGAAACTCCCACTCTCTTTCCGGATTTCAAGTGGGTCACTTCTAGGTTCTGGCACAAAGTGACGTCATCGCCAGCACGCTAGATTCGATGCGTGTGCGATATACTTAATAGAAAACTTCTATTAAAAGATTTACAAAAGGCAAAAACTTCCTCTAGCCAAGGACACACATAAGTATAATAAGGTATTACTATAATTTATAAGGGCAAATCAATACAATAATAGGATTCAAATGATTTCTAACACTTGATTAGGGCTAAGTATACCAAAAAGCCAAAACCTCTCTCACCGAGGCGTTTTGCCCATGACAACAAAATAGAGTTTTTTTCCGGCAACGGATTTTTTCTCCTAATAAAGACTAGGGTAAAACATAATGAATGCACAAATCGACACTCGAAAGTGTCATGTAGCCCTTTTATATGGGAGGACTACTGTAACCCAATACAGAAAATGATTAATAAACAAACTTAAAAAATGACTATTTCACAATCTAGGCGTCCCCCTAGGTTCAATTTTGTCACCTTTTCTTTTTAACATATTTATAAACGACCTAACTTATGTAATATCCCCTCTACAGTTATTATTATACGCAGATGATGCTACAATATCCTGGGCTGGCTCTTCGTTAAATAAAATCAAAGAAACCTTCAACCCAGTCTTGAATAGACTCTTACATTAAAATACAATCAATCTTATGTCCCTAAATCTCGATAAAACTTTGTCATCTTTCACCAACGCAACAAGAAGCTCGAAAAGAACGAATTTTCACTAAACTTCAACTCCCAACAGATTAACTCTTACTTTTAAATACCTTGGTATCCACTTAAGTCATAACCTCTCCTGGCATGCCGACATTATTGCTTTAGCTTCTATGCTAAACCAACGCTTAGGCCTTTTCTCCCATCTTCATTTCTTACCCCCCAACGTCCTCCTTTTATTATATTGTGGTGTACGTCATAAACAGTCATAAAAGACATGACAACACCTTGTCAGTAGTCCTGACTAAGAAGGGTGCCAACTGAAGTAAGAAAAGGATTGGGACAAAAATGATATGTACAAAAGAAGTTTATTTACAATAATAAGCAAGTTAAATACAATCTAACAAGATAAACAGGTAGTAGGTAAGTAAGGTATAACAATCTACTGCAATCAGCAATAACAAAGTGGTGACAGATTTATGATCTTCTAATAATTAGCACCAGTCTAAACCAAAGGACTTCCAATTAATTATACTAACCCTAATTGTCAAACATTAACAAGGGACTAAGTTGCCCCAAATGTGCATACAGATCACTAACGCGAACCTCAATTCGTGTATTACCAAAGACCTCAAGAGGTCTGGTCAGTTCAAGGGGAAACCATAGCCAACATACCGGATCCTACACCAGTGGACTACCACAGAGAACCCGAACCCCAACGGGACTCTACCACCTATGCCACTAGACCGCACACCCGTCAGGCTATACAAAACAGGTACCTAGTATGCACACTATAAGAAACACCGAACCTTTCCCAAAACTTGATAACGGTTTAGCTACCCACTGTACTAAGATTACAATCACACATAAATGCCTCACAAAATAATTCAAACAATTGCAACAACTTTAAAGCATCTTAAGATAAGAACACAGTAGTGGCAAGATAAATGATAAAGCAAACCAGCACACAACTAAACAAAAGTCTCCCCATTAACTATACACACACAAGTCATGTCAAACCTAAACAAGGGACTTAAGAACCTCATCGTGCAAACTGATCATACACAAGAAACTCCCGTTGTGTAACATATAGACGCAAGAGGATGGTCGCTGCAGTGGGAAACCAAAGCGAACTTACCGGATCCAACACCGGCAGGCTACCACAAGAACCCGAAATCCAGTCCGAACAAACGGAACTAGGCATCCAAAAGCGGGTTAACACAGCCACTGCCAACGAACCAAAAGACCAAAACCCCTACACAACACCAGTACCATGAATGCACAAAATCTACATACCCAAACTTTCCCATAATAAAATAACTGTTTATGTATTCTATGTGCTAGTATTGCTATCGCACCAAATGCCCTACTAACAATCCAATCAAAGTATACAATCTAACTTCCACAGTTCATTAACACCTATAATCGTCAAAACTTCGTTAAATCCAACAATCAAATGAATAAGTAAACTCAGCTAATCCCTACACAACAATCAAAATAAACAACTTAAGCATCTTTCTCCATAAATATCCAAATACAGCTAAGTCACCAGTTCCTATAAATATAATATGGTAATACTTCCTTTTAGTCATTCTCTAATTAGCTTATAAAGAACAAACCCTCCATAAACTAGCTGTTCTGCAGTCAAATGAATTCATAATCCATAAATAATAATAATCTTAAGTTTCTACAATTTTATACCAAACATATAATATGCATAACCCTTCAAACAACTAATCAAACAAAGTTATCAACTTACAGGCCCACCAATAAAAGCAATATACTTCCGTTAAATCCAAACCTACAAATAAATAGAATCTACAATATAAATTCCTTAACTCTTTTCATCCATACTAAAGCTTGACATTAACTTTCAAATCTAAAGAAATTAATGATCATCATCTCAAGAACGTATCTGAAATAAACTGAACAGTATAAAGATACCACGTGGTTTTTCTCTTTCCAAGAGAGGGTTAAGCCTAACCACTGCTTACATCAACAACGCAACAGGAACCCAGTCCGGGTTGAGCACAAATGTTCCCGGTCCAAAGTCATCTGCTTCGGCATCGTCGTCTTCCAGGGCTTCCATCTCATCTACGTCCTATTGGTATCGTCTCTGAATCGGGAATGATTCCTGAATGCTTTTTCCAGTGTCTCTTTATTTCCCAGGCAGGCGTTGAGCTGCCGCCTGGTGGTAGCGTGGGTGAAACTCCCACTCTTTTTCCGGATTTCAAGTGGGTCACTTCTAGGTTCTGGCACAAAGTGACGTCGTTGCCAGCACGCTAGATTCGATACCTGTGCGATATATTTAATAGAAAACTTCTATTAAAAGATTTACAAAAAGGCAAAAATTTCCCCTAGCCATAGAGATACATAATAAAAGTATTACAATAATTTATAAAGGCAAATCAATACAATAATAAGATTCAAATGATTTCTAACACTTGATTAGGGCTAAGTATACCAAAAAGCCAAAACCTCCCACATCGAGGGGTATTTGACCGCGGCCACAAAATGGAGATTTTGTCCGTCAACAGAGTTTAGTCCACACAAAGACTAGAGTAAAAAATAATGAATACACCAAATCAACACTCGAAAGTGTCATGTAGCCCTTTTATATGGGAGGATTACTGTAACCCAATACAGAAAATGATTAATACAACAAACTAAAAAGTGACTATGTCATAATATAATGCTTTAATCCACTCCTCGCTTCCCTATGGTCTTCAATTTTGGGGTTTAACTACCAAATCTAACTTACTACGTCTACACAGATTGCAAAAGTGGTTTGTTCGTACCTTATTAAATCTATGTAAACCTACCCCTGTCTCTCACCTTTTTAATTCTGTGGGTATAACTCCAATACACCAACTCTACCATTATAGCCTAGCAGTTTTCATATATAAAGCAGTTAACAACATTTAAACTACAACCCTCCCCCAACCTTTACTTACCACCGTTAGTACACCCCCTCTACAACACCCGACATAGAAATTCCTTCCCAATCGCCCATATTAGACATAGCTACCAGCTCAAGAGTATTTCTATTGCTGGCAACACATTTTGGTCCACCTTACCCCCAGATGTCCGTTCATCACCTAAATTTTCAAATCCCATTTAAAGAACTTCCTCTCTGCACCCCCACCTAACTAACTCCTGCCCCTCAGCATTCCCTTCCATTTTTAAAAAATTGTTTTGTAAATGATCTAAAATTGTATCTTTGTTCCCCATCCAGGGACCTGCCTAGCTGGCCCCCACCATACCAGCTCTGGATGAACTATTTGTATCTCCCTTTACATTAAATAAATAAATAAATTAGACGTATGATAATTTTAACAATGTGAGACAAGGAAGAATAATGTTTCCTAGGGGGCAATGTTATAATTGTATCTTTTATATGGTGAAGTGTTCATTTCATTTCCATTAGGGCCGAAATTACATATTTAAGATACATTTAAATTCCAATCATGCAATAAGTGCAAGAAAAGAATTTTGGTTAGATACAGGGTGTTCCAAAATGATTTTTACAATTTTGCTCACGTATATTTCAGTAATGGGGATAGTTAGAAAGGTGCGGTTTGTGGCATAATATTAAAACACGCCTAAAGTTTTTATTTGTTTTTAGACGATACATTTCCAGATCGCTGGATTGGCAGAGGAGGACCGATTTCCTGGCCTCCAAGGTCTCCAGACACAACCCCATTAGATTTTTTCCTTTTGGGCTTTGTGAAGGATACACTCTACCATACCACAGTGTGGGACCTGCAGGAACTGTCTAACATCACAGTAGCAATTGCAAACGTTAGTAAGGACATGCTTGGTCATAAGAGGAAATGGACTATCGCTTAGATATCGTGCGTGGCACACACACATTGAACTCCATTACTAAAACGCCTTCTAAAATTAAAAGTTGAAAAAGCTGTTAATAATATCGGAGGACGTTTTATGTTCCGTAAGAGATAGATTGAATTTCTAGTCAATTTAGCTAGATAAGTGAAGTGTAAATTACCAGCCAATATGACTGTCATGCTTCAATTAAAACAGTTTCTGACTGGAAGTCAGTGTGAGTGTGTGTGGTGGGGGAGTTGCTCCCTTATGTGTGGATTGTTTGCGTTTGTGTGTGTACTTATGCCCCGTTGATTTGTCTGTTTCGTCTAATTTGCTTGATAACCTTGTGATTCGATTGCGGTCGTTTTATGAAGTTGAGTGTGTTGCATAATGTTTGTTATAATAGAAATAATAAAATTGTGTTTAACGTATTTGTTGGAAGAAGCCTGGAATTTCTGTTCGCGGCAACAATGTCTTCAGCAGTAGTGCTGGGCTTTGTTGTAGCGAGGAGAGATTCTTAAACAGAACTGTGGTTTTTCTTTCTTTTTTTATGTTATTGTTAGGAAAAAAAGTATTTTTGTCTTCCTTCTAAAAAACTTGATGAGGATGGACATCTGTGTGATCGCTGGTGAAAGCGATGAGAAACAAGTGAACATCGTAGCGAAGTTCGAAAATGGCGCTTGCGCTTAGCCCCTACGTAGTATCGTGTTGCAATTAAATTAAAATAATTAGCGTGCAACGGAACTTTATAATTGCTATAAAACGACCGCGCATGCTGTTATTTTAATTAATTGTGTATAGAATCCCAGGAGAACGGCTTTGAATCGAATGCTGCCAATGTCTCAGCCCTGGTTCATCGATGATGTTCTTTTGTTATGCGGAGTTCATCGAAGATCAGAAAACATCTTGCCCACGTGATCAGTGAGACCGTTCTTTTTTTTATATTATGAAGAAATTTTCTCTCTTTGGCTCAAGAGAACTTTTCTCAAGTCGAGTGTGTCGTTCTAAAAAACATGTTGCCAAGCTTGCCATATCTTTTCTGATGCCTAGAGAATATGCATTAGAGCGATAGTAACAATTGATTTCTGCTGTCGAGGACGCTCGCGTTTTTTTTCTCAAGAAAAAACTATTAGAACTTCACTAATTAATAGTGAACCAATGGATGGTTTCTGCTATCTATGTTAACGCTAGATGATGGATTTTAACCGTTAAAATACTAGCTAATTTTAGTTTATGAAGTAAAATATTTTTGTTACATAAAACCAGGAGTTGTGCAGCTGAGCTCAGATAAGCGTTTCCGAGCACTAAGATTGAACGATGAAGTAAATGGGGCACAGGTGTGTATGGAAAAAAATAGTCGCCCATAACCGATTACACTATTAAGGAGTGGTTGAGCCCAACAGGCCTTGTGTTGTGTCAATAGAAGTTGCTCTATTGGACGAGTTAAGGGGTTACTGTATCCCTCCCCTCGCCAAGAAAAAAAAGGGGTACGCGACGCGTCCTAGCGTTGGCCTTATCTTGGATCTCATTGATCTGGATTAATTCGGACTGGGGGTGGCTGGTACACAGGGGTCATAAGAAAAGGGTAATATATACCCTGGTTACGGGACACTTATGTTGGCGAGATGCCATATGATTAATGCATGCTGTGCAAAATGCAAAGTTGCTCAAACATTTGTAGGAACTAGAGTTTTATGTTATTTAGATTTAACCAACTATTTTGTTTGTTAGGGGGCCCCTGAGTGTGTTAATAGTTAACTTGTAGTGGTAATTAAGATTTTAAACAATGTATATCTTTGATAATTTAGCATATTTGATTAAATATTTCTTGTTTGTTTGGAATACAGTTTCTTTCCGACCTAAACCAGTTCTACCCTCCCTTGCCTCCACCTTCCAGGGTTTAGAACTGTCGAAGGATCACATATGAGTCCCGCACCCGCACGTGGATGGCACAAGTTCAGCTATAAGAACGCTTAAATGCAGATAAAAGGAAGTATAGCAAAACTTACCAAATAATTTATTTTTTGAATGGAGATGTTTACATATGAAAAAGAGTGGAATAGATTAAGTTTGATCCCAAATGGAGAGTCATGCTAGCTTATACTGTATCATTTTGGGTTTCATTGTTCAAAAAATAGATTGCATGTGAAAACAAATTATTTTGAAATATAGTACCGTAACATTTCTACTATAATGCGTAACTTATATAATGCAAGTCCACTTTCAGAGCCCAAAAAACAGTAAAAATTGTATCCTTTTGTTGAACACGGTCCCCCATTTTTGATTCGTCGCGAGAAATAAAATATGCAAAAATATACCAAAAAACAGTATGTAATTTGAATAAAGATCCGAGCAATTTCATTTTGGGGCCTTTTTAAATTTTCATCAGTTAAATTAGTAAATGAAACATGATCGGAGGAGAAAATGCAACTAACTGGACTTCTTTTTGAGAGGTCATTTTCATATTAGCTTTGGGCGAGGGGAAATTTAAATAAAAAGTGAAATAATGTACTTCATAATGAAAATACTGTATAATTAATGTACCACGATGTATATTATACACTAGCTTCGTTTGAAGTTAATCAGATCAAAGTTTGATTAAACCTCCCGTGGTCACTAAAAGAGTGCGCTTGGGGACCCAAACTCCTCTCCTGGCCGTTGTTTTATGCACATCATTGGTCGTTCTTTTACGCTCACTACTCATGATAAAAAGTTGCTATAAAATGTGATTTCTGGAGCTTGGAGGTGAAAAAATAGAAATGTAATTTAATTATCACAATTCCACTAAAAACTCACTAGATTTTAAAAACCCCACTAACTCATTCTACTGAAGACTTGTGTCCACCAAATTTCCTATTAAAGCCAAAATATTCCACTAAATCTAGTGGAAAAACCACTGATCTGGCAACACTAACAGCAGTATATCTATTTTCAGTTGAAACAATCGTTCTAAAAATGTTGTAAACTGTTGTACAAGGACTTAAATCTAATAACAGACTTTCGATAAGTAAATAAAATATAATATTTTGATTAAACTATTCTCCACATGGAAAATTTTAAAATATTCATTTATGATAGGGCTGTTAATTTTTTAGTTGATTTGTTAGTGGTTATAGATGCATGTATATCAAAACTAATTATACAATACTGGATTCAGCAATAACATTTTATTTCAGTAAAAACAACATTTTTTCAGTAAAAATATTAGTTTCATTTTATCTTAAAAGCAATTTTTAATTAACATATGAGGTATAATAATGTAATAATAAATTTAAAACAAACATTTGCAAGTGCATGTATTTGAATTTAAAAAAAAATAATAATATTTTAGCTTTTGGAAAGTTGTTTTTATTTTAATTGGTGAATAAAGATAATTTTGGTTTGCTAACTTTGAAAATGAATTCAGTTTTCATCCATCACGCAAGGATTTTTCAAAAATGCAAATAATGAAAATTCTACGTGCACTCTTACTTCATAATCGTAATTTAAGCTAGAGTCAAACTTTAAATTAGATTTTTAATAAATAAATAATAATAAATAAATTGTAAAACCATTTTTATTGACTGCCCAAGCGCAGAATAGAGTAATTGGACTCTAAAGAATTTCTAACTTTTGTTGTTAAATTGTTATAGAAGAGCGTGGTTAGTAAGTAGGAGTGAATAATACATACGACTGTTTTAGTTGAAAACTTTCAAGGGTCTGATTTTTAGGGTTTTAGCATCATCTAAAACCCTATTAACGACGGTACAGATATGTGTAACATGTATGTCACACGCCATAACTTTTGAAAGGATTGACCTAGAGCAGGGTCGTCCAACATAAAAAGCTCACGGGCAAAGCCAAGGAGATAGTCCAAAACTCTGCCAGACTTTAGGGGGCGATTCCGTTAAATGAGGCATTATTTCTTTTTTTACTGATACTTGCTTGTTTTTCGTCTCGCATAACATGGCGCACATTCCGAAAAAGCATAAAATCACTGAACCAGTATTTAAACCGGAATGTGAGAATCTGTTTTGTTTGGGGTTTTTTTCCATTTAACATGGATCGGATTCTAGATGCTTAATATGCAATCATGTTCTATCAGGAAAAAGAAAATACAATTCTACATGAATCGAGAAAATTGTCACATTAAAACAAAGGAAATAAAATGGTAAACTGCCTCTTTTTTTTTTTCTTTTTTTTTTTACATTATCGAATTGATAATTAACAACTCGACTTTAAGAAACTGATTCAAGGTAATGTGCAATGGGGGGGGGGGGGGGGGAAGGAAAATTACCTGCGTGCACGGGCGCTGCCCGCGGACAGAAATCTTGGACAACCCTGACCTGAGGCTTGAAATTGACATGTGTTTTTGTGGTTTCCCCAACTGACTTCCTCTCATGTTTATGGACTCCCCATTTGATTGTGTTTGAGCAATTTGTGACGTCAGAGTTAGACTGTTCGACGTCAGAATTTAAAGAACTGTATTTAAAGTATAGTGAAGCCTCCTACTACAACTCGTAACATTTTGACGTTATAACATTTGAAAGGATTGACCTAGAGGATTGAAATTTTTTACACACAGAGGACGGTGCGAAAAATATAGCGAATCCTCTAGGGTGGCCCAGGGCCTCTCAGGAGCCACTTGTATGAATTCAATGGTTCCATTTTTATCTTTTGAACAAAGAGGGCAAAAATCCTGAAATTTTTTTCAATTTAATTTGCATTGCGGTTCTAAAAAAATAAAACCAATATACAAGAAAAGTGATATAAGCCTCTAGGGCCCTGCCGGAGATCTCGAGGCCCTAAATACATTTCAAAATATAACAATTGAACGGAATGACCTAGGAACCTGAAATTTGGTATATTTCTTGTATGTACTAAAAAAAATATAGGAAATGTGATGTAGGCCTATTGGTCCCGCCAGAAGACCACGAGGCCTCAAATACAAATCAAATTATAACTTTTGAACGGAAAGGTCTAGAAACCTGAAATTTTTATATTTTTAGTTGTTACTAATAAATATAACCAATATAAAAGGAAGCTGATATAAGCCTCTAGAACCCCGCCAGGGCCTCGAGGCACCAAATACAAATGAAGCTATAACATTTGAACCTGAAATTTTACATATTCATAGTGCGGTACTAAAAAAAATTGCAAATATACAAAAAAAGCAATATAGGCCCAAGCAGAGCCCCACAGGCCCCAAACACAAGCAAAGCTACAACTTTTAAATGAAAAGGTCTAGATATCTGAAATTTTGTTTACTTATAGAAAATTACTTAAAAATTTAGCTAATATACACTAAAACTGGTATAAGGCTCTTGGGTCTTGACAGGGGCCCTGAGCCCCCAGTCACAAATCAAGCTATAATTTTCAAATCAGAAATCCAGAAATCTGAATTCTTGCATATTTATGGTGTGTTACTTAAAATTTTAGCTCTTATACACTAAAGCTTATATAGTCTTCTGGGGCCCTGTCAGGTACCCTAAACACAAACAGAGCTATAATGTTTGAACGAAAAGGCTTATAAATCTGAAAATCTGTATACTTACAGCAAGAGCTCATAAGGGAGAGTGAGTCTCTCCATGTTAAAGCTGGTGCCATCATCTCACACAAACTAGGGGGATTAGAGCACTGTATTAGGAGTGTATGGACATGCTTTTCCTTGCTGCTTTGAAATCTGATTGGTTCTTATGCCGCACGTGACATCCGCCTCCATTTTCGTGCTTTGGCTAATGTTCATAACATAGAGCAGTAATAGAGCGTAGAGGAGTTTTTTTTAAAATACCAAATTGATAATGCAGCAGTAAAAGTATAGGAATGAGAGCTGCTGTGAAAAATATAAATTAAAAATTGTGCAAAAATGTTCAAAGTAAATAAAAATCAGTGTTATATATATTTATATCTTTGTTCATTTGATTCTATGTTCTTAAGCAGAAATATTTTTCTTAAGCAAAAACATTCCTGGTTTTACAGAATAGTATTTTTCAAAAGGGCCACAAGTTTATATATAAATAATATAAATTAAAAAAATTGATTTACTTATTATTTAAGTAAATAATAAAAAATTAATTAAAAACTATTAAGGAAATAAAAAATTTAATTTCTTATAATAAGTAGATAAAACCTAAATTTCTTTATATGAATTAAAAATTGAAAATAGGGTAGTAAGACCCAAAAATTTCAAAATTTCTTCTACCTCGTCCTTCTTTTTTTCCTCATACATCAATTTTTATTAATTAGTAATTAAAAATATAAATTACTTTTAATAAATTAATATGCAAAAAATAAATTACTTTTAATAAATTAGTAAATAAGAACATAAATTACTTTTATAAAAAAATTATTTACTTCAAATAAATATAATTTTTATAATAAATAGCAAAATAAATATAAATTAATAAATAGTGTAAAAAAAATGAATGAAAAAATCTATTATGAATGTGATGAGCACTTGTGAAAAGTAGGTACAGGGCATCAAAATAGTTTTTTCTTTTTAGTTTTTTGATATCGATTATTCAAAATAAATAAAAATCAGTGTTATATATATTTACATATTTGTTCATTTGATTCTATGTTCTTAAGCAGAAATATTTTTCTTAAGCAGAAACATTCCCGCTTTTACAGAATATTTTTTTTCAAACGGGCCTTAAAGTTTACATTATTAATAATATAAATTAGAAAAAATTGATTTACTAAAAAAATAAAAAATATGTTAAAACATTAAAAATTGGGTTAAAATATAATATATATAAAATTACTGCTAAATTCGAATATTGAACATTTATAACCATTGACAATTTATTTGATGACCCAACAATAAAAATCAACTGAACAACATAAAAAATTTATTGTTGGGTCATCAAATAAATTGTCAATATTTGAATTCAGTGAGATTTTTATATAATTAAAAAAATTAGTAAATAAAAAATTTAATTTCTTATAATAATTAGTAAATAAAAAATTTAATTTGTTATAATAATTAGTAAATAAAAAAATAAATTTCTTTTTAGAAATTAAAAATTGAAAATAGAGTAGTAAGACTGAAATTTCAAAATTTCTTGTCTCTGGACCTACTTTTTTACTCATTCGTCATTTAAAAAATAAATTGCTTTTAATAAAAGAATTAAAATTATTTATTTAAGATTCATTATTTTACACACGTTGTATTGTATGGTGTATATATTTATAATTTCATATCATCCATTTTACAATACAATTTTTTTTTGTTGTTTAGATAGATATATTTCGTCCTTTCGGACATCATCAGTATTTTACAGTTGAGATGTTTAAATGTCTTACAATGGTATTCTTATTTAAATTTTGAACAATGTTTCTTCTAATCATTGTTTTTTGGTTATGTTGTTGTCATTATTATTAGTATTTATCTTATATATTGTAGTTTTATTAATATAAAGTACAGTATTATCTTATTTTATGAATATATGTTTAATTACATAGTTCTTGTATTCTTTTGTTTTTGTTTAATAGTTCTTTTATTTTCTCCTCCTTCAGTATTTGGTTGAATAATAAATTACTATCTAATAATTCGGCATTATTTAAAATTTCTTGTGGATAAAATTTATTTAGCATAAAAATAATAAAATTTTCGATGATTATTATTTCTCTCTTATTATTAATTTTGTAGACTAGTTTGCATGTTTCTTCGTAATTCCCGGTTTTATGTTTGCTTAATAAAATGTGTTCTGCATATTTGGAGTTTTTTTAGTGCATTTTTTATATAATATATATGTTCTTTGAACCTGGTTTCTAAATTTCGATAAGTTTTTCCAATGTAAACTTTGTTACATTCTTTGCATTTAATTTCATATACCCCGCTTTTTTCTTTTTCTATAATTTCTCTTTTGTTTTCTAGTAATGTTATTAATCTATTTTTGGATTTAAAGGCTACCTTTATTTCTTTCTTTTGAAATATTTTTTTAATTTTGTAACTTATATTTCCATGGAATGTTAAACATATTCTTTTCTTTTCTTTTTCTTTTGTATTTGTATTATTTTGTTGTTTTTCTCTTATTTCTGTAGCTATATTGATGATTGTTTTATTTATTTGATCTTCCTTGTATCCATTCCTAATCCCAATTTCTTTTATTATTCCTAATTCTTTTTCCTCTGTATTCTTCTTTTATGGGGTATGTTAAAGCTCTATTAATTAGATTCCTAAATGCTGAGTTTTTGTGGCTCCATGGTTGGTTTGAATTTTTGTGTATACTGTTTATTGATGTTGTGGGTTTTCTGTAAATGTTATATTCTAATTTTATTTTATTGTTTTCTTCTTTTTTCTCTATCATTATATCTAAATAATTTAATTTGTTATCTTTCTCTTCTTCATATGTGAATTTGATATTGTCATCTAGATTATTTAAGTCTTTTAGTATTTCTTCTATGTTAATTGATTTATCTAATATACATAGGCTGTTGTCTACATATCTAGTATACATTTGTATATTATATTTTTAAAATATTTCTTTTAATTTATTTTTTTCTAGATCTTGAAGATATACTTCTGAAACTATTGCACTAATTGGATTTCCCATTCCTAGTCCTTGTTTTTGTTCGTAAAAGTTTTTATTATATTCTAAACAATAATAAAAATTGTATTGTAAAATGGACGATATGAAATTATAAAAAAAATTATTTATTTAAAATAAAAAATAAATTGTTTAATAAATTAGTGAAATAAATATAAATTAATAAATATTGTAAAACAATGAATGAAATAAACGTGGCAAACGTTATGAACACTTGTGAATAATGGGTAAAGGGCAACAAAATGGCTGCCGCATACAGTTGTCCGTACTCTCCTAATACAGTGCTCTAAGGGGGATTTTCACGTGCTGCCATCCAATGGCGTTTGTCAGCATCTCGTCGAAACCGAAACCTTCCGCGATGCTGTTAAAAATAAGATTCGCGCGTTCACTTTGAATAGGGTTTAAAAATCAACAGAGTTCATGGAAATTAATATATCCTTATTAATATTTAAATTTTATTACAGTCTCTATGCTGATAATAGTTAAATAAAGTTTTAATGCAGATTTGTATTAATAATTATGATAAAAAATTTGGCAACCCAGGAAGACATTGACGATATTTCCTAATTTCATTGGAAATGATGCTTCTTTTTTCTGAATTTAGTCATTGAAAGTATATTAATAAAAAATGTTTTTTATTTTCTTCCTTTTTATATCTATAATAATTATATAAAATTGGATAATTGAAATGTATATACTTTTCTGAAACAATAGTAACAATGTATATACTTTTCTGAAAATATGATAGCATTATTTTCTGTTTCTTCTCATAAATAGTAAAAAAATTCCAAAATGAAATGAGAATAAAATCTTGTAAATATTCCAAGGAGCTTTAGCTGTGACATAGAAGTACTATTAAATTCGAGAATTTAAGGTTTAGCTAAGTTATTAGTAACCAACGGAAATTCATTTAATTCTTTCCAAATTTACGTCTATTTTATTGTTCAAAATATTGAATGACTGAGTTACTGAGCTTCGACAAAACGATCTCATAATTGTCACAATGCTTAAAAGATGACCATGAAAGTAGCAGTTTATTCATTCTTGACGAATCAATTGTTCTATGACATGCCATTATTTTGGTATTCTTTACGGTCACTGTGCGCGTGAATTCGTAAAAGGGGTCCACGAAAAAGCCTGAAAAGTTGATACAGCCGAGACTTTCATGGTCATATTTTTAAAAAACATAATTTGAAACAGTTAATCCGTTTTCAAGTAATCGTGCACACGGCGGATGGTCAGACGACCGGAAAAACGTACAGTCCAAGCGTGCATTTTTATAAGTATCTTTTTGCTAAAGCTCTTAATAAATAGCGAATTCTGGAGTAGATTTACCACTATCAACCGAACTACCCTATTTTCGATGATCACGGAACATTATATCAACTGAAAAATGGACCATGACTAACCTACTCTGAATAATAATAATACTATCCTGAACTTTAACAAACATTTTTTACAGTAACTGATGTATTCCCATAATTTTCTTTATTTTTTATTATTTCTCCTGTTTACTTTCCTAATTATAATTTATTCTATCTGGAATGCATATAAATAAATAAATAAATAAATAAATAAATAATTTAAAAATCAGTTCGCCACACATCATCTGATCTGAAACTTTTTTCAATGCTTCAAATCGTCACATTCATTTCGCTCAGTATCAGTTTGATTCCTTCCGTTCGTTTAGTCAAGTCATTATACCCGTACGCCCCAGAATCGATTTGACTCAGTAGACTGGACAGATTCAGCAAATTACATTGAAATCGTCACAATCATTTCGTCCCAGAATCGTTTCGCCACTCTGTCGAATCGACACATTGTGTCCGTCACATTCACTTCGTGACTTCACGTATTCAGTCAGCTACAAAAACGTTTATGAATTATTAAAATATAGCCGTGATACTCGTAGTCCCTTGTTCGAATCCAGGTCGCGATATTTTTCCTTTTTTTTCATTAATATCTTTAGCTTATATTTGGAGAACTAAATCCAGTTTTAATTTTTACTTACGTTCCAATTACGTTTAATTATTTAATTAGGTGGAACTCCAAAAGTACAATCTACTGAATACCGGATAACTTTGCACTCCTTATTTTTGTTATAACTAAATCTTATTGTGTGGGCGACATTAAAAGTACACGATAACAGAAACTGAAACGCTCTTTCCAGTAAAATCTTCTGTGTGAAAATTGATTTCCGGTGGTTTTATTTGCGTTATCGTCGTATAGCATCCAAGTTTCTCACCTTATCTTATCATAGTATACTTCGCCTTATCGGAGATCGATCTGAAGTCCCGGTTTTTCAAAAAAAAAATTTAATTTCGAATTTCAAAATCTAGACATTGCTAACTCCTACCGAGATAATTTTTATATATAAAACTACCCTTAATACCCGGAGTTGCTTGTGTTTTAATAAAAAAAAAGAAAAGCTGTAAACTAAAAACTAAGCAGTGAAAACTATTATAACTGAAAAAAACTTGTCAAGAACAGTTTTTATTTAAAAGTGTTTATTCTGTTGAACAAAGCAAAAAACTTAAGTTAAACTCAAACCTATACAAAACAAGGAATTAGTTAATGTAAAGCTTCCAAATAAATAATACACTTAGTGAAACCGTTTTGGTTAAAGTAGATCTAAGGATTATGTGGAATATCAACACGTGAGCAACCAACATATAGCTGGCCATAAGAAAGTCAAGAAGGCTTTATATCAAGTCCAACAACCTTAAGAGATTGTCCTGAGACTTGTTGATTGACTTATCGAAACTGAGCTTCAGAGGAAACTGCAATCTCTTGAACTGAAATGGCAAATCTGTGTCTGATCAATCAACGGGATTCTTGGAATGAACACAATTTCAGTTTTGTATTTCCCTGTGATAAAAAAGGTTAGGCTTTTCATGACTAACCTTGTTTCATTGCACAATCGTGGAAGATCCAAGTTTCTCAACAGCATGAATTAGCTCCTACTTGGAAGATTAGGTTGTGCAGTGGCATTCCAGATGGCTGGACAAAGTTTACAAACTCAGATGAAAACTCTACAGCTTCATCTTAATGGACAACAGTGTCAATAGATCGGAAAGAACTTGCTGTTTCAGGTAATATTTTAGCAGATCTAGATTGATTTTTTTCTAGCAGATCCAGTTCGATTTTTTCGACTGCATCATTTTGTGGAGCCAAATTCGCACGCTCACTCAAACAGGTGGAGTCTTAGTACTTGTTGTTCATGCTAGAAAAGACTTTTGCCTTGAGCTCATCTATTGTGACAACTATCTGTTCACATGGCAATTGATGCATCTTAAGCTGTTCGTAAAAAACGGCAATCCTCTGCTGCCAGTGGCAAGCAGTTGCTGTGAAAAGTGCTCAGCTGTTAAATCTTCAAACAGACGAGATCTCCTGGTGGTCTTCAGTTCCAGTTTCTGAACATGTTGCCAGAGAATGGAGAGCTTCAAAGAAGCATTCAGCTCATCAGCCTTTGTGCCTTTTGGGATGACGTTTCCCGTCTGTTGAAAGTCTCCTGCAAGTACCACAGTCACTCCTCCCATGAGACTGTCACTTCCTCTGATGTCATTCAAAGTCTTGTCAACAACTTCCAGCGCCTTGCGATATGACATGGTGCACTCATCCTAAACAATGAGCCGTGTTTATTGGAAAACCATGGCCTTGCCTGAATTCCTTGAAATGTTACATATTGAAGACTCTGTTTTGTCCAAGTTCAAAGGAATCTTAAAAGCTAAATGTGCAGTCCTGCCTCCAGTATAAAATGGTGCTGCAATGCCAGAAGATGCTACAGCAAGATATGCACTGCTGCCTGATCTTTGCGAGAAAAAGTTGACCAGGAAGGTTTTTCCTGTGCCTGCAGGTACATCAAGAAAAAAAAGTTTTCCAGTCTGTTTTCTGACAGCATCAATTGTCCTGTTGCAAGCAGTTCTTTGGTCATCGAGTAGCTTTAGTTCATCTAACTTTTTCTATTTTCTTTCTCCTTCTATCTATCTATCTTCTTCTTGTATTACTCCTTTACGTGGTCAGACAAATTAGAATTCCCTTAAAAAAGAGACAGAATATGGTGGGGGGGGGTAAAAGAGCGTTATAATTCCACCATGACCTTGATCTTGGATCAATTTGACCTGCCTAAAACTTTCCCGGGTCAACCTAAATTACCATGCAAAATTTCATCAAGATTAGTCCTGCCAGTTTGGAATGCATAGCGAACAGACAGACAGACATACAGAGAAATCTATCTTCTTCTATATATATAAAGAAGGATGTTTGTTTGTGGGTTTGTGGGTTTGTTTGTGGGTTTGTTTGTTTGTTTTTCATACGAATCTACAGTTTTATTCCGATCTTGATAAAATTTTGCATACATGACCTTCAAACATCAGGAAGGTCACTGTCTACCTCAGATTTCGAAAATATAATATTTATATATAAAAAAAATCGATATTCATGTTTATGGCAGGGCATATTAATGAGAAATATCTCATGACCAACAATGCAAGACAAAATTTTTGCAACAATAGGTATCAACAATGGTATCAACATGCAATTTACAAACACTCTGCACGGACCAACAATATATATCTCATGACCAACAATGCAAATAAAAGTGTGTGCAACAATAGTATCAACAATGGTGACAACACGCAATGCACCAACACTATGCAAGGATCAACAATATATGTCTCAGGACCAACAATGCAAGGCAAAGTTTGTGCAATATAGAATTCAATGCATAGAATTCCTGTTATTCAGGCTCTTCTTGGAAAAGAGAATTCTTAGTACTTAACAATTTCTTGAAAATCTCTGAAAATGATCGGTAACTGGAGATAATGAGTTAGCAGACTATTGAGAAAGAGTGAAAGACGATAGAAGAAGCACTCCTTTAGCTCCGTGCTGTATTGAACAAATGGTAAGCAAGTAAATAGAAGAATCGGCGACTGCTAGACTACACAAAGTGATAAATGGTCAGATTTTGTTTCAAGACATCGAAAGAAGAAAGGAATTGCAATAACATCATGTGTACATCTAAAGTAAGATTACGTGAGTAAAAAATTATTTAGTCTAGAAAGCATCCTTGGAGAAGTCATCCATTGTGAGCCTTTAAAAAATTATTTTTCCCGGTATATCATCTAGAATGGGGATTTTTTCAGAGAAGAGGTAAATTACTGTCTTTCGAATTTTTATTAGAATAGATAGTCCCGTCGCTCTATATTGAGGTGATTGAGTTATTATTTAACCAATTTGGAGGTTTAAATTAGCTTTTTGAGGTTGTTCTGTTTACTTACAAGCGTAATTATCCTGGGCAATGCTGGGTCCTCTGTTAGTTTTATATATATACATTCGCTTCTAGTAACAATATTGTAGCGTGACTTCGCAAAGGATTATGGGTTAAACCATCGTTGATTACGAACAGATTACAAACCAGTATTGCTAATTTAGCATTTTAATTCATGCGCTTGTCCTTTAGGGGACATTATTAATAAAAATTAAACAATGCACAAAACAATGAAAATGCGTTTTAAACTGGATATACCCCTGCTAAATTGGCAACACTGATTTCAACCTTGATGGCCGAGATCATTAAGGCTCGGGTCTTTTGGCTTTCGTTATGATCAGGTTAGGTTAGGATCTTTTTGGCGCGGATCTTATTTCACTCTTATGACGAGCGGATGAAATCCGTTGATGATGAAATCCGGTCCGAGATGTTAAAGGCCTTAAATCAGGATGGTATCCTGTGGCTGACTCGAGTGTGTCAGGTTGCCTGGATATCTGGACAGACCCTGAGCAATGGCAGACAGGAATTGTGATCCCTATCTTCAAAAAGGGAGTCAGAGAGATTGCATCAAATATCGAGGCATCGCTTTGCTCAGTATTCTTGGAAAGTGTACACTAAGAGAAGAGAAGTCGGGAAACAGTCGACTCCAAGCTGTCGGGGGAGCAGTGTGGTTTCCGACCTGGCCGAAGCATGCCGGATCAAATCTTTGCCCTAAGGCAAATCTTTGAGAAATCCTGGGAGTAGGCAAAAGAGGTCTACGCTTGCTTTGTGGATTTCGAAAAAGCATATTTCAGAGTTCCTCGGGAGAAGCTCTGGCAAGTGTTGCAAGAGTATGGAGTGGATGGGCAATTACTGGTTGCTATCATGTCTCTGTACGAAAGCTCTGAGATGTGTGTCCGGATAAATGGCATTAAGTCAAGACCGTTCACCATGGGTGTTGGACTCTGGCAAGGGTGCGTACTGTCTCCCCTCTTGTTCATTATCTTTATGGACTGGATAGACAGGGGCAGCCGAGGCGGTGAGCGTATTTGTGTGGGCGACTGCCTGGTGGAGAGGTTGCTCTTTGCTGACGACCTTGTCCTCCTTGCGTCTTCTCGCACGAACCTTCAGCATGCACTAGACCAGTGTGCAGCCAAATGTGAGAAAGCTGGGATGAAGGTCAGTGTGGCTAAAACCGAGGGTCTGGTCCTTTCAAGACAGCCTGCTCAGTGCGCTCTCCATGTTAGGGGAGCCTCATTGAGACAGGTGGAGAAATTCAAGTGTCTCGGGACTGCATTCAGTGATGGACGGCAGGAGAAAGAATTGGATGCTCGGATCGGTGCAGCAAGCTATGTCAGACGTGAACTGTGGCGATCCATGGTAACGAAAGGCGAGATGGGTAACAAAGCCAAGCTCTCCGTCTTCAAATCTATCTTTGTCCCCATTCTCACCTATGGTCATGAGGCTTGGGTAATGACCGAAAGTGTGTGATCGCGGGTACAAGCGGCCAAAATGAGATTTCTGAGAGGTGTGGCAGGTGTTAGCCTACTAGATAGAGTGTACAGCAGCACAATAAGAAAATCTTTAAGTGTTGAGCCGCTACTTCTCTGCATTGAGAGATCTCAGTTGCGCTGGTATGGCGACATGATACGGATGCCGCAAACTAGTCTTCCTAGGCAGTTGTAATTTTCCAAGCCGGTGGGTAAGAGACCAAGGGGTCGCCCTAGAACCAGGTGGCTAGACTACATGGAGAATCTGGGTTCGAGTCACTTGGATATTACCAGGGAGGACATGCGCCTCATGGCAGAAGATCGCGATCGCTGGAGATCCTCCATAGGGCTGCTGCCCCCGCGACCCTAACGGATAAGTGGGTTTGAAAAGTAAGTAAGTATGATGAGCTTGCTATTTTCATTTGCCAGAGTATAGGGTTATTGGCCAATTTACTAATTAACAATGCTTTTTCAGTGCATCATAAATTTGAAGGAGACCTCATCCTGCAGCGGATAAATAATGACTGTAAATGATGGTGATGATACACTGCCTAGCCAAAATAAAGTCGCCGTCGAATATTCAACATGCAAATACTAAGAAGTCAGTCACAGGCATACTACTGAAGTCTTGTGCGAATTTGCGCAGATAATAAATACTTCCTTTATCTTGTCCTGCATTAGTTTATTGCTTTATTTGTTTTGTAGAAAGATATATGTGGACGCTGCACATGGTCGCGGAACAGATGTCACCGAGTTTCAGAAGGATCAAATTATCGGTTTATTCCAAGCAAAGAGATTGCGGCAATTATTGGGATTGAGTAAAAAGTGTTCAACAAGTATTAAAGCTTTGGAAGGAAAGATCTGAATCATCAACCCCGAGTAGTAACTGTGATCGGAAAAATTTGTGACTAATCGTGACTGGAGGTCATTAAGACGCATGATGAAGGAAAACCGAAGAAATTTTACATTAGACCTGACAGGAAAGTTTAACAAGGAAATCAAAAGCTTATCCATCCGTATAATGCGACGAAACTTTAAGGACTGGAACTAAGCAACTGCTCTGCCACAAGTTATCCGATTTTTAGTAAAAACAGTAGGAAAAGATGATTACTCTTCGCCCGGGAGGACAAAAATTGGAAAATGGAGCAGATGAGAAAAGTTATCAGGTCTGATGAATCCAGGTTTACCCTATCCTACAAGGGTTGATCGAAACTTTTTTATTTGGCAACCGGTTTTCAAAATTCTTTTTATATCTGATATTTACATTTGTCCTCTATATAATGCACTATTTTCCATTAGACAGAGTCCTGATCCCTTTCCACGCATTGTGCCAACGCATGAATAATCGGATGAACCCTTCGGAGAGGAATTCCAGGGTTGTTGTCGACACGAGGATTGAATGTTATCTTTCACTTCGTCATCAGAACGCAACTCATGTTCCTTAAGGTGCGCTTTCTTCTTTGGGAAGTGGTGAAAGTCGCAAGGTGAAAAGTCTTTCATCTTTGAACCGCAGTTTTCATCTTTGAACTGTAAACGCTGCAACGCTTCTGGGTGTGTGGGGATTGTATGCGGGCGAGCGTTATCGAGCTATAGAAGAGGGTCCAAAGGTGCTATTCAATCCTGTGTCGACAAAGACCCCGGAATTTCTCTCTGAATTTCTCTCACCCGACTAGTTACGCGTTGGTGCAATATGTCGAAAATTGAATAGTGCATTACATAGAGGACAAATATAAGTATCAGATACAAAAAGAATTTTGAAAATCGGTTAAAAAATAAAGTTACAGCCATGGAGGCATTACTTTTCGACCAACCGTCATGGATGATGAGCGCATCAGAGTAAGAAAAGAACCGCACTATTCAAACCTGTGGAGGCTGTGCGATGATCTGGGGTTGCTTCTGTTGGTCTGGTCTGTGTTCTACAATGTTATGCAGCCGAGTTTCTGACCCTGCTGGATGACCAGGTTATTCCATTCTTGGACGAGTTTCTTTTTTCTGATCGAACTGGAGTGTTCTAGGAAGACAATGCCAGGATACACCAAACTTGAATTGCAATTGATGATGGTTTTCCCCCCTCTGAAATTGACTTTAATAACTCATGATTCGAGAAAATACATTGAAATTATAAAAAAAATCATTCTTCACATGTGTACGAATGTAAATAATTTTGTGCAGCTAATTATTTACTTTGAAACGGCAAAATGTAGAACCAAAGGAAACTAATACATTGTTAGAGGGAACCTTAAATTGTGCCTTGACATGGTTTTTATGAAAATGGGTTAAGACTTTTAAGATATAATTTTGTTAAAAAAATAAAGAAATGTTATAGCCATCGAATAAAAGTTAATAGAGTCACTATAGGCAGACTCCTTTTATTGAGACGAAATATTTTATTCACTTTGGAAAAACGAAAATAATTCTTTCAAATTCTCGCATTGGAGTTATGTGTCCAGTTAGGTTTGCCCAGGAAAATTCGATATTCCATCCTTAACATTTTAGAATATCAAAAAAATGGAAAATCAAAAAAATTTATTTTAGAGTTAATAAATGGTTTGCCTCTGATGAGTTAATGTCTTTATTCCTCCACCCCTATCTGAAATTTTTTTATGATTCGCGAAAATATCTTGATCTTTCGCGAAAAAACTTCCCTCTGTACGTTTTATGTATGCACTAGGAGAGGACCCGGCATTGCCTGGGAAAATTACACAGTAGGTAAACAAAACAATCTCAATAAACTGATGTGTTTTTTGGAAATAAACTGTAATAGCTTATGCACTTCTAAAACGTGCCAAACACACACACACACACACACACACACACACACACACTCACACACACTCACGCACAGAGATACACACACACAAAGAAACATATACACAATTTTTCCAATCGTCTGAAGGCATGTTAGGGAGCGAAAGGAAGACACGTGTACCACCTTTGCCTCATCGAGAGAGACTGCCCTATCTATATCGTCTATTATATCCATTTTCTGTTCTATATTAATAATTCTTGGAAACGAATGTTCAGTCATTGCATCACCATTTTATGTTCATTGTTATAATTCTTTGAATAATTTTGTGCTCATTGTTATTGGTGAATTGCGTGTTGACACCATTGTTGGTACCTATTGTTGCACAAATTTAGCTTGCATTGTTGGTCATGAGATATTTCTCATTAATATGCCATGCCATAACCATGAATATCGATTTTTTATAAATAATTATTATTTTTTCGAAATCTGAGGTAGACAGTGACCTTCCTCATGCTTTGAAGGTCATGTATGCGAAATTTTATCAAGATCGGAATAAAACTGCAGATTTGCATAAGAAACAAACAAACAAACAAACCCACAAACCCACAAACAAACCCACAAACAAATAAACAAACATCCTTCTTTGTATATACACTATATGATCACAAATATCCGGACACATGCACGTTTGCGCTCTAGCAACGATTTCATGGAAATCAATAGGGCGTTGCACATCCCTTTGCCCGAATCACAGCTTCCACCCTTCAAGGAAGACTTTCCACCAAATGTTGGTAGGTACTTTCCGGAATGTTCCTCCATTCCTCCCGAAGAGCGAGAATCAGTTCAGGTACAGAAGTTGGCCGATGTGATCTGGCCCGCAAGCGTCTTTCCTATTCATCCCACAGACTCTCTATAGGATTGAGGTCGGGACTTTGTGCCGGCCAACCCATTTCTTCGACCCTTGAGTCCGCAAACCACTGCTGTACACGCCTCGCTTTGTGGCACGGAGCATTGTCGTGTTGGTAGAGAAATGGCCCGTTTCCGAAAAATTGCCACAACGTTGGAAGTGCACCGTTGTCCAAAACATTCAGATAACGGTCGGAGTTCATGATTCCTTGCACAGGAACGAGCTGGCCCAGTCCGTACCATGAAAATGAGCCCCACACCATGACTCCTCCTCCTCCGAACTTGACTGTGGGCTATGTGCACTCAGGTAAGAAGCGTTCTCCCGGTATGCGCCAAACCCAAACTCGTCCATCGGATTGCCAGAGTGTGTAGCGAGATTCGTCTGTCCACATTACACGTTTCCATTGGTCCATTGTCCAGTTTCTGTGGGCTTTGCACCACTCCAGACTTCGCTTGGCGTTGACCCTGCTGATGTGGGGCTTGTGGGCAGCAGCACGGCCATGGAATCCCATCGTGTGCAGTTCCCGACGAATTGTCATGATACTGGCATCATTTGCAGAGGCGTTTCGTAATTCTGTGGCAATTTTTTCCGCCGAGGACTTCCAGTTGCTGCGGGTGAAACGCGAAGCACTCGACGGTCTCTGTCCGTTAGTTTATTGGGTCTACTGGTTCGTTGTTGAACTGTTGTTGATCCCCGGGTCTTCCATTTCATAATGACATCGCCTACTGTTGACTTGGGTATCTGAAGAAGGCTGGAAATGTCATGCACGGATTTGCCGCATAGGTGACATCCAACGATGGTTCCACGTTGGAACTCACTGAGCTCTGCCGAACTACCCATTCTTGCCAATGTCCAAGCAGAGTTGTGTCTGAAGGTGTGGGAAGCTATTTAAATGATGTGCAAGTCATTATCATGTGACATTGGGCCAATCGATGATCTGTGAGGGGTGTACGGATATTTTTGATTATATAGTGTATAGGTAGAAGATATTCCTATTCACTAAATTTTTTGCAGGTGAAGGTTCCCGTATTTCACAATGGTGCATGGAAACTGCAACCGCTGCTGTTTTATCCAATCAAGAACAAAGAAATGGAGGAACTTAAAAAACTCTCAGATGTAAATTAAAAATTTTTAAAAATACTAAAAATCTTATGAACATTCAAACAATATCTTCTATCTATATACAGGAATAAAGTCTGAACCCCCTTTTATTTTTTGAACCGAAGCAGGTATGTCAGTTTTGAAGAATCCAATGAATAGGAAGTAGTGGGTGGCCTATCCCATGGTGCACTTTTCATTATTCCTATTACGCAAATTAGGAAAAATTAAAAATTTATCTCAAAAACCGTAAGGGATAGAGAAAACATCCAATTGCAAACTCGTTTAGCTTAAAAAAATAAACAAAACATAAAAAATCATCCAAATCGGACCAACCAATCACCCACAATCACAGTCCGAAGCAGAAGACCATGTTGACCATTTCCGGAACCGTGTAGCTTGCCATCCTGGAATTGTTCTATCTTCTTTGTGCTGAAACATGCCTTTTATTTGCTTTTCTGCATGAAAGTGTGTTCGGGAAAGTTGGGATTAATGGTATTTTTCTTTGTCTAATACTGGAATTAATATTTTATGTTTTTAAGAAATATTTATTTAATTCTGTTATAAATTACTGTCTAGATTTCTTCCTAATGTGTGGACTGATTGTTGCGATTTATATCTTTATCATTGTTGTTGATAAATTTTATTTTTTATGATCCGCGTGTGATGTGCAAATGCGTTCTTTCCCTCGCGGATAATTTCCTCGACCGCAAGAAGTTATATCATTTAATTGTTGGCAAAATTGTAATTTTTATTTTTTTGCTTACAGTTCATTCCTTCCTCAACTTTTGCCCCTCTTCCACCTCTACAAGCCTCCTGTGCAGCATGGCCGCGTATCTACCTCCCCGTCAGTGGAACATATATATTTTTGCTATGGAACCTCCTGCCAACTCATCCTCCTTCTGAAGAAATATTGTATCGTTTTCCTTTTTTCTCCCATGGCATACTCATTTTCATGCCTGGTTCACGTTGATCCTTGGACGTCTTACACAACCATTTTCTTGCTTGATACAACTATGACAGGTCCTTCCGATTAACGCAATACAGGAAGATGTCTCATTCTATGGATCATTATTCTTTTCTTCAGTGGGAGTGATGGACAAAATATTGTATCTTATGCCCCACTGAGCTATTTAGACGCGCCATGCCTTTCTTTATTTTTATGCACAAGGTTCGTTTATTTTTACCCCTTAATTATTTTTCTCTTGACTTTTTCTGTAAATGAATTTATCCTTCTGCCTGCCATTGCTACCGCAAATAATTTGTATATGTATATATTAATTCATAATTAATAAAAAATGTTATATATACCACTACCACGTTCCATTTTTTTTAATTCATCCTTTGAACAAAGTGAATGTGAGTATGGTAATTTATGTTAATTTTTTAATTTGCATACTTTACATGGTGGAAATATCAACATTCCGTTTTCTTTGTGCAGTGTGACTGTTTGTAAGCTACAAACAGTTCACCACGTGATTGTGGGTGATTGGTTGGTCCAATTTGGAGGATTTTTTTTGTTTTGTTTGTCTTTTTATGCTGAACAAATTTGCAATTTGGTTTTTTCTTTTTCCCTTACGGTTTTTGAGATAAATTTTGAATGTGTCCTAATTTGCATACTTAAGATGATGAAAAGTGCACAATGGGATAGGCCACCCACAACTTTCTATTCATTGGATTCATCAAAATTGACATATCTGCTTCGGTTCAAAAAAATAAAAGGGGGGTTCAGACTTTTGTATTCACCCTGTATATAGATAGAAGATATTGTTTGAATGTTCATAAGATTTTAGTATTTATTCACCCTGTATATAAAAAAGAATGTTTGTGGGTTTGTTTGTGTGTATTGAATACAAACCTACAGTTTTATTCAGATCTTGATGAAATTTTGCATACTTGACCTTAAAACTATGAGGAAGGTCACTGTCTACCTCCGATTTCGGAAAAATAATAATTATCGATAAAAAAACGATATTCATGGTTATGGTTATGGCAGGGCATATTAATGAGAAATATCTCATGACCAACAATGCAAGGAAAAGTTTGTGCAACAATAAGTATCAACAATTGTGTCAACACGCAATGCACCAACACAAGGTAGGGGTCAACAATATATATCTGATGACCAACAATGAAAGGCAAAGTTTGTGCAATATAGATAAATTTCAATTTGTAACAATGCATAGAATTCCTGTTATTCAGGCTTTTCTTAGAAAAGAGAGTTCTTAGTACTTAATTTTTTGAAAATCCTTAAAAATGATTAGTAACTGGAGATAATGGAAAGTTAGCAGACTATTGAGATAGAGTGCAAAGACGACACAGGAAGCACTCCTTGAGCTCCGTGCTATATGGAGCAAATGGTAAGCATCAATAGAAGAATTGGCGATCGCTAGACTATTAAGAGATGAATGGCCAAGTTTTGATTCAAGACATCGAGAGAAGAAAAGGAATTGGAACGACATCAAATCAACATCTAAAGTAAGATTACTGAGTAAGAAATTATTTAGACTAGCAGTGGCATTCTTGGAGAGGTCCATCCATTGTGAGACTTTAAAAAAATTTTTTTCAAATTTTTATTAAGAATTTTTACTGTAATAATTTTAAGCGTTTTCATGTGTTTATTTTTAAGATATTTCAAAATTTATTCAAAAAAAAAGCCCGAGCCAGGCCTGGGTTATCACCTAGCTTATTTGATAGCACAGCAGATCCAAACGTTTCCTACAAATATATTTTGACTATATTCTGTGGGAAAGTGTATATTTTGGAAACTGAAATGCTTATAATGCGATGACTGAACGTTCGTTTCAAAGAAATTTGATAATAAGGATAAAGTGATGATGCAGTGACAGAACATTAAAAAGGCAGCGTCTATTGATTAGGCATAGGAGTCACGCATGTCTCCGTTGAGCTCCCTATACAACGCCCAGACGACTGGCAAAAAGTTATGTGTCTAGAAAGGAAAGAGAAAAAGCGAGTATGGGTCAGAGAAACTCTGCAACTAAAACAGAAAAAAGCTATATGGGCGTTTGAAAGATCTGAACAATGGCAGTTTCGAATAGAGCAACAGGGTATAATAGATTCTACGTCAAGGTCAAGAAAACTTGAGTCTAAAGTATGTGGTGATGCTCTGCAGTAGTAAGGCAAGTCAGAAGTGTTTAGATGCTCCAGTATATCACCTGAACTTCCCGTTTTTCGTATTTTTCGTAGAATAGATAGTCCGTTTGCTCTATGTTGTACTGATTGAGTTATTATTTAACCAATTGGGAGTTATAATTTAATTTTTTGAGATCTATTGTTACGAAAAAAATAAGATAAATGTAATAGGTAAACAGAAGTGTGGAGGTAGAAGAGATTACGAACAAGAATTTATAATTCAATAAATTTTATTCGTAAAATATAAACAAAGTGTTCCATTTGATTTACTTATTCTTTTCCATTAGATTGGAGAAATAATTAACTTCTTGGTTTACAAACATAATAATCAATACGCAGTGGAATAAAAAATAACTAATAAGAAAACCTCTTCCGCAACTGCCGGAATATTGGCCCAAAAGCAAACTGAAGCACAAGTCGGGTAAGCTTTTCTTCCGTGGCGAAACACACACCTATCTTCCTCTTAGAAGTTAAACAGTGGATTAAATCGCGTTTCGTTGGAAGTGGTCCTCTCTCATCGTCAACATGGGTGAAACGGCAAAAAAAGAAATTAGGAAAATGGATCCAAATTAAAATAGGAACTAATAAAAGCTATCCTTAGCATATAGGACTACAATTATGCAATTTAATCTCTTGATAATAAAATAAATAGGAACATCCAATATGCAATGCTATTTCCTTTTTCTATTAAAATTTCATAGACCAATAATTATTCAATAGCTTAAATCAAAATAGGCACTATTCAAATAAAAAACAATTATATGGCTGCCGCCTATAACACTTTCAAGCTTCCAATAAGCAATAGCTTGAACATTAATAAAGAAATATCAATATATCAACTTAGACGAACCCGGCTCCAATTTTCCGACAATAACGCAATTCTATCTCAGGGTAAATGTTGGTCTTAATATATCCAATTCCTTTCCTTAGGAAGCCATTTAGAGTGCAAGGGAAACGTCCTATGGTATTAATTCTCCTTAGAATTATTTCAACACAGGTAAGGTCTACTTGCATTGTCTGTTCAACGAAAGAATTTATTTGCCATAGTGTTATCCATTGACATAGTCGAGGGGAGAGAGGCATTTCATTTAAAGATAACTTTTCTTGGCTTATAATGGATAATATTTCCTTTCTATTATTATTATTAAGTTTCGCTGATAAATGTTCTTTTAGCCCATTACACAAAGCTTGAGGAGACTTAGCCGAATATAAATACTTGTGTATTCTTAGTTACGTCGATGATAATTTTTTGTATGCGACTTTTCATCCGCAGGATCTAACAAAAACTTTGTCCAATTTGGATGAGGATTTAAGACATTTGTATCTTTGGTATACAAAGTGTGGGTTGTCTCTAAATAAGGACAAAACCGTTGTCTTCACAGCCTCTGAGGATGATCTGAGCGGTAATACCACCAAAATCTTAGGGATCTCTTTCGATGCTAAGTTGCAATTTAATGTATTAACGTAACGAACTGTCATTAATTTCCACCGAAAATTAAATTTGATAAAGTGTATACGACCGTATCTATCGCATAAAGACATGGCAAGGTATATTTAACAGTAATATGTCCAATGTTGGATTACAGTGTGATATTCTGGGGAAGTGCAAAAAAATGCCAATTACACCGCATCACTGTTGCCTACCATAACGTTATCCGCATGGCCATTAATCTTTCCAAGTATCAAGCCATAAGTACTACTTGTTTACATTATAAGTTGCCTACACCTGAGGCTATAAGGAAAATAGCATTGTTGTCTGAACTGTCTAATGCGGTTCGAAGCGATGATAACCCGATTGCGTTTGTACGCCATTGGTTAAGTGCAGAAGTTGGTCTCCATTCAACTAGATATGGGAAGTTCCAAATACTTTTTATGACTACTATTTATCGAGACCGGCATTTCCCTTATAATGCGATACGACTTCGGAATGATCTCCCGCTAGAAATAAGGCGTCTCGCACTAGAGTGCACAGCTCAAGCTTGCTGTTTATTGTGTCGTCATTTTAAAACTCAACTAAATAGTTATTTTATTGACAACGGTACTTAGCCTTCATGACTGTGACTGTTATTCTTATCAATTTACGCCTTGTGGTGTGCTTAATTTCAATAATATCAATAATAATAACAATAATAATAATAATAAATGGTTATTACCTGAAACTTATTCATGGAGTTTTCCGACATCCATTTTCGCGTGAAGTTATCACTTTCACCTTTAACTTTTGCTTCGACTTATAAATCTTTAATTTCATCTAAAGTCGAGCCTCCTCTAAAGCCATAGTTTTCTTTAAGAGCCTTCACTTTCTGCCCGAGTTCTTCCTCTCCTCTCTCCCTCCAACCTGTTCGCTCGAGTCTCTCTGTGCTTCTCCCCTCGTTCAGTTCTCGCCTTCTCCACCTCCATCTCCAAACTTCTCGCGCGCCACCTCTTGATAAGATTCCACAATTCTTGTTCCAGAAACTTTTGTTTTTTGTTTTGAAGCTCGTAACATCTATCTCTTTACCTACAAGTGTAATTAACCCGGGCAACGCCGGGTACCTCTGCTAGTATAAAAATATTTCTTTTATTTTTTAATTATGTATTTATTTAAAATTTCAAGATGGGGATTACTTTTTTTATCTTTACAATTGAGTCAGATCAGGAAACGAAATATGCACTAAATATCTATTTTGTTAAATATACTATTTTATATTTACTTTATGTAAAATATTTTTTAATTTTGCTTTTATAAAAAATTTTTATGATTGGATAAAATAACAGCGGTTGCAGTTCTCATGTACCATTGTGAAATACGCTTCCCGGAATACTTTATTTGGCCTATAAATTTTCATGTAAAATAAAATTTTTAACCATTTAATATTGTTATTTCAAGCTTTTACCCTTAATTTTTATAGATCACTTAAATTATATATATAAAAAAACAAATTCTGGCTTTGTTGCAATAATATAAAATTAACTTAAATTGAAACTTTCTTTGACAAAATGGGGGCTAGGTCACCAAATGGGAGATCCAAGAAAAGGACATCAATAGAATAATACAATGAAGAACATTACAATTATTTCCATATTCATCAAACGGTTGGCATTTATGCACATTATGACGTCAATTAAAATTAAATAACCAAAATAAATCAGATGTTTTAATTTCTGCATTAAGAATCATATAAACTGATTTGAGACGAGGGGCATTCTAAAAATTTTTAGCCATGAACCCTGCGCGAATCCCACAATTTTTTTTTATATTCTCCAAGTACTTCACTCCATCACGGCCTTCACGGTAGATTCTAGAATTCCGTGGCTCTATCATAAGGTCGCATGCAAGATATGAGCGTGCCACGTTGCACTGTTTTCGTGTGATACAATTCTAATGCTCGCGCACTGGCAGATAGGCATAAAACACAATTCTAATTACTACTATGATTTTCTATGATTATTTCAAAGGGCTTAGAGATGTCGGATTGTTTTGGAACTTTACAACAGGCATTTTCTGACAGACCTCCGAATAAAGCCAATCTCGTCTTCATATCGCGAGTTAAGAGGGGAAGATGGTCAGCCGATGCCTCGTAGCGGACGGCCAGCCAATGCTGTTATGCCGTAAAACCCCCGTGCTATTCCGGATCTTCAACAGAGACCGAAGAGAATTCGGGTTTCTTTTTGCATATTTGCTTTCTTTTTCTAAAAATGTTTCTACATCTAATTTGATAAGAGTTTTCTCCTATTGTTTTTAAACTTAATACGGCCTGTTTGTTTCTATTTTTTGTAAATTCTTATCTTTGTGGAGGATCAGCTTGGAAAACTGACATTAATATTACAACTAATTTACAGAATACATTCTTCAATAATTTGTTGGATAGTCCCCTCAAAAGTATCCGCATCATCATCAATGTTAGATTCCTTTGTGATAAATGTCCTTCAAGATTTGTCATAGATATTATTGATCTAAGGAGTTTAAATGATTAATTTTAAATTTAAATGTGGTTATTCTCCTTTTAATGGGGAAAATCGTAAAATTAAAATTTAATAAAAACAAAATAATAGTCACCAATCTTGAAAAACGATGAAGAAACTTGTGAGATGGAAGAAAACTTAAAACGATATAGTCTATTGAAAATGTTGTTGATAGTAGAAATAAATTTAGTCTATTGAGGATGTAGATGAAGTCTTGTGAAGATAATGTTGATAGTGGAAAACGACGTGGTGTTATTTTAACTGAAGAAACAAAATAAAACGCGAACGTCTACCACGGAAATTGCCGAGAAGTTTCAGTCGCCGATAAGGATTTCTCCTTATCTTTGGTTGAATGCGAGCTGAGGAATGTAACAATTGTCCTTCCTTCGGAAAAAAATAGGATGGTCTGAACATAGACGAAACAAAGCCAGCGAAATCATAAACAAAACGATTCGTTCGTTATAATCTTCGGTCGCTTGTAAGCAGAGAAGCGGGATACTTGCAATTTTAGATTTACGAGGTCAAATTCCAAACTCGATTCTCTAATTTATTTCATTCCAATAACTCAGGCCAAAGATGAAAAATCATCTTGAATGAATTTGCCCTTATTCTTGTGGGTTTTTTATTTGTCTGCTGAATCATCTCCTTTTAGATTTTATCCTTCACATCACGTTTCCAAGTTAGGCACATAGGGACTGACATGTAAAAAGTAATTGGTGTGAAGAAAAGCCGCTGCAATGTTAAAGTATCCATATTTTTGGGCCACAAGGAAATTTATCAGGCCCCAAACTCTGAATAATTTAAAAGTGTTTCATTGATAAACAAATCTGTGGGTGAGAAAAAAATCTGAGACTCGGATTCAGCACAAAAGAAAGCGTACGGGAATCAGCTCTTAACGTTAAAGATGACTTTTAAAAGTTATTTTTTGTTGGCCTCTGTAATTCAAACCATTCATTTTGTCACATATTTATTTCTTCATTACTCAACAAGAACATTTTATTGTTATTTTCAAAAACTAATTCGTGATGTTCAAATGTATATAAATTAAGTTCAATTTAAAATTAAGATTAAAGCTACACAAATAATTTTTATTTAATTATTTATTTTTTTTTGGAAAACTATAATTTTTAATTCTACAGGGTGACCCAACTTATCCAACATAATTGTTTAGGAAAATTGTATGGTTTAAATGGAACAAAAATGTCCTATAAATATTACATTTAATTTCGATCGTTTGTGAGATATCGACATCTGAATGATCCTGTCTCCCTTAGAAATTGGTGTACCCTCGAAAACACCTATGAGGAAATGCATCCGCGTACAACTTGCTGGCTTCTGCAGCGTTACCAGCAGCAAGCCCATAGTAAAAATGAATGTCCGCATATGCTTAATTTGTGAAAACAAACGCCATAATGAACTTCGACGGTGTGTTGCACAATATAAGCAACTGCTCAAGTCAACCGCCAAGTCAATAATAAACCTTTCACACATGTTATAAATAGGACGATTCTTCTTCCTGTTTTGGCATATGCAAAACAGGAAGAGTACATTTAAGAATAAATAGGTAAACCTACGTATTTTCTATGAAAGTACTCTAATTAAAAGAAAATAGATAAACGCCGATATCTCACACACCATCGAAACTTGATGTAATGTTTATAGGACATTTTTTGTTCCATTTGAACCACATAATGTTCCTAAACAATTGTGCTGGATAAGTTTGGTTGGTTGGTTGGTTTGTTTGGTTTGTTTGTTTTGTTTGGTATTAACGTCCTTTTCAACTGCTATGGTCATTTCAGGACAGCGTTATAGGGGCCGCAAATTTTGCGTCGCAAGGGTTTTTTAGCGTGCAGCCGGCAAACGACTACACGGGACCAACGGCTTTATTTCCCTTCCGAAGGAAGTGCGTGATCTCAGGATTTTCCCCCCAAAAAATTCCTCATCATCCTCGGCGGGGGTGGAACCGACGTACTTGGGCATCAGAGGCGATCGCGCAACCACTGAGGTACCGAGGCCGATGGATAAGTTTGGGTCACCCTGTATAAATATGCACACTGTTTTAAAAAAAGATAAGAGAAATGGTTTATTTAAACATAAAAATTATATTTTAAAGGAGAATTACCTCCAACTGAAAAAACGCGCACTTATGACTTGAATATAATACACTGTAAACAGAAAATGTACGCATATAAATATTTTAACCACCATAACCGTGTATTTTCATGGTGGCGCATAAAAATGTTAAAAAACTGAGCTTTTTTTTAATGATGGATGTAAAAGAAAAAAGTACGAGATATAAAAAACCTGGAAAAAGAGCAAATTGGACACAGAATAGAAAGACCCTGAAAAAAAAGCTGACGTTTCGGATAGAAACCTCGGTCAAGGCAAAAAAAAAAGAGGTTTTTGTTAGGTAAATAAATAATGAGAAGCAAAGGGCCAGGATTATTATATAATAATAAAAATAAAAATAATAATAATAATAATAATAATAATAATAATAATAATAATAATAA
>JAHWFO010029662.1:49565-100262 GCA_023313115.1 Rhysida immarginata
AATAATAATAATAATAATAATAATAATAATAATAATAATAATAATAATACAATTAAATCTTAATAATGAAACGGTGCTGATAAATTATTTTATTTATCAAGCATTGCTTTCTTTGAAAAAGATTAATAACAATATTTGATGGGCAGAAGTTTAAGACCTATCACTTTACCCCCCCCCCCCGTGTGGGGGGGGGGGTTGGGGCCATAATAATTCTTCTTCTCTATCCGGGGTAAAGAAGAAGACTCACGATGGGCCCGGTTTCACGCTGCTCGAATAATGCTGGAATTCGAATAACGAAACCATTATCGTTATCTTCATCAAAAATCGTAAATCTAGACTAGAATTTGCTACACTCATTTATCATGGACATCTAAAATGTGGCGCAAAATCTTGTTTACTGATAAAAACAAGTTTCAACTTTTTGGCAGTGACGGAATAAGAAATATTCGTCTGTGTTAATGGTCAAAGATTTAATCTTGCACATCAGTTGCCAACAGAGACAATTACCATTTATCGCACTGATTGTGTGGGAGCATTTTCTTATGCTGGATAGATGACATTATGAATCGATATGTATACAGAGATATTCTTAAAGATAAGAAATTCCCAATAGAATGGTAAATATCAGGTCATTTAATAAACTCTTGCTTATTTCAGCAGCCTAAACCACTTAACAAAAATTTGCATCTTCATACCTAGTCTTTTGAGAAGAGTCTTAATTGAAGTTAATTTATCATAGTAAAAAGTGGTAAATGAAAGGTCAAAATTCGAACAGCATTGTTCTTGCATTCAAACTGTCACAATACAAGTGAGACATGCTGAAATGTATGTTAAGCGTATGAACAGGATGCCTTGTCAACATGAAAAACTCACTTTTGGTTTTTTCAAAATTCCTGGATTAAGATGAATCCGTCTAAAATAATGCCCGCTCTGGACGTCCGCCTGCTGTTGATGGAGATGCACTAAAGGCAGTTATTGCGGCTAATCCATGCCAAACCTGTCATGAATAATTTTGCAGAGGGAACTGTGTATAATCATTTTCGCATATAGGGAAAAGTTATATTGGATATAATTGGATATATTGGATATAAAGGTATATTGGATAAATGGATTCACCATCAGAGCCCGCTCTAGCCACCCCGGACGCATATTACAGACTTTTACATTGCTAGAGTTCTCTATCATAATACACATTGCTAGAGTTCTCTAGCATATTACAGAAGCGTATTATTAGGACTCTTATGCATTTTCCTATGATGTCAGAAGCGGTATGTTGTGGATAACGTCATCCGCAATATGACTTAATAATGTTTTTAACTTTTTTTTGAATAATAATAATAATCGTTTTTTGAAACAGATATCTGTTTATTATCGCAAAATAAATTTGCTTCATTTTCTATATCGCAAAATAAAATTATCGAACATGATTTTACTTCAACGGCACTGATGAATTTTACGTTCTGTTTATTATTCGTTCAATGCATGTGAATAGGCTTTTAAGAAACCTTTTTTTAATCGAAAAAGTATCAAAATTTTTATGAACTCTAGCAACATAAAGGTAGGTAATATGCGCTCCGGACAAAAAGACAAATTGCCCCCTTTAAATATATACTTTTTAAAAAATACAGGGTGTCCCAACAGTACACGTCCAAAATGAAAAACTGAGATTATTATTATGGAGATATTAACGATTTTGTGATTTTGTCAGTAACCTTACCTTATTCCATTAAAATGTGTGTTTTCAGGAATGTATGTCGCTTTGAGGAATTTGGTCAATTGAATTATATCCTTTGGGCAACGTAGTATTCAATATCAGAAAATGGACGAACTGCATGGATACAATTTTTCGAAAATCAAGGTTAAAGTAGGAAGTTCTGAGTTATTGTGAAGTTTCGGAAATCTTTGATGATGAATCTAAACAAAATAAATCAGGTGAGGAACACTGATAGGTATTTAATAGACTGTCAGAAAAAACAGTACATGTAATAGGTAAAAAAAAGCATGCAACTTTAAAGTTAAAAATAGAAGTTTCAGAGTAAAATTGATATTTCCTCTGGGAACAGCTAAATCATCTTAAAGGTTCCTATAAGTGGATTACTGAAAAACCACACATTATTTGGAACACATTTCATTACATAACTGTTCGAAGTGTCTCCCACCAACTTCTATATTTTCGAAGGGTTACTGACAAAATCACAAAATTGGATTTGAGGCCCCCTATTTTTCATTTTGGATGTGGAACGTTAGGACACCCTGTATATCTTCTATCTTAAATAAAGATCAATTGAATTTAAATTTTAATATACCTATGATGGTAATACCTATGATATCCAGCCGACACCGTTTGGCTTCCTCCACTAACTCTGATTCCTCTCCTGGCATGGAGAATACGTTCCAAGTGCCAATTGACAGCACCCGATCCCGTTGTCGCTTTACCCGTTTTTCCTCCTGGGTAAAGGCATACGCTGCCCCCGACCGTTTCCCCAAGCGCATAGCGAGTGGCACTGGTGGGGCTTCTCGGAGGCATTGCTCCGAAATAAAAGCCGGGAAACTGTCGACTATTTTTCGAACGAGAGCCTCTGCCTAACTCCCGAACGCGGGTGACTTTAACATGCGCCACACAGGATGCAGTATGAATTCTCTCATTCATCGACATCATGAGATATATGTTTGTTTGGATACTCTTCGTCTCACTTCTCAACCATGACCTTTCTGGTAAAGGTGACCCTAAAGTAGCCGTGCTACAACCAGCATAGCTCACAGAATCCCTGAAGCACCCAAACCCCTGACCCACGGTAAGGGGGCATCCAATCAGGGGCACTCTATTTGCTTCTGACAAAACACGGAGGCAAGCTCGCTCTGGGGGCGAACAACCTGGACATTTGTTCGGGGCAGCAAATCTAAAAGGCGGTATTTTGGTTGTGAATGTGACAAAGTATTGATATCATGCTTTGAATTGAAGAAATATCATGCCTCAGATTAGAAAGGGCCGCTCTTAGGATGATTTCGTTACATAAAAGCATTAATTTTGCTAATACGTCGATGGTGATAACAAGTGCAATATTTTATACAACCCCTGGAAAGAAAAAACTAATATGTATCCAACTCATTGCGGGGCATCTAAACAAATTAATTAAAAAAGAAATACTCGTAAAATCATTTGGAAAATAATTTATGGGTAAAGAGCTATATTTGATTTTCATAACCCATTTTTTATGTAAACTTCTAATGGTTGGATTTTCATTAAAAATTACCCAAGAAACTCGTGTGGAAAAAAAAAACTAATACATGTACCATGAAATCTTCTAATACAAGTACCAATATTAATCTTGAGAAATAAGAAACTAATATGTGCCATTTCACTTGTAAATTGCAATTTATATTCCTGAATCTTCATCTACCTCCTTTTTCTGTTAAATGAGCTATTCCATGACAGCAATCAACACATGCAATTATTCATTGTAAAGTCGACCCCCATGGCTCAAAAAAGCAGCTGTCCGATGATATGAAAACAAGAATACTTGAAAACTTGCAACGTAGCGACAAGCAAGATGTAGTCAAGTGCTTTGGATGCACACAAGGTGAAGTTTCCAACTTATGGAAGGAATTCAAGACCACAGTATCTGTTAAGAGACAAAAAGGGATTTGAAGACTAAAGGCAACAACTCCAAGACAATATCGAGAATTGAAGAAGCTGTGGAAGAAAATGAGAAAACAGACCCCCAAAGATATGAACAGTGAATGGGCTAAGTCAGGTGTGAAAGTGAGCGACAAAAAACTAAGAAACAGATTACATGAACTGGGTTATCATTATCGGACAAAATCAGCTCTCGCAACCAAACAGGGGAGCACCGTAAACGCATCCGTTGCTCTTTGAAACGTCCGGGTTCTGGAACTGTGGACTTAGAAGGAGGGTGGAAGCTTTTCTACTCTGTTGTTGACCCTAACATGACTGCCCAGGCGGGAGTGGGGATACTCAGAAGTCCCCGGCTGGCAGATTATGTTGCAGATTGGACCCCCTTAGGTGGAAGACTGTGTCTCCTGAGGCTTCAGATAGGGAAACGGTCTCTCCACTTTTTCTAGATGAAGTTGATGCTGCTCTTAGCAGGAGAGGGAGTGCAGATTCTGTCATCCTGATGGGCGACTTCAATGCACACGTAGGGGCTGATAACCAAACGTGGAAGGGCGTGATTGGGAGGAATGGTGACCCCGATTTATATGCGAATGGGAGGTGCTTGTTGGATCTCTGTTGCAACAATGGACTTTCCATCACAAATACCTTCTTCCAGCACAGGGATGCAATGGACCAGAAGTCACTGATTGATTTTGTAATTGTTTCATCCGACTTATTCCGATCAGTGTTGGATACTCGTGTGAGAAGAGGAGCAGAACTATCAACTGATCACCACCTTGTTGTCTGTACTTTGCGGTTCTCTGAATCCATGCCAACCAAGCGAAATACTAGGTTCAGACAAACTTGGCGCATCAAATAGGAGGCATTGGAGGATAAAGCTGTCAGGAAGACCTTTGCAGATAACATATCTTCAAGTTTCAAAGAACTACCCAGTGATCGTGGTACTGTTGAAGAGGAGTGGCAGTTGTTTAAAACTGCTGTGATTACTTCTGCTGCATTGTGCTGTGGTCTTAAGCGGCTGAGTGTAGCGCAGGGCGGTGAGAAAAGGACTGCGTGGTGGAACGGTGAAGTCCAAGAAGCTGTCAAGGCAAAGAAGGAAGCCTATTTGCTATGGCTTGCAAAGAAGTCAACTTTGAGTCGAATGCGGTACACTGAGGCGCGAAAAGCAGCAGCAAAGACAGTATCAACAGCTAAAGCCAAAGCCTGGGTGAAGTTCGGGGAGAAATTGGACGCAAACTATGGTTCGGCAGACAAGCTGTTCTGGCAGACCGTGCGCCACCTCCGTCGAAAGAAGTCTCGTTCATCACAAACTATTAAGAGTTCAGATGGGAGGCTTCTGAAAACGGAGGAGAGCGTATTGCATTGGTGGAAGGAATACTTTGCATCTCTTCTTAATCCGGTGACAGCATCAACTGAGGTATGCGAGGTGCAACTTGGAGCGGAGAATAGTCATAGTAGTATCACTGAAACAGAAGTTAGATGGGCAATTAAGTCCCTGAAGACTGGCAAAGCTGCAGGTGATGATGAAATCCGGTCTGAGATGTTAAAGGCCTTAAATCAGGATGGTATCCTGTGGCTGACTCGAGTGTGTCAGGTTGCTTGGATATCTGGACAGGCCCCTAAGCAATGGCAGACAGGAATTGTGAACCCTATCTTCAAAAAGGGAGATCATAATGATTGCAACAACTATCTCTTTGCTCAGCATTCCTTGGATAGTGTACGCTAAGTGTCTGGAGAAGAGAAGTTGGGCCAAAGCACGACGGATCACATCTTTGCTCTAAGGCAAATCTTTGTGAAATCCTGGGAGTAAGCAAAAGAGGTCTACGCTTGCTTTGTGGACCTCAAAAAAGCATATGACAGGGTTCCTCGGGAGAAGCTCTGGCAAGTGTTGCAAGAGTATGGACTGGATGGGCAATTACTGGTTGCTATTGTGCCCTCCCCACCCCCAATATATCTATTGTATAAGTGCTCTGAGTCAAGGATCATCACTTAGGGCAAGTAAGAGCAAGGGTTCGGGACTGATAACTAGAAAATCACAACTGATATTACTGTAATTATTTACAACACTACTTTATTCTTTTAGAATACACCAATTCGCATATTATAAACATTTATTTACGACTACCATGGTATCTACAGGGCCCGTTTAACATGCATGCAATATAATTACCTATTATGCAATAAACTTACGTTCATTTTAATCAACTACAGGCACTCTTGTCTTGCTGAGCGTTATATCACTAAAATCTATATTAAAGTGAGGCAGTGATCATTGCTTAATAGCAGACTATGGGTAATACTGAACATTCACGTCCCGAATCAAATATTCCAGCACCAGCACACGAGAGTGCAAAGTCCCTCCTTTATTATGCCAAAAAGGGGGGAGGAACAGTGACCCCTCTTGGTGACAATGAATGTCCGTTAACCCCTCCACTGGCAGCATCAACCATGGTGGTTACACCTGTTTCACATGCAAGAGCTCGCTACAGTTGCGCGAAACCAACTATGACTAGTTTTACCACTATAGCCCTCACTACTAGACCTAGCTATATTCCCGATTGCAATGACAAGGTGCCTAATAAGAAAATTACTGAATTAACATTACTTTATCTTAAACAATTTGTTGAAGACATAAAAAGGTTGTTTATATGCATCACATTGTCCAAGGGTGCCTCCTATTGCTCATTACGTCTTTTCCGTGGTTCTAATCATCAAAAAAGGAGCGAACTCACCGGGTTTCGTTTACTCGCCATCCAAGACGCTTTAACAGGTTCCATTGTCATAGTCCCATGTGGTATTGCGAGGCGAACCTCCGCTGCCTGCTTGGCAATCCGTGGAAACCTGGTTCCTCTAGTCCATCGCTCGTTTCACGCAATCAACGCCAGCCAGATCTTCTCGTATATATTATGTAATAGACAAGCCAAAAAAAAGACCATTGTTTCTTAAAACATAATTACTTGTGTCCTAATTTGACCAATTCCAAAATCTGACGGCTAGTTACATATTTTTTCGACGATTAGACAATTATTCTGTAACAGTTCAGAGTTCTTCTAACATGATATAATTACTTTTATATAACCATAAATATCAGATTACACTTTCGCCATTATGTTCCAAAACAGATATATACATTACTGCAAAATACAACCTCTCACAACGAGAACCAAAAAGAATCTTTTTAAAAAATTTTTTTTAACAAAACGGATGACACGTTCATCACAATCTTTTTTAACGGAAGAAAGAAAAAACGAGCGCAACAATTTCCCCCATTGGAAACTGCACTGTCTTCCAGGAAAACGTTTCAACAATACAGCTCCAAAAAAGGACCTTAATGAACTCTCACGACATATATACAATTCAAAAATGACAATACAAAAAAAATTATTTCTAACGCACCACAAACAATAACCTCACACAACAAACAACCCTCACTACTATTTTAAAACCAACAAAAAAAAAACAAAAAAAAACTACCGATAACACACCTTATTTTCTATTGTCTCTCTACTCCCACCGTCAGACACACGTGACTCTTAAGACGGAACGTCACACACGCCCAACGATAGGTCTCAAACATGCCCCATAAAGAGTCATGTTCGTGGAAGAATACATATACGCATCCCCATTACTCCTATACAAACAACTTCCTAAACGCAAGCACTTATAACCACAACAATCCAATCAACAACCACCAACAATATTCTCTGCGTCAAAACCAAAAACAAAAAAAACAAAAACAAAACAATTATTCCATAGCACAACTATTGCACTCACACCACTACCACTCAAGGTTGCAAAACCCCGTCTCACCCCTAACTAGGACCGTTGAGACCTCTATGTAGTGCGCGGTAGTCGGGATGTTGTAACCTCCTTAATGCATAACGTGGCATAATATCCTGTTGAGGATGAGGTTGAGAACCTTACATCTCTCCTTCATCCATATCTTCAGAATTAATTGCACCATCCCGCTCCATTCCTTCATTTTCATTATGCATAGGCTCGCCCACCCCTTGATTCTTTTCTCTGCCGATAGGTGATCCCATTACCGGTTGTACTTCCGTCCTCTTAAGACACTATCTCACCCACTCATCCTCTTCGTCCTTGTCTTCTGTGTCATCAACTTCCCCTTTACTCCCAATCCCTTGTTTTCTCTGTCGCTTTGGGCGCATCTCCTCCATCAGCACAAGGCACGGTTTTAATCTGTCGATGTGGACTACGCATCATGAATGGTTTTTGCATTCTTCTATCTCGTAGTCCACTGCGGAGGATACGAAAGGTTCTTATAAATTTCTGGCTAAGTTTTCTTTTTGGACCCCCTTTACATAATAACCACACCATACTTCCTATTGTAATTCTCTCGACCTACGCCCACGATTTGCCCATTTCAGATGCAAATTACGCCGATAGATATCCTCTTTTCTAACCCTATCCCGGGCCCTCATCATATTCTCTACGAATTGCAATCGATATTGTGATATATCCATCGAATCATCAGCGATGGCATCACCTTCTTGACGACGCTCCACTGGTGGTCCTGGATCGAAGCAATACAATAAAAACGAGGGGCTTTCACCGATCGACTCATGGTATGACGTCCTTAGGGCATACAAAGCATATTCTAGCACCTCATCCCAACGTTCGAGTTGCTCGTGACACAATGCCGTCACGACATCGCAAAGCGACTTATTACATCGCGGTTGTGAGTTTGTGTGTGATATGCAAATCCTCGCACATGGCTTCAAATACCGCTGAGGTAAAATTCTTTCCCCGGTCGCTAATTACTTGCTGAGGCACTCCGTATTGACACATTATCTTGCGAACAAACGCCTGTCACACTGCATCAGTCGTCTGGTCGATTAGTGCCTCAGCTTCTACGAACCTGGAGAAAACATCGGTCATAACTAGAATGTAGCGATGGCCTTTACTTGATTTGCATACCGGACCCACCACATCAATCACAACCTTCAGAAAAGGAAAGGAGGCCTGTATTCCTTCCTGATAGGGTGCTCGATTCACATTATTCTTAGTGTTCAGGCATACCCTACAGTGGCGAAACATCTGCTCTACATCCTTCCTCATTTCTATGAATCCATACTCTTCCAGCTCTAGCGCCCACCTCAGCACTTGCTGATTAGCATTGCGCATGCGCTGGATGCTGGTGGTCAGTAAGGACTGTGGTCGGGTGGCCCAAAATGATGTACCTAAAATAGCTAGCTGTGCAGACAATGGCGAGAGCCTCCTTCTCTATGAAGGAATAATTCAGCTCGCCCCCTTGTAGCTTTTTACTAAAGAACGCTATCGGTCTTAACTGGCCTTCCTGCTCCTGTTGTAGTACCCCACCGATAGCACTCCCAGAAGCATCTGTGTGCAAAATAAACTCCTTGCTATAGTCGGGGGCGATTAGCAGAGGCTCACTGCTCAGGATGGATTTGACCTCCAGAAATGCCTCCCTACAGGTGGCGTTCCATTGGAACGGCACCCCTTTTTCTGTCAGTTCTGTTATTGGCCCTAGGATTCGTGACAGCGCAGGTATAAATGGCCTGTAAAAGTTCACGGACCCTACAAAACTGCGAACCTCACGTACACTTTTGGGCTCAGCCACATGTTGAATAGCTGCTACATTATCCGGATCGGGCTTAGACCCATCCAATGTAATAATGTGACCCAAATAGTGCACACATGGTGTGTAAAACTGGCACTTGGCCGGTTTCACCACCAGCCCTCGCTCCCTAAACCTCTCCAGCACCCACCGTAGCACATCCACATGCTCCTGGAACGTTATTGTTGATATTAAAATGTCGTCCAGGAACATATGCACGTTTTCCCCCACCCTTCCCTTCAGAGTTGTCGCCACATATTGTTGGGAAAGGTGGGATGAATTTCTCCCACCCTGGGGCAACCGTGTGAGTTGGAATTTGCCCCATGGCGATTGGTAGGCATAACACTCCCTGAGTGACTTGGCCAACTGTATCTGATAATACCCGTTGTTAAGGTCAAGCACTGAGAAGTATTTATGCCCCGTCAACTCTACCAGGATATCTTTTATGACTGGTGCCGGGAAATCAACTGGGGACGTACATAGGTTTACCTTACGCAAATCTAGGGTAATCCGGATGTCCCCATTCTTTTTTGGAACTACATGGACTGGAGAGTTCCACGGGCTCACGCTGGCCTCAATGATTCCGGCCTGCTCGAATTCGTCCAGTTTCCGCTATAGGCTTCCCGATAGACATGGGGAATGCGATATTGTCACGTAAACACTGGCTTGGTCTTGTCAATGTCATATTAGGCGACATAATCGGACACACTGCGTATCCCTGTCAACATGAATTGAAAACATCCTGAAACTCATGAATTGTTTCTAGGATATGAACCCGCTGACCCTCCTCTACTGATCCAATTTGCAGCCCCGGGATAGGCGGGCATATTTCGATCAACTCTACTCTTCTCGGAGCCATATACCACCACTACGCCCAAACGTTGTGGCATCAACGCCCTTCTTACCTCTTGCATTTCATTCAGTGTCTAAAACGTGGACGGCACACATCTCTATTTTCCTACGCACAACACTGACAACCGACATACACCTGATGCACGCCAGATCTTCTCCTCACACTTTCGCATATGCCTATCCAATACAACCAGGAAAACAAAAAAAAACAAAAAACAAAAAAATCGTGTTGAACTACAGTAATATCAGGAGAATTCTATAATCCGGAAATGCCGGATTATCAGTCCCTGTTCGGGAGCGAACTCACCGGGTTTCGTTTACTCGCCATCCAAGACGCTTTAACGGGTTCCAATTTCATAGTCCCATTTGGTATTGCGAGGGGAACCTCCGCTGCCTGCTTGGCAATCCGTGGAAACCTGGTTCCTCTAGTCCATCGCTCGTTTCACGCAATCAACGCCGGCCAGGCGTTATCATATGAGAAACGTAAGATCTTCATGTGTAAATTATGTAAAAGACAAGTCAAAAAAAGAATATTGTTTCTTAAAACATAATTATTTGTGTTTTAATTTGACCAATTCTAAAATCTGACGGCTAGTTACATATTTTTTTCGACGATTAGACAATTATTCCGTAACAGTTCAGAGTTCTTCTAACATGATATAATTATTTTTATATAACCATAAATATCAGATTACACTTTCGCCATTATGTTCCAAAACAGATATATACATTACTGCAAAATACAACCTCTCACGACGAGAACCAAAGAGAATCCTTTTTAAAAAAATTTTTTTAACAAAACAGATGACACGTTCATCACAATATTTTTTAACGGAAGAAAGAAAAAACGAGCGCAACAATTTCCCCTATTGGAAACTGCACTGTCTTCCAGGAAAACGTCTCAACAATATAGCTCCAACAAAGGACCTTAAATGATCGCTCACGACATATATACAATTCAAAAATGACAATACAAAAAAAATTATTTCTAACGCACCACAAACAATAACCTCACACAACAAACAACCCTCACTACTATTTCATAACCAACAAAAAAAACCAAAAAAACCTACAGATAACACCTTGTTTTCTATTGTCTCTCTACTCCCACCGTCAGACACACGTGACTCCTAAGACGGAACGTCACACTATCATGTCTCTGTACGAAAGCTGTGTGTGTGTCCGGATAAATGGCATTAATTCAAGACCCTTCACCGTGGGTGTTGGACTCTGGCAACGGTGCGTACTGTCGCCCCTCTTGTTCATTAACTTTATGGACTGGATAGACAGGGGCAGCTGAGGCGATGGGCGTGTTTGTGTGGGTGACTGCCAAGTGGAGAGGTTGCCCTTTGCTGACGATCTTCTCCTCCTTGGGCCTTTCTGCACAAACCTTCAGTATGCACTAGACTGGTTTGCAGCCAAATGTGAAGAAGCTGGGATGAAGATTAGTGTGGCTAAAACAGGTTCTGGTCCTTTCAAGACAGCCTGCTCAGTACGTTCTCCATGTTAGGGGCGCCTCATTGAGACAGGTTGAGAAATTCAAGTATCTTGGGTTTGCATTCACAAGTGATGGACGGCAGGAGAAAGAATTGGATGCTCGGATCGGTGCAGCAAGCTGTGTCAGACGTGAACTGTGTCGGTCCGTGGTAACGAAACGCGAGCTGGGTAACAAAGCCAAGCTCTCCGTCTTCAAATCTATCTTTGTGCACATTCTCACCTACGGTCATGAGGCTTGGGTAAGGACCGAAAGAGTGCGATCGCGGGTACAAGCGGCCGAAGTGAGATTTCTGAGAGGTGTGTCAGGTGTTACCCTTCTAGATTGAGTGTACAGCAGCACAATAAGGGAATCTTTAGGTGTTGAGCCGTTACTTCTCCGCATTGAGAGATCTCAGTTGCGCTGGTATGGCCACGTGATACAGATGCCGCAAACTAGTCTTCCTAGGCAGTTGTTATTTTCCAAGCCGGTGGGTAAGAGACCAAGGGATCGGCCTAGAACCAGGTGGCTAGACTACATGGAGAATCTGGGTTCGAGTCGCTTGGATATTACCAGGGAGGACATGTGCCTGATGGCGGAAGATTGCGATCGCTGGAGATCCTCCATAGGGCTGCTGCCCCTACGACCCTAACGGATAAGCGGGTTTGAAAAGTAAGTAAATAAGCAAATAAAGTGCAATGCCTGGCCCACCTTCTCTTCCTTGCTCCAAAGTCAACCATGGAGAGCCACTGATGGACTGAATCATTACATGACATGAAAAGTGGGTCTTCTACAATAATATTCATCTATTTTACCTATGATTATCTTCAGAAGAACGTTCTAGAAAAGCCGGCCCAGTGGCCGAAAATGCTGGAGCGTATAAAGAATCCATCGAATTGCATGTATGGATGTTTGTATTTGTTCTCGGAATGTAAATAGATAATAATCATGTTGAATACTCTGGATTGGGTTAGGAAATATTAGAAATGACCCAGTTGTTGGCGCGACCATAAAACCTATCAAACTAACCAACAGGACCTCCGAGAAAGATCCCAAACAGGACTTGTACGTGAAGAAAGTGTGGCTGACCGTTTTCTGGATATCACTTGGAGTAATGCACTTCGTTATGTTACTGTGAGAACATTGTCACATTTATGCATACTGTGATATGCTTCAACGGACTCCTGAAAAACTCCTCAACAACAACCTTCATTAGTAAATCGAAAAGGCCGTACTGCTACATGTCTATGCAAGATAGCATGCAGCCATTAAGATCTTGCAGTTTGGGTGAAAAACTTTGCTCCTTCTCTCCATACTCATATGCCATCTCTCCCACAGGTTATCATCTGTTAGATCATTGGATAATCATGCGCAAACGACAGTTTACATCGTGAAGCCCTCGAAATAGAGTTGGAGACTTTTTCACCCCCAAAATCAAAGTTTTTACCAAAGACATGGAATTTACATTTCCCAGCCGTTGTGGATATGTTATTAATTGTTAGGGTGTTCTTTTAGGCATAAATTGAATTACCAAGATTTAAGACTGTGAATTTTTAATATCATAAAGATTATTTGTAATATCTTACAATATAACACAATATTACCAATTTAAAAGATAAATTTTTATATATGTAATTAATACACGTAATGAATGAATGCATGTAATATAATTATGAGATATATTATTTACTTATTCATTATTGATATTAAAGATTCACCTTTTTAATTGTTAATATTTTGTTACTAGCAGAGGTTCCCAGCGTTGCCCGGGATAATTACACTTGTAGGTAAACAGAACAATCTCAAAAAATTAAATTATAACTCCCAATTGGTTAAAAATTACTCAATCAATACAATACAGAGCAAAATACGAAAAACAGGAATTCTAGGTGATATATAGAAAATTGATCTAAACTCATCTTGACTTGCCTCACCACTTCAGAACATAACAATATACTTTAGACTATTGCCTTATCAATAGACGCAGCCTTGTTAATGTTCTGTCATTGCATCATCATTTAATGCTCATTATTAATAATTCTCGGAAACGAACGTTCAAACATCGCATTTTCAGCATCTCAGTTTCCAAAATATACACATTCCCACAGACTATAGTCAAAATGTATTTTTATGAAACGTTTGGATCTGATGTGCTACTAAATAAGCTAAGTGATAACCCCGGAGTGGCTCAGACTTTCTTTTTTTTTTGGATTAAATTTTGCAATATCTTGAAAATAAACACATGAAAACGCTTAGATTAAGTAGAGTAAAAATTCTTAATGAAGATTCGAAAAAAAAATTTTTCAAGGCTCACAATGGATGGACCTCACCAAGGATGCCACTGCTAGTCTAAATAATTTCTTACTCACGTAATCTTACTTTAGATGTACACTTGATGTTATTGCAATTCCCACTCTTCTCTCGATGTCTTCAAGTAAAACTTGGCCATTCATCACTTTGTGTAGTCTAACGGTCGCTGATTCTTCTATTTACTTGCCTACTCTTTGCTCAATACAGCACGGAGCTAAAGGAGTAATTCCTCTGTCATCTACTCTTTCTCAATAGTGTGCTAACTCGCCATTATCTCCAGTTACTGATCATTTTTAAAGGTTTTCAAAAAAATTGTTAATTACTAAGAACTTTCTTTTCTAAAAAAAAGCCTGAATAACAGGAATTCTACGCATTGTTACAAATTGAAACTTATCTATATTGCACAAACTTTGCCTTGCATTGTTGGTCATGAGATATATATTGTTGGTCTGTGCAGAGTGTTTGTGAATTGCGTGTTGATACCATTGTTGATAAGCATTGTTGCACAAACTTTGCCTTGCATTGTTGGTCATGAAATATTTCTCATTAATATGCCTTGCCATAATCATGAATATCGATTTTTATCAATAATTATTATTTTTTCGAAATCTGAAGTAGACAGTGAACTTCCTGATAGTTTGAAGGTCAAGTTTGCGAAATTTCATCAAGTTCGGAATAAAACTCTAGATTTGTATAAGAAAAAAACAAACAAACAAAAAACCCACAAACCCACAAACATCCTTCTTTATATATATAGAAAGATATTAGCAGGAGATACCCTGATCGGTACGCATAATAAAGAGGTGGTCGTGGCCAATATAAAGCCAATGAGCGTGCAGTATTCGTGTCACGTGACCTCACACCCCCTCCACCCCCATACTGACGTCACAGGCGGCCATTTTCGGGTCACGTGATGGATTTTTCCCGTGACATCACAGCTGATATGATTATTTTTAAATTTTATTTTTCATTTTAATTTTTAATCAAAATTTTTTACCTGCCCTTTTCTAATTTTTGTGTGTGGCCACTTCATGTGTGGTCTTTATTTTTGGTGGTGTTGTGATCCTTAATTTGGGTGTTTTCTGTTTTTGGGGTGTTGGCCCTTGCTTTGGGCGTTGGCTCTTGTTTTGGGCGTTGGTCCTTTTTTTGGGCGTTAGTCCTTTTTAGGGCGTTGGTCCTTTTTTGAGCATTGGTCTTTATTTTGGGGTGTGGTTCTTTTTTGGGGTGTTGGTCCTTGTTTTTGGCGTGGTCCTTAATTTTTTGGTGGTGGTCCTTGTTTTGGGTGTGGTCACTCATCTGACTGCGGCCATCTCCTTGTTTAATCACGTGGTTGTGGCCATGTTCTGATTCCTTGAGGCTGATGATAATAAAATAAAATTAATTTTATATTCTTAGTTATGCACTGCTGCTGGGGCTTCACTGCAAAAGGGGTGTTTGTGATTTTATCTCACAATATAAGTTACTCAGGCCGTGCTATATATACCCACTAACTAGGAGTGAACTAAACAAACTATGATCCCAAGTAGTTTTTACCTAATTACTAATTATCTTTTTATTTATACCACAGTCAAATTTTTCCCCGTTTTGCTTTACTCTCTCTTCTAATTTACTACCTCTGTTTCAAGGTGCTCAGTTTGTTTTTTAATTTTCAATTAATTTTTTAAAATTTCATTGCATTGTCTCGTTTGAGTGGGTGTTTGTTTGCTCCCAACCTGATGCAGTGTTTGACAGGTGACTGAATTTGCATATACATGCTTATAAATACAGCTAGCTCACACAGCCTGATGAAATGTTCGTATTCTCTAACTTTTTAGCTTATTTTAAAGGTAGTATGTTTGAAATTTGTTTTATTTTCATTTTCGCCTGTCTCACTGATTGCCCGTGCTCGCATGAATGGTTTTCTTTTTTTTTTCTCAGGATTGATTCTTGTTGAAATGTTGAAATAAAAATACAAATTTCACATTTCTCAATGCTGGTGAGGCATGCTTGACTCTCTCTCTCTTTACCAATTTGCACAGCCTTGCCAAACAGAAGTTGATAAATGTGGAGTTTGATTCTCCAACCTCGCGATATTCAGTCGTCCACCCTCTCTCTCTCTCTCTCTCTCTCTCTCTCTCTCTCGCTTTCTCCCTCCTCCTACATAACCAATACAAGTACGCAAAATGTTGCTTAAAATTGTATTTTAAAATTGTTTTTGCTCTCTCTCTCTCTCTCTCTCTTATACAGTATACAACTTTTCCAGTTTACTTTTGGTCTTATGATACGAGAGTGATATGCTTTGTACGATTCGTGTTCTTTATAGTGCAAAAGCCTGTATTCAATTTAAGGCTATGGTCACAAGCGATGATTTAACATCATTCGTCACAAGTCGTTAAGTTCTCAAAGTCATGCGCTTGTTGGCTTGTTTACAGCTTGAATTTTATAATTTTTACTTAATAAAAGTTGTCCATGGACTGTATTTTCGTTTTCCCTCACTCTACAATTCACGAGACGGTGACGTTCGCGAATGCGAGCATCGTGATTCCAGGGAGGGCTCTCTCGTCCACGTTGCATTCTCGGGCATGCTTTCTCAAAGTTGTGTTCTTGATGGCTTGTCTTTCTGTTTGATTACACAGATTTTTGCTTTTTAAAGGTTTGTCATAGGGTGTATGTTCGTTTCGTTGGCCTTTTACGATGTGTTGCAGTGTGTCAGATGCAGCACAGGAGTGTGCACAAGCGCAGGTGGTGGTTGCACTGTGGTTGCTAGGTCTCGGCCGCTGGGGCGTCGTTGTTCAGTGCGTTCGCTCAAGGTTGCATTGTCCATGCGTTTGTGTTTGCTAAAAGGACTGTGTCTTCAACCAAAGGTATATGTGATATGTATTTCTGTGCTCAGCTATTTCATCGTTTTCTTTTTGTTTTTTATCCTAATTAAAGTCTCTCCTGCTAACATATTTGCACGCCGTTGATTTCAAGGTGATCGTACAGTATCCGTCGCCACGTTTTGTGCTCATGCTACTCCAAGCTAAAAAAAATCTACGTATCTGACAACCCTGGTATTTGATGTAGCATTTACTGTAAGTGGTGTATTGCGTGGTGACAATAATACGATCTGACTCCATTCTCGTTAATATATAAGGCTATTTTTTAATAAAAATTATGGTACTATAACTAAACACTACATTTTGATAATAATGACAATAACGATATACAATGGTAATTAAAAGTTGGCATGTCTGCGTGAGAAGAGACAGTTCTGTTCTCCTTGGTTGCTGCGATCGCTCTGTCCCTGGTCTCCTATCTTCCCAGAGTGCCACGCGTGTTTTTAAGTGGCCTCTGGTGGTCGTTCGGTGAAGTCGGCTTCACCGCCATCTGGTGGCGACCCGCGGAAGGTGACCGCGGAGCTCGCCATAGTACTCCCCCCCCCAAATGCCGGAGGCGCGGTTCTTTACTGGTATCTAGGATTAAAACGTACCTGCCTGCCGGATCGGGTGGTGGTGCGGGCGATGGGTTTCACTGGAACTGTGGCTGTAGCTGCAGAAGACGCCGTCAGGGTGGCTTGGGACGGTGTAGCTGTCGTCATTATTGCTGTGGATTCGGTGGCCGAATCAGTCCAGATGAAGGCGGGCTTTAGGCAGTCTATGTGGATTGTCTCGCCCCGGTCGTGTCTGCAGATCGTGCAGTGGGTGCTTGTGAGTTTCACGACGGGGAATGGGCCATCGTACGGGTTCGAGAGCGTCGGTCTGGCGGTCTCGATCCGCACGAACACATGCGAGCAGCATGTCAAAGCGGGATGGATGAAGCATGCCGTCCTGTTGTGAGCGGACGTAGGGTTTGGTTGCAGGGTCTGCATGGCATCGCTCTGGTGTTGGAGGAAGGTGGAAGGCTCGGACGGTGGGGTGCTGCTGGAGTTGAAGAACTGTCCGGGTAAATGAAGCGTGGAGCCGTACACCATCTCGGCGCACGTGCCTCCGAGGTCGTCCTTGTAAGCTGAACGTAAGCCTAGGAGTACGATTGGTAGCGAGTCCATCTAGTGCTGGCCGTGGCAACGGAGAGCTTGCTTGAGAGAGCGATGAAAACGTTCCACTAAACCGTTGGCTGCAGGATGGTAAGGGGTAGTACGGATGTGGTCGATCCCTAGCATGGCTTTTAGGGAGGCAAACAAGTTGGAGGTGAATTGCCGTCCCTGGTTGGTGGTGATGGTTGTCGGGACGCCGAATCGGGAGATCCAGTGACGGGTGATAGCTCGTGCCACTGTTTCGGCAGTCATGTCCTGGAGGGGGATGGCTTCTGGCCAATGGGTGTACCGATCCACGCACGTGAGAAGGTATTGGTGGCCTTCCGAAGGTGGAAGGGGACCCACGAGATCAACGTGTATGTGGCTGAATCTCGTGGCGGGGAGCTTGAATGGTTGGAGAGGGCTGTGAGTGTGGCGATGTATCTTTGCTCTCTGACAGCTCGTGCACACTCGGGTCAACTCAGCAACGTCCTTGTTGATTGATGGCCAGACGAAACGCTGTAGGATGAGTCGTCTCGTGGCGTTCACACCTGGATGGGCCAGGTTGTGGAGCGTCTTGAAGACCTGTCGGCGGAACGCGGGCAGGACGTATGGTCTGACGTTTCCGTCCTTGGTGTCACAATATATGTGGGTATCGGAGTCCAGCTGTAGGGGTTTCAGCGATAGTGAGGTGTCGTTCCGGTGGAATAGGTCTTGGAGCTCGTCATCCTCTGTCTGGGCCTTCGCCAAGGCGGCGAAGTCGGTGGCTGGTAGATGTAGCTGTGCTATACGGGACAGGGTATCGGCAACAACGTTGCTCGAGCCTGCCACATGGCGTATGTCGGTTGTAAATTGTGCGATAAATTCTAAGTGACGCTGATGGCGGGGAGAACATGAGTCTGCCTTCCTGGTGAACGCGTACGTGAGGGATCTGTGGTCGGTGTAAACGGTGAACTCACGGCCTTCCAGTTCATGGTGGAAATGCCTTATGGCCGCGAAGATAGCCAAAAGCTCTCGGTCATAAGTGGAGTATTTTGTCTCAGCCGAATTTAATTTGCACGAGAAAAATGCAAGGGGGTGCAGCCCCTAGTCTCGGTGCGTGTGGAGCGCTGCGCCGATGGCTGAATCGGACGCATCCACCATCAATGCTAGCTGTTGATCAGGGGTCGGAAAGGTTAGGGTCGCGGCCTGCGCGAGATCGCGCTTGCATGTTTCGAAAGCGCCGCGTGCGGTCTCGCACTACGCTACTGGACGCGTGTCCTTTTTTATAGAGTCTTTTGTCAACTCGTGCAGTGGGGCTTGCACGCAGGCGGCGTTTGGTAAGAATCTTCGATGAAAATTCAGCATTGCAAGAAAACGTCGCAATTGAGCGATGGTCTCTGGCGATAGAAATTCTGCAATTGCCTTCGTTTTCTCAGGGAGGGGTTGAACTCCGTCCTGGGAGACTAGGCAGCCAAAAAAGGCGACGGAGGGCTGGCAGAAAACGCACTTGTCTTAGATGATTTTTAGTTGGTAATCACTCAGGCGTTGTAATACCTGCCTGATATGTTTTGAATGCTCCTCCTGAGTGCGTGACGCGACGAGAATATCGCCCACGTACGGAATACAGAAGCAAGACCGGCGAGCACCTGGTGCATATGGCGCTGAAAGGTTTGGCCGGCATTGCGTAAGCCGAACGGCGTGGTCGTAAATTCGAACAGGCCGAACGGGGTGGTTATAGCAGTTTTGGAGATATGCTCGGGCAATATCGGTATCTGATGATATGCCCTGGCCAAGTCAATGGTGGAGAATACTTTTTTATCGTGTAGAATTTGGGTGCAGTCCTGAATATGGGGTAAAGGGTAAAGGTCTGGTGTCGTCACTGCATTTAGGCAACGGTAGTCACCGCATGGCTGCCACCCACCATTGGGCTTCCTGACCATGTGCAGGGGGCTGGCCCAAGGACTGTTGGAAGGCCTGACAATGCCGTCGGCCATCATGGCTTCAAATTCCTTTCTGGCTGCCTGGAGCATGTCAAGCGATAGGCGTCTTGGTTTTGAGAAAATGGGGGGGCCAGTGGTTTCAATATGGTGGAAAACCAGTGGCTCCCAATCCGTTTTGGAGGATAGGGACAGGTTAGTTACCCGTGGAAACTCTCGCAGGATGTCGTAATAAGGGGAGGCAGTGGAGAGGATAGATATCCTGCTTAAGGAGGCGGGTTGCTTCAACAGGGTGTCTGTTGTTGTAAGGTGGGTAGTGCCATCGATGAGGCGATTGTTTTTTACATCCACCAGGAGATTATAATGGTTTAAAAAATCCACGCCAATAATTGGTTGAGAGACGTCCGCGATGATGAATTTCCACGGGAAGTGCCATTTCAAATTAAGCGCGACGGAGATCGTCTCCATGCCGTAAGTTTGGATTGGGGAGTTGTTGGCGGCATAGAGGGTCAACTCCGCCGGGCTTTGGAGATGAGGATAGCGGTGTTTGGGGAGGACAGACACATCCGCGCCCGTGTCGATGAGGAAGGTTATCATCAACGCGTTGTCGGCCACGAAAATTCGGTCAAGACGGTCGCTGCTATTGGTCGTTAACGGCCGTCCGTTAACTTTTCCGAAACTGTGTTTTGTGTGAAAGAACAGGGGGCTGTGCACTTACGTGCGCGTGCTCCAAATTTTGCGTGGTAAAAACACGCGCCGGGAATGATTTGGTCAGCTTGCTAGGGGTGTAGCTGCGCGTGTGTGCCGTCGTGTGTTTGCGAGGTGGGCGCGCAGCTCGGCGACGGCTTTAGTTAGGTCGGCGATCTGCTGCTGCATAGAGGCGCCGGGGGTCTCAGCTGATACCTCGTGTAATTGGAACGAGGCCGGGGCAACTACCTCCGCTATTTTATCAGCTATTTCGGCCAGCTTACTTACATCCTCGCTGGATGCTGCGAGTATGGCCTGGGTGCTGTGGGGAAGTCGGGTCATCCACAGCGATTTTAGAATGTCATCGCTAGCGTGTTTGCCGGCGAGGTCGCGCATCCTCGCAAGCAGTTGTGTCGGGCGTTGATCTCCAAGTTCGATGCCTTGGAGTAATTGTTTTATTTTCGAAGATTCGCTTTCCGCGAAAGCGTGAATTAGTCGGCTTTTAAGTGTGCTATATGCCTCGGACGCCAGCGGTTGCAGGATCAAGTCCTGGACCACATGGAGGACGTCAGGGGCGATGGCGGCTACCACGTGGTGGAATTTGGTGGTATCTATTGTAATGTTTGCTATGGCAAACTGAGCTTCCACCTGGGCGAACCATAATTGGGGGTATTTGGTCCAAAAAGGCGGCGGTTTAATGGCTACCCGTGCTATTTGTGGGAATTCGGGGGTATCTCCGGCCATATTTTTCTTCAGGGAACAAAGGGGTCGGTCTTAAAAAAAAACGTGTGGGAGTTTCACAATGAAAGGCAGGGACTCGTGTCTCTTGCCACGTGCTTGTCGCTGAAATTTGCACAATCTAACCAAGGGACGCGGCTTTGTGGCAGGGTCAAAACAATGATAGTTGCACGTACCTTTACTTTTTTTTCTTGTTGTTGCCGTGATTACTGCTGGGCTTCCTTGGTTGTTGTGGTCGGGGCCACGTGGTTGGTCGCTCCCTTGGTGCCTGGTAGTCTCTCTGCGGATTTTGTCGATCCCGTCTGCTGCTGTCGTGGTGATTCTGTCGCTAAAACCAGTTGTAGCGTTTGCTGTAAGTGGTGTATTGCGTGGTGACAATAATACGATCTGACTCCATTCTCGTTAATATATAAGGCTATTTTTTAATAAAAATTATGGTACTATAGCTAAACACTACATTTTGATAATAATGACAATAACGATATACAATGGTAATTAAAAGTTGGCATGTCTCCGTGAGAAGAGAGAGTTCTGTTCTCCTTGGTTGCTGCGATCGCTCTGTCCCTGGTCTCATATCTTCCCAGAGTGCCACGCGTGTTTTTGAGTGGCCTCTGGTGGTCGTTCGGTGAAGTCGGCTTCACCGCCATCTGGTGGCGACCCGCGGAAGTTGGCCGCGGAGCTCGCCATATTTGAAATACGATTGTTTGTGGTGCATTGGTGTTTTCACATTACTTTCAGAGTTTTTTTATCTAATTAAAGGCCATCGTATTAACAAAACGGTACGTTCTTGTTTTCACACAGTTCGGGCTAGGGTTAGTGGGTTCGCGAGGAGAACACCGTCGATCAGTGTTCAAGCTAATCCGTGCTAAAATTCCTTGCGTTTTCTACCTCGGGTATGTGATATACGTTTGCTTATGATGCATTGGTGTTCCCCCATTCGTTTCATTCTTTTCCGACTAAAATAAAGCCTTTCTTATTTACAAAACTGTACGTAATTCTTATCACACAGGCTGTACGAAGCCAAGGTATCTGTGACGTGAACAATCACAACAGCCGCTGAGATCAATGCTCACTTTAATCTAAGGTAAAAACTCTTGTCTCTTCCATAGGCTGGCAGCATTTTGCTAATGTAAAATGCTGTGTTTCAATTTTAATACAATAGCATCACATGTGCAGTAGGACTTGTTCATTTCTTAGTTCTTGCGGCCAATCATTACCTTGAAAAATTTATCTCCACATTTCCATATCTCTGTTTTCTGTTTTTGCATTGATTTCTTATAAAAATAATTACAAATAATAATGATGATGATGAAGAAATGTTTACAGGATTTTCAGTTTTTAGTTACTATTTTACTGATTGCTTTTTATTCCCTATAATTTTAACTCACGTTCTAATAAATAAAAAAAAACTAAAGTAAAATAAAATAAAATTAAATTAAACAAAATTCAAACTTTACTTTTAATCTATTTAAGCTCTCACAAATGTTAAATTTTGTAAGTTAATCTGCATTGCATAATAAATGCTTAAGTGCAAATTTCACTTTTAAGGTATTACTAAGTTCACATTTTGAGGGGCATTGGTCAATATTGTTACTTAATAAAGCAGGCATCATTACTGTTTTTCTATTGTTCGGTTATTTGGGCAATTTTGTTAGTAAAGTAGACAAGACAGCGAAATTGTAAGATAGGTGAGAGTTTTGAGGTCTTCTCTTTGCTTGTTTGGTTTTAGTTGCTCGTAGGTCGATTTTATAAACAGGTCGCTCAGTCGGTTACACATTCCTCCTAATTTCTACCCGCACCTGGCGTAGCAAGCGATTAGTCAACTACCTCAAACAATACCAGCGTTCAGCTGGGAGCTCCGAAGGTTACTTTAGCAACCACTACTCTGCTGGCTAATAAGGGCTAAAGTAACGATAGGCTCACTATTATCCAACTACTGTTGCTATCTATCCATCGGTGACCCTATCTGACTAGGTGTAGTAGCATTCGTTTTGGGCCTTGTTACTCTTTGTGACTGAAATTTTGTTTAATCAAATTTTGCGCTCTCTTTAACATCAATTTACTGTTTGTTATTCTTTCGTTTCTGCCCGTGTGAGTCTGTTTGAAAAAAGTAAAATTGTCTTTCAAGGGGTTCTTTGTTAGCCGACAGGCCCTACCTCTTACTGCGTTTTGGTGTTATGTGAATTTAGGGTAAAATTGTGTTTAAAATTACAAATTTTTTTTTCAACACTATTGAGGTTATACGGGCTTCTTACACTAATATATGCCTGAAATGATTTGCTGTGATCGTTAAAAATGCAGCATTTCTCGCTATTTCAATTCGTTACAGTTAACCTTATCTTCATCTCTCTCTCTCTCTCTCTCTCTCTCTCTCTCTCTCTCTCTCTCTTTCAAGGTTTCTTTTTTTTTAATATTTTGTAAATAGAAAGGCTAAATGACTTCTTTTCCTCGGTTATTTGTCAACAAATACAATTATACAATGTTTATGCTACAATTCCGTTTCTCTTTTGAGACAAGTCACACGTATTTTTTTTCTTTTTTTCTGTGCTGATTTCTCACCAGCAACAGGGTACAGTAAGAGTGACATAGGCAGTGTTGACGTTCAAATACGTTTTCGAATTAATGTTAGGGTTTGCACTGGTTAAGGCAACTACCCACACCTATTGTTTTAAGTTTCTCCGATTTTTAAGATGCTTTCGTTTACTCTCAGCATTGGTAAATGTTCAAATACGTTGATGAGCGTTACTGTTTCCCGACGATTGCGAGTGCATTTGCACTAACATGGTCTATACATTTCATCAGCAACAGATTAACTGACTTGGTTAAAAGGTTGCTTTACTGAAATTAATTGAACACAGTTGGTTATTCTTCAATTCAACTATTCTTTTTACTTTTGGTACGAAACCTAAGCTATTTTATCTTTTTTGTTGTTGTTATTTCAACAGTATACATAAAGGTGAAAGCAGTGGGTTCCTAGTAACAATTTTGTACGTAACTGTTATCAGCTATTTGAGGCTGTGTACAGTGTTTGGCATTAACAGAGCTGCAGATCCCCAACTAACTGCGTTTTGCGTTAATCCGAGCTAAAAAATGGTTGTGTCTTCCAGTTAGGGTATGTGAAATATGTTTCCTCATTAGTTTCATGGGTTATTCGGCTAATTAAACTCTCCCCATTGGTAAATTTGTTGGTACATTGTTTCAGTTGAGTACTGATAACCCCAATGCCGTTGAATTAGAGGGTTAGCTTCGCAAACTTTATAAACACAGTTTCTGACTACGTATGTTTAATTTTCTTCTATTCTCTATGATTTTTGTGTTCTGATTGTTCAGTTTGTTGTTTGTTTAAAATAATTTTATCCTGCTCACTCAATGTTTACTCTTTTAAGTGCGCACAGGGATAGTGTAATATAGGTATCATTCTATACGTGCTTTAAGTTAAATTTAGGTTAAAATATCACTTCGACATTTTACTGTTACTTGACTGTCTGCTAACAAAGGACCCCTTGAAAGACAATTTTACTTTTTTCAAACAGACTCACACGGGCTGAAACGAAAGAATAACAAACAGTAAATTGATCTTAAAGAGAACGTAAACTTTGGTTAAACAAAATTTCAGTCGAAAGACTAACAAGGCCCAAAACGAATGCAACTGCACCTAGTCAGATAGGGTCACAGATGGATAGATACAACAGTGGTTGTATAATAGTGAGCCTATCATTACTTCAGTCCTTCTTAGCCAGCAGAGCAGTGGTTGCTAAAGTAACCTTCGGAGCTCACAGCTGAACGCTGGCATAGCCCCCTAGATATAAAAGGCCCGTTTAGCCGACCGATTTCCTGTAATCAGTTTTGACATTAATTGTCACTAGGAGCGCTGCTTTCATGAACTTCTTATCTAACTGATCGTCACCCATTACTAACCCTGATTGTCACCCATTGATATCATTTAATCAATTTAAAATGGTTATGTGTTGTGTGCCTTTGTGCGTAGAAAGAAGTGAACATAATAAAAATAAAGTTATTAAAACTTCATTCCATGATTTTGAAGTAGCGATGGATTAGGGCGATTGATAGGAAGGATTGGTTACCGACAGACTCGTAAGTATTTCGGATACGATCTAATTTTACGGAAAATGTTTTTTATTAATTAATAAAAACAACTTAAATATGTGTAAAATGAATTTGTACTCTAATTAATTGTAAATATTTGAATCATTTTACAGATCACGAGTCTGCAGCAAGCATTTTACGGAGGATGATTATGAACAGGGGGAAAAAAATTGTCGATTAAAAAAAAATACTGTGCCCACAATTTTCCCAAATTATCCTTCATATAGCCAGAATAAGGACATTAAAAAACGTAAGTCGCCTAAAAAAACGTCTTTTGGAACCCTTAGAAAATTCCACTTCTAATAAAAAAAGACGTAGAGTTGAAAGATCGGGCTTACATATTGATGAGGTGGGGGGCAGGTGTAGCTCGGTTGTCTCGCCTTTCTTAACGTATTGGTGGAGTTAAGCAACCTTGAGCGCGGTTAATTACAGGTTGGGTGACCGCCTGGAAACGTCCATCGCCCCCGTGCTTCGGAGGGCACGTTAAGCCGTCGGTCCCGGCTGCTACTGTTTTCTGTGGCAGTCGTTAATTGGGGATAGTACAGTAGACTCAGAGAGTCGCAGTGCTCTGGTTTCTAGTATAACCACTTCGGTTTTCTTGTATAACCACTTCGGTTTCTCGTTTAACCACTTCGGTTTTCTTGTATAACCACTTCGGTTTCGTGTTAACCACCCCTTACAGTTCATTAAGCATTACATATTGATGAACAACCCCATGATGACATAGAACCACCCCAAATTTCCGATGAAAACGAAAACGTGAGCGATTCCGCAAGTGAGCTTGTATACAATAATGATATGATGGAATACAATAATGAAAGAGATGAAAAAAAAATTAAATAATTTACGCGTCAAGAATTTCCGGCTTCAGAAACGTGTAAAAGATTTACTTGGAAAGAAATTGCCACCAAAAGAAGATGGAGAAATTCAAGAAGATTTTAAAACGTGCAAAAGCAAACTCGAAAAAATTTGCAAAGATGCTGAAAATGGTAAAGATCCTGCCATTTTCCTTGTAGAGCAAATTAAAATCTCCGATAAAGAATGCCATAAATGGTCAGAATTTATGCTGAAATATGCTGTTTTGTGGCAAGCACATTCACCAGCAGGCTATCGTTTTGCAAGAGATGTCAATTTGTTGCAATTGCCAAGCCGGATAACACTCAGCAAATATATCGGTTTCAGCACAGGGGAGATAGGCATAACAAGCCTTGTGAAGAAAAGATTAGAGGTCGAGGCATCAAAATTAAAGGCAATAGAAAAACATTGCACCATAATCATCGATGAAATTGTGACATATTTTAATATATCACTACATGTTTGGAATAATGTATCCAAACATGTGTTGTTTTCTGATTATTGGAATAGGCGGCATGGAAGATTGACTCCTCATATTTATTTAGCTATTAAAATTTGTTATTCATTTTGCAAAATTTATTATTGGCAAGGATATTTATTCTGTAAATTTTACTGTTGAAGAATTTTACTGTAGTCAGTCGGTGTTTTAGTCCTCGTTACTGGCCCTTTGTCTTTGTTCTTTTTTTTGGCGGGAAAATTTTGTTGATAAGAAATAAGAAGAGGGGGGTAGGCGATTAGTCATGGGATTAGGGAAGCGGGTGTGGGAGCGAGCGCATGAAACACCGATTGGCTAAGTTTGTATTATTATTATTTTTTTTCCTGCGGGACTGTTGTAAAAAAAAAAAAGGATTCGGGAAAAAAGAGAAGAGAAGGGATCATTCGATACACAGCTATGGTGACAACAAGTCGTGCGGATTGATCGAGAACTGGAGACCATGTGACTGCGGAGCACGAAGCAAGCGTAGCAGGTTCGGCTCCGCGTTGGGCGGCAGAGACTCGTCACGCCTCGGCGTGGAGGCCGGACAGGTGCGGGTTAAACGAAAGGTGTGCGACGACTATGTGCAGGAAACCCAGCGACCATGAGGAAACAGAGCCTGTTAAGCACCTGGCGACGGCGGAGATGGCAACTGCAGCTTCCAAGGTTGCAAGTAGGAACCACCGACTGTCCACCATCACGAAGTGAATCGGCGGGAGGCCGCGCTGGCCGTGGGATTCGTGGGCACGCCGTGGCGGCATAGTGGCGTAGCGAATTGGTAGCCAGGCGAGCCAAACAACATGGAGCAGACAACGGCGGCAGCGGTGGAGAACATGGACCCCTTTGGAGTTGGCAGTACATCAACAGCTCAACCAAGTGTGGAACAGAACTCTGGTTTGAATCCAGTAAGTGATAGTATGATTCAGAACGATAGTGCATTCATAAGAACGAAGTAACTTCAACATCAACTGGACGATGTAGTGTTATGCATAACGGGGTCAAATCAAAAGAGGTAGGGATTTCAATTTACGTTTCGTATGTATTGTTTAAATTCTGGAGATATAAAGAATAATGTATCTTCTTTAAGTTAGTTATGGATCCATTAAGTAAATTACAAATTCCTTTAGTTTACTTATCATTTTCGTATGTATGTATTATGTTTTCAGTTATTTACTTTATATTATCTGTAAATAAAAGTGTTCCTTAGAGTTTTTACGTAATCTTCCATGCCTCCAGTTGATTAATTTTTCGTAACAGACTTTAGTTGGGTAGTTAGCTTATAAATTGGTAGACTAAGGCTTTGATTTTGATTTATTTTTGCGGCCACAAGGTAGGTTAATTTTATTACGTTATAATTTCATAATAAGTCACTATACGATCAGTTAGGGTAGGGCGTTAGTTTTTTCTTTTTTTGGAATAAGTAATGACATGCGGGCATGGTTTGAGACACGGCAGCGCTTTTGGCACTTGGGTCGGAACATGACACCACCCAATTTAGGGCTAATTAGGGGCCAAGGCAAACTCATTACCTGCATCGTCACAAAATGACAATTAAACCTTCAAAACAATACGACAAGCGCCATGATGAGTAAGTATTCTATTTAACAGTAAGGAAAACTATTTTTTGTCTTTATTGAAATCTACTTATCTTTCATAATAACTATTGAGTTATGACTCTAACCTAATGTAAAAAAATTGCATTTATTCTACTTATTGCAGATTTTTTGGTCAAGTTGATATGGGTGAGGTTGGGCAAAGATCAGAACCAGCAAATCGCCTTCTTCGCTTCTTGCTTGTAGGCCTATCAACACCTTACCGAATTCCGGTTGGCTATTTTTTCACTCAGCAATTAAATGGATCGGAACTGCATCGCTTACTTCTACTTGTCCTGGCAGCTGTTGAAGAACAGTCATTCATAGTAGTCCGTATAACGACTGATAACCATTCCACAAACGTAAAGATGTTTAAAGAGCTAGGAAATGGAGTTTCAAAACATGAAATTAAACATCCATTAGATGGGGAGAGAAAGTTGTTTTTATCATATGACTATTGTCATGTGATAAAAAACGTGAGAAATTTATTTTTAAGTCGTAAACTAAAATTTCAAAATCACCCCATATCAGCATCATTTGTGCGGCAATTGTATATCAATCATAAACATTCAATTATAAAACCAGTACGTTTTCTAACCCGAAAACATGTTTTTCCAAACAATCTGGAAAAAATGAATGTTGGAAGAGCTGTCCAGTTATGTTCACCACCGGTCACCGCTGCTTAGGATGTTTAGCAAGTGATCATCGTGACTGGGATATGGAAAACATAATTGTTTTTCTAGAAACCATATATAAATGGTTCCAGGTATAGTTCATCAATATAAGAGGTTATTCTTAAAATTAAAGAATGAACTTGTTTATAATAAACAGTTGCATTTCCAGCTTCATGATGTCCACAACCACACCTTGGCTATCCATTCAAGGAATTCTAATTGTGCTCCATATTACACCATTGATGATGAAAGGTTACTCTGGTTGGAAAAATTTTTTTAAAACTATTTGGAAACCTGGAAACATTAAGCAACCTCTCAGGAGTTTTTAAGTGAGGAGACTTACCTAGCTCTAAAACAGACAACACTGGCTACAGTGGCATGCGTTAGATATTGTGAATTCACATTCTCTCAGCAAAATTCATATTTAACATTCCTTTTTCCCCATCTCTGTTTAAAGAAATTGTTTTAACTCTTGTTGCAGATTTCTTTTACAGCAAAATTTCAGGTTCGTCCTAACTCACCATTTCTCCAGTGATCCAGTAGAAAATTTTTTCAGTGGACTTCGACAAATGTTAGGGATAAATGATCAAGCTGATGCATCAAGTAAGTGTTTAACATTAAATTTCTCAAATAAACCCAATTAAGCTATGCTTGTTGTTTATTAAAAAGAAACCATCCTAGGAGGTTTTTAAATTTCTGTTATTTATACATTTGTAGATGTAACTCATGCCATTGAGAAAATACTAAAAATTGGGGTTATGAAAGCATCACAATTCAGCAATGTTAATACTGAAAATTCCTCGACTGCAGAGATATACTCTTCACGCATCTCCAATACGCCAGTGAGAAAGACTACTCCTGGCCAGGACCAAGATAAAAACAATGAAAACATATACATTTCAGAGGTTTACAGAAAACTCTTAGATGAAATATCATCTCTGCCCTGTAACAAATTTTTATTTAATTAAACTTTTTTCCAATAATTATTTTATCACTTATATTTATCTCTTTGCTTCCACTGCTTATGCTTAATTTTATTATTTTTTCCCTTGCTTTTCTAGCTGTGTGTTCCAATTTATCCCTGCACATAAAATCATTAACATTATATGCTGGGTTCATTGCTCGCATGTTGCTTGATAGAATTCCGGAATGTCCTGATATGCCTTATTGTACCCACAAGCACTTCACCTCTCTATTCCTTAATTGCAGCTCAAGACCGTGGTGGACTTTGCTACCCTCCCCACAATTTATGTAATCTAATTTCGGCTCTCTTTAAATTTTTAGTTGCTTTTTGCCACGAGCATGAAAATATTAAAAACATTAAAAAAAATAATGTCTCTGCTTCTCCCTTACCTAAATAAAATTTCCTGGCTTTGTTGTTCCTGCTCTGAATTACCCCAGCATACAAAACAAATTCATTTTTTGTTGCGAAACCGAATGGTTATGAATATTTTATGTAACATTACTAATGTCGAAAATGATGCTTTAGAATCCAAAAAAATTTATAAAGAAACCTCTATCTAGGAAAATTTTAAAATTGTAATGATTAATTTGTAAACTTGTAATAAAATGATAACATTTTGATGAAAAGAAATAAAAATTATTGTATTCAAAAATTAAATGCTCTTTCTTGTTGCTCATTAAAAATACTTTAAAATTCAAAAGAAATGATTTATTCTAATTTGGCTTTTAACTATTAAAAATTATTTGGTTTTATCTATTAAAAATTAAGTTTAATCGTTCGTTTTACAAAAATTAACTGAACAAATAACTGCTTTCTGTCGATTTCTAATAAACAGCTATACTAAATGGGGGTCATGTTGTCAGTCCCCTCTAACGTCAAATGGTTGCAAAACCCATTACGCCGATTCCAAGCCAAGTGAACGGGCCAAGTGAACGGGCCTTTACTATCTACGCGGCTATGACGCTGGTACTGTTTGAGTTGGTTCACTATTCGCTTGTTATGCCCAGTGCGGGTAGAAATTAGGAGGAATGTGTAACCGACTGAGCGACCTGCTTATACAATCGACCTACGAGCAACTAAAACAAAACGAGGAAAGAGAAGACCTCAAAACTCTCACCTATCTTACAGTTTCGCTGTCTTGTCTATTTTACTAACAAAACTGCCCAAATAACCGAACAATAGAAAAAGAGTAATGATGCCTGCTTTATTAAGTTACAATATTGACCAATGCCCCTCAAAATGTGAACTTAGTAATACCTTAAAAGTGAAATTTGCACTTAAGCATTTATTATGCAATGCAGATTAACTTACAGAATTTAACATTTGTGCGAGTTTAAATACATTAAAAGTAAAGTTTGAATTTTGTTTTATTTTATTTTATTTTATTTTATTTTATAGAACGTCATTTAAAATTAAAGAGAATAAAAAGTAATCAGTAAAATAGTAACTATAAACTGAAAATCCTGTAAATTATTCATCATCATCATCATCATTATTTGTAATTATTTTTATAAGAAATCAATACAAAAACAGAAAACAGAGATATGGAAATGTGGAGATAAATTTTCCAAGGTAACGATTGACCGCAAAAACTAAGAAATGAACAAGTCCTACTGCACATGTGATGCTATTTTATTAAAATCGAAACACAGCAGTTTACATTAGCAAAATGCTGCAACCCTATGGAAGAGACAAGGGTTTTTAGCTTAGATTAGCGTGATCATTGATCACAGCGGCTGTCGCTGTTGTTCACGTCGCGCAAAAGCTAGGCTTCATACGGCCTGAGTGATGAGGTTTACGTACACTTTTGTAAATAGGAAAGGCTTTAATTTAGTCGGAAAAACATGAAACGAATGGGGGAACACCAATGCATCATAAGTAAACGTATATCACATACCCGAGGTAGAAAACGCAAGGAATTTTAGCACGGGTTAACTTGAACACTGACCGACGGTGTTCTCCTTGCGAACCTGCTAAGTCTAGCCCGACCTGCAGGATAATAAGAACGTACGCTTTTGTTGATACAACGGCCTTTAATTAGATAAAAAAAACTCTGAAAGTAATGTGAAAACGCCAATGCACCACAAACAATCGTATTTCAAGTACACAGGTGTTATATGTCTTATAGGCTTTATATGTATTTTTATAGTCCGTAAATATAAAGACGGGTGCAACGATGATTTAGCTTAATATCGAAACTAAAACTATTTATTATCAGTTTGCACTTCTATTGGCTGAAGCCAATCGGATACATATTACGTCATATATAACATGCCAATTTTTTTTTTTTTTTTATAATTAAGATTAAATAAAAAGAATGATTACATAAATATTGTTTATAAGTTAACTTTAAGACAAAATTTAAATAGTTTCTATTAATCGTTGAGGCTTCTTTCTTCTTCTTCTAGATCGTCTTTTCTTCCTTCCAGATTGTTTTATTTCTCCCTCTTTCTCATCAACCTCGATTTCGCCTTCTTTCTCATCATCCTCGATTTCGCCTTCTTTCTCATCATCCTCGATTTCTCCTCTTTGGTTGTCTTCTTGTTTGATTCCTTCTTCTCGATTCATCTGCTCTTGATCTTCCATCTCATTCTGCTTTATTTCTTCTTCACACGGCTGTTGGTTCACTTGAACTTCCTCCTCTTCGTTATATAAGTCATCTGCTGACGTATCTGTCTGTTCTCGATCTTGTCTCGCACGCAGAAATTGTCTATTTCTTTCATATGTTCGTCCGTCTTCTGTTATGACTCTGTATCTTCTTGGATATTTAGTTTGTTGTATCACTCTTCCGTTTTCCCATCTGTCTTTCAAAGACTTCTTCATCCATACATTTTGACCTGTTTGTAACTCTTGTTGGCGTTTAACATGTCTGTTAGCATATCGTTGTTGTAATTGCTGTCTATTTTCCAATAATCTTCTAATATTTCGGTTTGAGCAATTTTGCCTTGTTTTATCATTAAACTGAGGAATATGTCCTTTTAGCTTTCGTTTAAACATGATATCTGCAGGTGCTGGCATATCTTTAGCTGGCATTGTATTGTATGAGAATAGTACTTCACTCAAACGGAGATTCTGATTTGTTGATTTTCTTAGAGAACGTTTAAAAGTTTGAATTGCTCTTTCCACTTGTCCATTGGATCTTGGATATAATGGGCTTGATGTAATGTGATCCAATGCAATGGTATTACAAAAATGTTTCCATTCTGCTGTATTGAATGGCGGACCATTGTCTGTATATATTTTTTCCGGTACACCAAATCGTCCAAAAATGTCCTGGCAGGTTTCTATTGTAGCTTTCCTAGTAAGACTCTTCATCTGTTGTACCTCTATAAACTTGGAGAAATAATCCACTATCAATATATAGTCCTTGTTACTTTCTTTAAAGAAATCTGCAGCAACATATTGCCATGGTTTCTTGGGAATGTTTCTATTGAGAATAGGTTCATGTGGATTATTATTTCTATATTTTTGACATACATCACAGTTCATAATATAATTTTTAATTTCATTCTTCATATTCGGCCAGTATAGTGATTCAGTTGCCTTTTTACACGATGATACTATGCCTCTGTGGCCTCTATGTAATAATTCAAGCATTTTCCTACGTAATATTTTTGGAATTACCAGGCGTTGTCCTTTACATAAGAGATCTTTCACATGATATAATTCATCTTTGCAGTGCCAGTATTGGCGTATTTCTTCTTTTAGGGCAGATTTTTTTATTTGGCCATCCATTTTGAATAACTTCTTTTAACATTTGTAATTCTGTATCGGATGCTGTTGCAGTTTCGATTTCTTTGATTTTTCCGGATGTAATCTTTGCAACAATGCATATTTCAATTTTCTGTTCTTTTTCAACAGTTTTGTTGTCATATCTCTCTACTGAAGCTCTGGATAGTGCATCTGCAGCTATTAATTTCTTCCCTGGAACATATTTTAGTTCTGCATCATATCTTTGGAAACGTATTAAAAATTTCTCTAGTCTTGGTGAAACTTTATCAAAGGCTTTTTGCACTATGGCCAATAAGGGCTTATGGTCTTTCTCCACTTTAACTTTCCCACCATATGTGTAATAGTGGAATCGTTCCAATGCGAACACGATAGCAAGGAATTCTTTGTCGATCTGTGGATATGCTTGCTGCGCAGATGTAAGCGTTATTGATGCGTTCTCCACCAATTTTCCATCTTGTAAAAGCAGAGCACCTAATCCATGCTTGCTTGCATCTACTGATAAAGTTACTGGTTTGTCATTATCAAAGTAATTTAGTACTGGTGCTTTTTGTAGCAGTCCTTTTATTCTTTCGAATTCTCTCGTGTGTTCTTCTTTCCAACACCATGTTACACTGTCCTTTAATAATTCTCTAAGGATTTTAGTTTCTTCTGAATAATGTGCCACAAATCTCATCAGGTATGTTGCTAAGCCTAAAAATCTTTTTAATTCTTCTTTAGAAGTGGGTATTGGATATTTATTAATAGCTTCCAGCTTCTTGGGATCTGGACGCACTCCATCTTTGTTTAAGACGTGTCCCAAATAGTTCACTTCACTTTTTTCTATTTGTAGTTTATCCCTACTGAACTTCAAATTTTCTTTTCTTGCTACTTCCAAGACCTTCTTTAATATTTTTGCATGATTTTCATCATCTATAGCTGGTATCAGTATGTCGTCAAAGTATGACGAGATTTCAGGTACACCGCAGAAAATATCATCTATCGCCTTCTGAAACATTTCAGGAGCACAGTTCAATCCATATGGTAATACTAACCAACGATAATGTCCAAACGGGGTTACAAAAGTTGTATAATAAGAACTTGCTTCAGTTAATGGCAAGTGCCAAAATGCGTTCTTCATATCAAGAATGGTGAATTTTCTTGCTCCATGGGCTTTTGCAAGTAATTTATCTAGAGTTGGAGGATTATATCCTTGTCTTTTTATTACTTTGTTGAGTTCTCGTGGATCTAATACAATGCGTATCTTCCCATGTTTCTTTATGAACGTAACGTTGTTAACCCAATCTGTCGGAGTGTCAACTTTCTTTATCAAATTTTCCTTCTCTAGTCTTGCTAGTTCCTCCTTAACATTATTTTCTAGAGCTGCTGGAATTCTTCTGGGCATTGCGCGAAATGGTTGAGCATCCTTTTCTATTTAAAATGAGTATTGTCTTTTTAATCTTCCTGTGCCTTGAAAAACATCTTTATATTGTTCAATTATACTCTGAACATTTTGATCTTCTTGTTTTTTCTCTTGTATTTCTATAACTTCATGTAGGCGTTTAATTAATCCCAAAGCTTCACATGTTTCTGCACCTAACACTGGTGTTCTGGCATCATGTATCACGTAAAAAGTTAAATATTGTACCATGTTCTTATATTTGCATTTACATTTTATTTTTCCTAATATTGGTATCTTCTGTCCAGTATATGTATAAAGTCGTGCATTCGAGTGCATTATTTGTGGTTGTTTGTGCCATTTCATCATAATTTGCTTTGATAAAATATTGGCTTGTGCACCACAATCAAGTTTTAATTTTACTGTATTCCCATTAATTAAAATTGGACAATACCATGCATCATTATGATATGTATCTGTCTTCTGTTCAATTTCTGATATAATAAAACTGTCATCATCGCTTGACTCATTGTGTAATTCATTTATTTGTTTTGGCTTATAATATTTCTTTCCTTGTGTCTTCTGTTTAGACCTGCACATTTTCATAAAATGATTAGGGCCTCCACAGCCTCTACATTTTACACCAAATGCTGGGCACTCTCTATAATTGTGCGTTCTGCCACATTTTTGACAAATTTTCTTTGAGTTAAAGGTGTTTGCATCTCTATTTTGTCCAGGCTTCACATTTATATTCGTATTTTTGTTTTTATAACGAAAAGATTTACTTACGGCATCAACTGGTTTATTGTCTCTGTTCATTTCTCTGCCGTATCTCTTTGAAACTTCAGCAGTTTTGCATTGTTTGATTACCTCTTCTAATTTTATCTGTCCTTGTCTTAGAAGCCTTTCTCTCAATGCCTGATCTGAGAGTCCGCTAATTATTTTATCTTTAATTGTTCTGTTTTTATGCGTCTCTGTCGTATCTTCAAAATTGCATTCCTCTGCCTGGGTCAAAACTTCGCTTAGAAAACTATCAAATGTTTGACCTTCCTTTTGATATATGCTATGAAAAACAAAAGAAGCATACGTTACATTTTTATAAGTAGTGAAATGTGCATCATATTTAGCCATAATATTGTCAAAATTCTCGGGAGTTGTCTCGTCAAACACAAAGCTTCTATATATTTTCTTTAATTCTTCTCCACAAGAAACTAATAGCAATGATTTACGGACTTCATCTGATTTGCTTGTATACTCTAAGGCTTGTTCATACATTTTATAGTCATTTTTCCAATTTGTCCATCTCTCTGCTGGGTTAGAACCTGATTCAAAAGGATCTATAGGTCTAATATTGATTGCCATTACTCACAGTTTGTGCGGTTTCCATCCAGCGATGAGCACGTATAGTATTTTTCGTCGCACAATTTTCACAAAAATGTCGCCAAATTTATCACAAAAGTCACCTTAATTGTATCCAGGCTTTATCAAAACATCATTAAGTGTTCACTTCTGACACCATGTTATATGTCTTATAGGCTTTATATGTATTTTTATAATCCGTAAATATAAAGACGGGTGCAACGATGATTTAGCTTAATATCGAAACTAAAACTATTTATTATCAGTTTGCACTCCTATTGGCTGAAGCCAATCGGATACATATTACGTCATATATAACAACAGGGTTGTCAGATACGTAGATTTTGTTTAGCTTGGATTAGCATGAGCACAAAAAGTGGCGACGGATACCGTTGTATACGCTGTGTACACCCGTTAGGCCTCGTGCGATCACCTCGAAATCAACAGCTTGCAAATATGTTACCAGGAGAGACTTTAATTAGGATAAAAAACAAAAACAAAAAGATGAAACAGCTGGGTAACACTAACAAAGTACAGAAATACATATCACAGATACCTTTGGTTGAAGACATAATGTTTTTAGGAAACACAAACGTATGAACAATGCAACCATGAGCGAACGCGCTGAACAACGACGCCCCAGCGGCCGAGCCCTAGCAGCCACAGTGCAACCACTACCTGCGCTTGAGCACACACTTGCGCTGCATCTACCACATTGCAACACATTGTAAAATGCCAACAAAATGAACATACACCCCGTGACAAACCTTTAAAAAGTAAAAGTCAGTGTAACTAGACAGAAAAACAAGCCATCAAGGACACAACATTGAGAAAGCATGCCCGAGAAGCAACATGGACGTGAGTGCCCTCCCTGGAATCACGATGCTCGCATTCCCGAACGTCACCGTCTCATGAATTGTAGACTGACGCAAAACGAAAGTACAGTCTACATACAACCCTTATTAAGTAAAAATTATAAAATTCAAGCTGTAAAACAAGCCAACAAGCGCGCGACTTCGAGAACTTAACGACTTGTGACGAATAATGCTGAGTTATCGCTTGTGACCATAGCCTTAAATTGAATACAGGCTTTTGCACTATAAAGATTACGAAACGTACAAAGCACATCACTCTCGTATCGTAAAACCAAAAGTGAACAGAAAAAGTTGTATACTGTATGAGAGAGAGAGAGAGAGAGAGAGAGAGAGAGAGAGAGAGGGTGGACGACTGAATATCGCGAGGTTGGGGAATCAAACACCGCATTTATCAACTTCTGTGAGGCAACGCTGTGCAAATTGGTAAAGAGAGAGAGTCAAGTATGCCAGCATTGAGAAATGTGAAATTTGTGTTTTTATTTCAAAATTCAACAACATTTAACCCTGAGAAAAAAAACAAAAACCATTCATGCGAGCAAGGGCAATCAGTGAGAGAGGCAAAAATGAAAATAAAACAAATTTCAAACATACTACCTTTAAAATAAGCTAAAAAGTTAGTGAATACGAACATTTCATCAGGCTGTGTGAGCTAGCTGTATTTATAAGCATGTATACGCGAATTCAGTCACCTGTCAAACACTGCATCAGGTTGGGAGCAAACAAACACCCACTCAAACGAGATAATGCAATGCAATTTTTTAAAATTAATTGAAAATTAAAAAACAAACTGAGCACCTTGAAACAGAGGTAGTAAATTAGAAGAGAGTGTAAAGTAAAACGGGAATAAATTTGGCTGTGGTAGAAACAAAAAGATAATTAGTAATTAGGTAAAAACAACTTGGGATGACAGTTTGTTTAGTTCACTCCTAGTTAGTGGGTATATATAGCACGGCCTGAGTAACTTATATTGTGAGATAAAATCACAAACACTCCTTTTGCAGTGAAGCCCTAGCACCAGTGCATAACTAAGAATAGGAAATTAATTTTATCATCATCAGTCTCAAGGAATCAGAACATGGCCAAATCACATGACCAAACAAGGAGATGGCCGCAGTCAGATGAGTGACCATACCTAAGACAAAGACCACCACCAAAAAATTAAGGACCATGCCAAAAACAAAGACCAACACCCCAAAAAAGGAACCACACCCCAAAGTAAGGACCAACACCCAAAATAAGGACCAGCGCCCAAAACAAGGGTCAACACCCAAAATAAGGATCACAACACCACCAAAAAAAAGATCACACCTGATAATTATAAAATTGCAGGTAAAAAATTAAAAATAAAATTTAACAATAATCACATCAGCTGTGACGTCACGGGAAAAACCCATCACGTGAGCCAAAAATGGCCGCCTGTGACTTCAGTATGGTGGTGGAGGGAGTGTGGGGTCACGTGAGACGAATATTGCACGACGATTGGCTGAATTTTGTTTAAAAGATTATTTAAAGAAACAATAAATATCATTACAAATAACAAAAATTTAGCCAAGCCATCAATAGTGATAAACAATAAATGGACACTATTTTTAAAGAACAATTACCCTCGTATACAATAGCCAGCAATCATAACCAACAATTACAACCAACTTAGCTTCATCATCTTTATATCAATTGTTAAAATCTTATTTCAACTGTTTTCACCATTCAAAAATGTTTTATCCTATTGATGATGAGAAATATTCTCGAAAACGTTTTATATAAATTTTATCCCAAATATTTGGATCACCCTCTTCAAAATTTAATCTGTATTTCAAAACCAACACTTCCTTCAAGATTATCGTTTTCAACTATCAACATTATCTTCACAAGACTTCATCTACATCCTCAATAGACTAAATTTATTTCTACTATCAACAATATCTTCAATAGACTACATTGTTTAAGTTTTCTTCCATCTCACAAGTTTCTTCATCGTTTTTCAAGATTGGTGACTTTATTTTTTTAAATTTATTACATTTTAATTTTACGATTTTCCCCATTAAAAGGAGACTAACCACATTTAAATTTTAAATTAATCATTTAAACTCCTTAGAATCAATAATATAGTTATATGATTATGTTAGATATTTCTAAAACATGGCAGGTGACAAGTATTGTAGTATTGGATTAATTATTTGTTAGTCAAAAGTCATTCCACTTTTACAAAGTATAGCCTCTATCTGAAACATCAACTTTTGTTCAGGGTCCTACCAACCTGTGTTCAATTTTAGTAAAAAAAAAAAAAAGTCAGAAATATAATTAATTTTATGTTTTATTGTACGAAATTTAATTGATGGATGACAACTTTTTTAATTCTTTTAATTTTATGTTTATATTCGAAATTCTCAATGCTCTTTTTATTGAATAATTAAAGATTACTTGCAGATTAATAGTCACAATGATTATCAATCTGCCTGTTATTATTTAATTATTCAACCTGTATTACGTTTATTTTACTGCTTATTTAAATTCTTTTTATTATTTAATGATGAGTTTTCCAAAAATTTTAATGCATAACGGCGAGAGCATTATTCTCATTATGTTTTTTTTTTAACCTTTCGTATTCGTCAAAGTAGCGATGGCTATTATGGTTCACATTCGGCCTCTCGGGGGTGCTGAAACTAAAAATAGGTGACTATTTTAACGCATCTGCCGCGGCGATCGCGCCGTTTTTCAAGCGCAGTTCAAAATTTCTCCGCTCAAGGTCGCCAATGCGTGCTCAATGATGGGACCAGAAATCCTATCTAGTGTCTCACTCTCCCTTATGAGTTCTTGCTTACAGTAGTTTACTAAAAAATTTAGCCAATATACACGAAAAACTGGTATAAGGGTCTTAGATCTCCACAGGGGCCCTGAATCTCAATCACAAATAAGCTCTAACATTTGAATAATAAAAAAGGCTAAGGACTTGAAGTTTTATGTTTTTACAGTGTGTTAGTTAAAATTATAGATAATTTACAAGGAGACTGGTATAGCCTCGCGGCCCCTGGCAGCCTCAAATACAATTGAAGCTATAAAATTTGAACAGAAAAGTCTACGGTCATGAAATTTTGTTTAATCATATTGTGGTATTTAAAAATTTAGCTAATCTATATTAAAAATTCTATAAGTCTCTTGGCAGAAATCTCAAATCAAGCTAGAAATTTAAAACCAGATGTCCTGAAACCTGAAATGTTTTATATTTATAATGTGTTGCTTAAAATTTTAGCTATTACGCACTAAAATTGATATAGTTCTCTTAGGCCTCGGCAGGGGCCGCGAGGCTCCAAATACAAATCAAGTTATAACTTTTGTACGAAAAGGTGTAAGAACCTGAAATTTTGTATTTGAGCCCCTCCACTTATTATAGTCACGAGCCACTACTGCTCATAACATTTTGATGCTAAAACCCTTTTATCGTTTGATAACGATGCCTTAACTAATTTTTATTACATGCTCTGAACAATGTATTTCTTTTCTTAAAACTAACAAGAATAGCACATTGGAGCGTTCTAACTGAATTGTTACACTGAGATTGCATTTACAACACCCCCTTTCAATCGAGGGCATGTAAACCCATTTCCTTAATGAAGCGGAAATGCTTGGGTTTGAATATCCCTTTGGTTAAAATGTCTGCGGGCATGTCGTCCGTTTTCAGATATTGGATGTCAATCTTGCCTGATTCGCGGGCTTCACGAATGTAATGGTGGCGTGTCTCGATATGCTTTGTCCGCGCATGAAATACGGGATTTGACACAAGTTTGCCTGCACTTTGATTATCATTATAGATCGTAATAGGTCCTGGATCTTCCAGGGCCAACTCGAACACTCTGGCATGGCAACATATTCTGCTTCAGTTCTTGACAGTGCCACAGTCTTCGGTTTTCTTGCTTGCCAGCAAATCGCTGCACCTGACAGTTTGAAGAAATAACCTGTGAAGGAATGTCTGTCTGTGTCACCAGCCCAGTCTGCGTCTGCATATCCTTCTAAGGGGTGACTCGTTTTTGTGAACTTCAGGCCCACGTTCAAACTTCCCTTTACGTAACAGAGGACTTGCTTGCCGGTTGCGATGTGTTCTCGTCCAAACTTAGCGTTAAACCGGCTCAACATGCTTATGGAGTACGCTATGTCTGGTCGCGTGAAGGTGGCTAGGTTCATGAGTGATCCGACTAGTTCTTGGTATGGGAAAGTTGGCGTTTCTTCATCAGTTGTTGGTCTCTTTACCGTGGCGTTAGCATCGAGCGGAGTTGCTATGAGCTTGCAGTCTTCCATGTTGAATTGCTTCAACAGATCAACTACATATTTCCGTTGACTCATGGTAATAGCGCCAGTATTCGAGTTTTAGGTGAACTCAACTCCCAGGCAGTAATTAATTGGCCCGAGATCCTTCATTTCAAATTCGTTGGAGAGACAATTCCTGATGTTGGCCATAGTCTGTGGCTTCTGTGTTGCGATGATTAGGTCATCTATATACATGCCTATAATCACAATGTTGCCTTTTGTCCGCTTGAAATAAATACACGGCTTGCTCTTTAGTGGTTTCATTGCCATCTTTCTAAGCACTTGGTCAAGCTTCAGATACCACTGACGACCTGACTGTTGTAAGCCATATAAGGATTTCTTCAGCAAGAGAACTTCGTCCATGTGGTTCCAAACAGAGTGTCAAAAGAATCTGGCTTCTCCATGAAAATTTGTTTTTTTAAGTCGCCATTTAGGTACGCAGTAACGACGTCTATTTGATGAACAGTTAGAGAGTGTTTTATCGCTAGGGCCATGATCAGTCATATCGAACTGGCTCTGACTACGGGAGCGAAGGTTTCTTGGTAGTCAATTCCGAAACGTTGTGTATACCCCTTTGCCACTAGGCGGGTTTTGTGTTTCTCAATTTCGCCATTTGCACGCCGCTTTGTCTTTAAAATCCAACGACTTCCTACAATTCAAAGGTTAGATGGGCGTTTGACAACTTCTCAAGTTCCATTTTTGATCAGCGCATCGTATTCCTTCTTCTTTGCTGTCTCCCACTCATGTCTGTCTTCACCAGTTAGGGCCTCTTGGGCAGTTGTTGGATCATCCTGTGCCACAAAGTTGGCTACTTGAGGATCTTCAACATCCTGCTTTTCTTCTCCCTCTAGTTCTAGCTCTGGTTCCTGCTGACTTTCGGCAGTGGCTGCATTTTGTACACCTTTCTTGGACTGCCTCTCACCCCAGTCCTTATAAGTGACGGCCTTCTAGGAGTTTGTTTTGGAATGACTGGTTGAGGTGCAACATCAAGTTCATCAGCTTCCATGTATTGATCATCGTCATCGACTGGCAGATCATCTTGATTTGTATCTTGTGATAGTGTTTCTGCATGTGGCTTGAACTCAAACAGGTTATCTTCCTGGTCGTCGGTTGATGTTATGCTTTTGTTGAATTTGACGTCATGAGATACGGTGATTTTTCGAGTTTGGGGATTCCATAGTCTGTATGCCTTGGTTTCGGTACTATAGCCGATGATGGTACATTCTTCAGACTTCGCACCGAATTTTGAATTTGAACCGTCCTTTAGCAGTGCATAAGCTTTTGATCCAAAAATCCTGAGGTGATCAATGTTTGCTGGCTTTCCACACCACAGGTTGTGCGGGGTGTCTCCCTGAAGACTATGGGATGTACAACGATTTCTAATGTAATTAGATGCATTGATCACTTCAGCCCAAAACGAGTATGACATTTGGGACTGAAGTAACATGCATCTGGCCATCTCGACTAAAGTGCCGTTCCAACATTCAGCCACTTCATTTTGTTGAGGAGTATAGGTAACAGTCAGATTTCGCCTAATTCCATTCTCCTCAAGGAATGGGTCAAAATTGTGGTTAACATATTCTCGGCCATTGTCGCTTCGTAATACCTTGATCTTCTCGCCAGTTGTGTTTTCGGCCATCGCCTTGAACTTTTTGAAGGCCGCAAACGTTTCTGACTTCTGGCGCAGGAAATAGACTTCGCACCATCTCGACATGTCATCAATGAATGTTACAAAGTACCTTGCTACTCCTATTGATGTTCGGCGCATTGGACCACATATCTCTGTGTAGATAAGCTCAAGTCGTCTGGAGCTCCGGGTATCGCTCCACTTCGAGAATGGCGCTCGAGTTTGCTTTCCTCGAATGCAGACTTCACATGTTGGTAGAGCATCATTGACGTCAAGGACAGGACCACTAACGAGTCCATTTGTCACAATCAACTTCAAATCGTTTTCATTGACGTGGCCCAGGCATTCATGCCATGTGACAATCGATGGATGGCTTGGTTTCTCGACGGTATGTGCTCCCTCACGCTTCATGTGTACGAGGTAAAGTCTGCTTCTCTTGTTGCCTGGACATTAACCTTGTTCTTATCATCTAGGACTTTGGCTTCATGTCTGTTGAAGACTACGGTGTAACCCTTGTCTGTGATCTTGCTTACAACTAATAGGTTCATCCTGAGGTCTGGAACGTGCAGTGCCTTGGAGAGGGTGATCGTGCTGCCATCACTTTTCTTAAATTCAACAATCCCGATACCTTCAATAGATGAGGTCCCAGCATTCGCCATCTTCAGCAGGTCGCACTCACTCTTCTGAATTGTAGGAAGAAGTTCTCATGAGTACAGACATGAGATGTAGTACCACTGTCCCGAATCCGTTTGTCTATGGCGTGCACTTGCAGGCATGTGAAGAGGGCCTCATGTTCGACTGCTGTCATGCTTGCGTTTCTTCACTTTGACTGAGTCTGTTCGAGCTGCTTTTGAAATCTGCAGACTGCAATGACGTGGCCTCACCTACCACAGTGGGGACATCTGACCTTTTGGCATTGATCACTTGATTTGTCAGCTTTTCGTTGGTGATATTGATCCTTCTTGTCTGTTTCTGCTTGAAGGCCCTTATGTCTCATGTAAAGGGCACTGTTGTTGCTTGCTTGGATTGCTACACGTCCTCGCAGATCCTCCTTGATTTGTTTCTTGGCATCTTTAAGGGAGGGCAGAATTTTCAATGTTCGAACTGCACTACGAATGGATGAGAAACCTTCGAGCAAGCTTAATAATAGTGCAGTAAGCGCAATTTTCTCCATGGTCGATGGGTACGTCATTTCGTCAAAGATACGGACAGTATCAGTGTGAAATTCCAGATGCTTGTCAAGGTCATCTTCGGACGTCAGTCGTTTTGTCATTAGGGCCAAAAGTAGGGTCACGATCTGGGTGTCAGCCGTCTTCTCGTGCACCTCCTTTAATTTAGTCCACATGCTGTGCGCGGTTGTAAGTCCACGAAGATGCTTGATTGTGGTGTAGACAATGACAGCAAAAGGTCGCTGTGGGCTTTTGCGTCCCTCAAATCCCACTCGGTGGCTTTAGTCAAAGATGCGATGTCACCACATGTTGCCAGGTGTCTTGAAACACACTTGGTTAGCTGATCCCATGTGCCGTTTGCTACACACACAGCCTCGATCATCATCTTCCACATACTGAAATTCTCATCACTCGTCTTTTATATTTTACAGGCTTCCGGCATCTTAACTTGATTTAGGCAGCAGCAACTTACAGTTCGTTAGGCTAGATCGGAAACTGGGCTTTGTTGACTCTTTATATAGTTGCACCTTATTTTTTTGATTTAGGCGCAGTGGAAGCATGCTGGGCCCATAACCTGTTGTTAAATTGGTACAGCAGAGCGTGGTTAGTAACTAGGAGTAAATAATACATACATGTATGACTGTTTTAGTTGAAAACTTTCAAGGTTCTGAATTTTTATTACGTGGTCTTAACAATGTTTTTCTTTTCTTAAAACTAACAACAATAGCGCATTGGTGCGTTCTAACTGAATTGTTACACTGAGATTGCATTTACAACAACTTTAATACTGTCTGTTTTCATAAAATAACGAGTAAAATAAGCATGCCGTTTTGCGAATAAATATTGCGTGATATCTCAAAACAATTATAAAATTTGCAATGAGCATGTGGAAGGTAGTAAAAAGTCACTAAAAATTTTCTTGACAATAAACCCTCGTAGGCCTGTGTAAGACTGTCCATTATGATGAAACTAAAGTGAGGATATCGTTTAGCGAACAAACCTTTCGTGAATAGCAGAAAACGGTTATAAAATTTGAAATCAGCATATTGAAATTAGTAAAAAATCACTGAATATTTTCTTGATAATAAACCATCGCAGACCTGTTTAAATCATTCAAATTATCAATGGTTTAAACATTCAATATTTATAAATCGAGATGTTGTTAAATCATAGTAGTGATGTGCGATGGTAAGAATTTAACCATCAATGTTACATCGATGGTTTTGTTTCCATGTTAAATTTCATGTAAATTGTTTTAATTATTAAAAAAAAAGAAGTTTTTATTCAATATTTAAGTTGTTCAGTTCAGAAATAGATAAACTATTTAAAATCAACAATTTTTCTAAATGCTTTGGATTCAGCAAATTCCTTTTTTTGGTAATTGTATTGCCAGGCTTCAAAAATAACCTTTCAGCTGGTACTGAAGTTGATATACTCGTATTATGAGTAAAACTTAAACTTAGTAATCTTTAAGTCGAATTTTAAGCTTCTGATTTCTTTGGATTTTTAGAGTGATGAGACGGAATTGCATCGCTTTTGACAAAAATTTTCGATTCGATACTTTGATGTTTGTCAAGGAGAGGTTTATTAAAACGCATATAATAGTGATTATGACTTCAAAGTGCCTGTTCACCTTGCCTTCTAAACAAGATCTTTTGAAAGTACGTAGCACTGTTGTTAATTATGTGTGGGGTCACAAGGACCAGAGAGTGCCGTTTAGATCAGAATATATGTTTATTCCGGTGGAGAAATATTGCTTTATTAAAAAATCTAAATTTTTTTGGATATTTTTTTGTTTTCCTCTTTCCCCATGCTAAGATCCAAAGATACCCATAAACCAAGATACTTAAAATCGTTAACCTTTTCAAGCGGGGTATTTTGATAAACGGCTACTCGATTATCAAGTAAACCAATTTTATTACGCTGAACAAATTGGATCCATTTTGATTTCTCAGTACTTATTTTAAACCCATTTACTGTAGACCATGTTGAAACTTGTTGCAAGGCTAAGTTTATCTTTGTTAATGCCATATCTAACGAATGATCAGATATTTTAATCACAACATCATCTGCATATAGTATAGATTTAAAAAAAATGCTAGTGCTAAAATCGTTTATATAAGTATTAAACAAAACCGGTTATAGTGAAGAACCCTGTGGAAGACCATTACTCAATTTCCATTCAGATGATTGAATATTATTATTAGAAAGAAAGTAGTTTCTATTACTTAAAAATGATCCAATCCATTCCAAAGCTATACCATTAACACCGAGTTGCCTAGATAACTTTGGAATTAGAATATTTTTGTTGACTGAATCAAATGTCTTTTTAAAATCTAAAAAGATAGCAAATGTAAATTCATTTTGAGTTTACGATTGTACAAGGTCAAGAATCAGAGTCTCGATTGCTGTATCAACATTTCGTTTCTTCCGAAAACCGCGCTGTTCAACACTCAACAGATTAAAATTTTCCAGATATTTTGAAAAACGAATAGTAAAAAGGCTATCAAACACTTTTGAGATAGGAGAGAGGTTTGCAATTGGCCGGTAATTCGCAAATGACTTATGTTTTCCCTTACCTTTATATATTGGGATTATTGAAGCAGTTTTTAAAATACTTGGATATTGCCCAATTGAGATTAACAAATTAAATAAATAAGATACCGGAACGTTTAAAGATAAGTGGCACCTCGACCAGACAACGAGAGGGATACCAATGGATAATGTTCTGAGATCGCCGTATCGCCTCGTAATAATTGAAAGTCCATCCCTCGCACCCAAATATAATCCAGGGTTGAATGCGTACAATGGGTCAGATCGATCCTTGTAGGTTCAAGATTTTTGGTTTCGAAACCAAAAGAGGAAAGTAAAGTCAAGATACGAAGTTCAATTGGCACGGTCGAAGAAACAAGATTTAAATTAAAGTCACCACATAACAAAGTAAATTTACTTGAGAGATTGGTTATGGATTCCAGCACTGTTTCTATTTTTTGGTAGAATTAACATCAGCTAATTATTCTTACCATCGCACATTACTACTAGATACCAGGTTTGAAAACCAATGGGAACAAATTCATGATGCCATACATGTGAATCTTCTATTTTCCGTACACATGTTATGTTAAAAACCATCGATGGTTATCACAATGTATCGGCACTTTGCAACCATCTATCTGTCGATGAATCGACAACCAAAACAATCGATGTTTCGATGGTTTATCGATACAACACACATCACTATAATTCATAGTATGGTGGTTACTAGGTTGATATCATGATGCATTTTAAAATTTGAAGTTATTAATTTTGTTGTTTTCCATCAATAATTTCCAAAAGCTAAAATTTCATTAAATTTATTTTTATTCATTTCATGCATTTTCATTAGAAATTTATTTCCTTTTCTTTTATATATGTTTATTCTAAAATTTAGAAGCAAATATAAGTTTAAAATTTACTTGTCATTAATTCACCTCAAATATTTATTACATTTACAAATTGGTTTCATACAATTTTAAATGAATTTCATACATTTTTAAATAGATTTTAAATGGTTTTAATATGCTTTTAAATGGATTTTATATAATTTTATATGAATTTAATACGATTTTAAATACATATAATGTATGTAAATGAAGTTTAATTGCTAAATACTCTAAAAATAATTTTTTTACAGCTTTTACAAATTGGTTTCATACAGCTTTACATGAATTTCATACATTTCTAAATAGATTTAATACATTTTTAAATAAATTTAATACAGTTTCAGTAAATATAATGCGTGCTTCAACATCTCATACTTCAACCACTATTTCTACTAAAATTTGTAAACTCTATCATCAAACGTATTTTACTTTAAATATATTTCGTTTAATTTCAATCATTATACGTTATGTAAAGGAGAATTACTTAAAGGTAAACTCCACGGAAAAATTCAACTTAATTTTTTTTTTTGCATCATAACATTATTCCAGGTTAATAGAATATATATCATTCAAAATTTTTCAATTTTTCCTAATATTTTATTAAGAAAAATGCCTCGGAAAATCGAAAATTGGCGTGGGATCTTCCATTCCTTCTTCAGAGAACACGGCGAAATAAGGTGTCATTACCTGCCGTGAGACCCTCCGGGAATTTCGTCGCCGAGATTCTAGTCGCTTTCTAGTTTCACTTAGAACGATTCTACATATCGTAAAAATTTGCTAACCTGTTTTATGCTGGTTTGCTTCAATTTGTTCTCTGTTTGGATGTGTAAATAGACAGTCGGATAGAAATTTCATGTTTCATAGATTTCCACAATCAGAATCGATTAAAAAACAGTTGATTAGTTTTTGACAGCGAGGGAACTGGTATCTGCCTCCAAACAGCTTCATATGCTTATTTTGAAGCGTCTTGCTTTGTCTATGCATTCGCTGTTTTAAATTCAATATCAATTCATATAAGAAATTCACTGAAAATAAATCACGTATAAGGTGCAACTAGATGCTCTTCCAAATCTAAACGGGCTTGGTGTTCTTAAAGAACAACGACCACAACAGCATGTGCTGAACGCCGACAGAATGAGGTAGGCCTATTTAATTCTGCTAACGGCCCTTGTATATAAAAATCGCAGTCGTTACTCTCGGTCTTGTATCATATTCATAGTCCGTTGCGATGTCCAACTAACAACTAACCAATATCCAATGTGTGACGTCGCGAATTCGAAACGTCTTCACACTTTTCGGCAACTTGTGACGTAACAGTTGCCAAAACATGACACCAGTGTCGATCGCAGGGGGAAGGAAAAAATGAAAGTTTCTAATATATTTTATCAACTTCGTATTGAAATTTTTAAACGTGCTACTTTGTTGAGACTTTCATCTATCATTTTAAACAAAGTTGTTTTGGTTGCGAGTTTTACCTTTAAGAGCCTCCTGAAGAGTCGTAGCTGACGCCATCTGGCGGACAATATTGGCTACGGACCAAACTTTAACATACAGAACAATAGCCGTGCACAGACCAGGGGATATAAAGACTAAGCTGTTATTGAGCACTCGCTGTTTTTCTAACTCTTATAGTCTATTATCTTATTTGTTCATTTTAGAAATAAAATTATATATAGTTTCATTATAATTCAAAATATGAATAACTTGAATACTTTTTTATTGTTACTGTAAATTTTAAATAAGAATCTGCTGAATAAGAAGAACAGTTTAGGTTACATTTTCTTGAATTAAATTACGTTTACTTGAAACAAATTACATTTTTGTGAAGTGAAAATACTTTTTATTAATGTGAAAAATTATTCTTTTGATGTGAATTATTATTTTGTTGATGTGAATGTTTATTTTTCAATAAGAAACTACGTTTTTTTTTGAACGAAACTATATTTTATTGATATGAAAAATTATTTTACTTACTTACTTACTTTTCAAACCCGCTTATCTGTTAGGGTCGCGGGGGCAGCAGCTCTATGGAGGATCTCCAGCGATCGCGATCTTCCGCCATCAGGCACATATCCTCCCTGGTAATATCCAAGCGACTCGAACCCAGATTTTCCATGTAGTCTAGCCACCTGGTTCTAGGCCGACCCCTTGGTCTCTTACCCACTGGCTTAAAAAATAACAACTGCCTAGGAAGAATAGTTTGCAGCATCCGTATCACGTGGCCATACAAGCGAAACTGAGATCTCTCAATGCGTAGAAGTAGCGGCTCAACACCTAAAGATTCCCTTAATGTGCTGCTGTACACTCTATCTAGTAGGGTAATGTAAATATCAATAAAAAACTCTTTAGCCACAACAAAGAAATAATGGAAAAATACAACCGTAATCTGGAGAATCCTTTCGGTAGCGATTGCTACCATCGTTCAGCAGTCCAGGAGTAAACTAGTCCAAACAGACGAGTTAACTGCCTGTTGAATCGACAATCGACAATCGAACAGTGTAGTGTATCGGTATTTGAGTGGAACTTGAAGCATAGCTTCCATAATCTCACCATTCATAATCATATTCCAAGGGAAATACACTGAACTAGAAAAGAAGCCTGATGTACCCACAAAGGTCATCCAACGTATGAAAGAAAATTGCCTCCTCTTGGTGGAGGAAAATTTGATTGACGACTGTCTAGACTAGAAGCAGACCACTAGTATTAGATAAAACACGACCTATGAAGTCCAGTAATCTGGAAATATGACATTATCAATGTCTTCAAAATTAATATCAAGTATATGCCTTGGATCACGATATCTCTTTCTATGTATAGGATGATTTAAAATGCCCGAGACTAGCTTGTTGCTATGATTTTCTATATTGGGCAGCATGGATTCCATGAGCCCTTGAACGTATTTGCCAATATGAGTCATGTTGAAGTCATTATAAATGGAGGAATTGCGAACAATTCTCCGATCTTTTTGCGCAATAGTCCTAAG